>CM036658.1:18664688-19079688 GCA_020746105.1 Trogon surrucura
TGTAGCAATAAAGAAATGAAACCACAAGCTGGTGGGTGATCCTAGATTCATATACATTATATTCTATTCTTTTTCAAAGGCTACAACTCAAGACATAAGGAAGAGATCCTAATTTTTAACACAAATCATTACAACATTAACACAAGACATATCTAACTAAAGGATGTGTGAAAATTTTGTGTAAAGACAGGACTCTAGATATCACAGGGATTTGTCTTATAGTTTTTCCTCATGTCGGTCCAGCACCAAGGGATAACACACAAATTCCTGTGTTGATCTTATCAGCACTAATGGTGACTATGGTAAGGAGAAAACTGTTCTGATGAGTATCATTCTGGGTAATCCAATATTACAGATTAACATAATCTAAACCTAAAATTCATCCCCTTCCCCTTGTACCTAGAAATGTGGAACATCTAAAGTGGCAAAGAAAACTTCTTAAGCTGTTCAGTGATATTTAAAAATGTGGTAGAACCCTTGGCAGAAAATACTTTTCACAACGAAAAGTCCCATTTCGAATAACAAACATACCCTGAAGCAAAGCCAGGCCAAGCACCACTTCTATTGAGGACATCAACTAATTTTTTTTTAACTTACTTGGTAAACGTGTTACTTATTTTTTTCTTCCTGTAACTCTAGAATTGACAAAATTTTCCTTTAATTTTCCTTTAGTTCTTTTGCTTTCACTTCCGTCTAAGTCTGACTTGGAAATTAATTTTTACATGACAGTTGCCAACTCTGTTTTGATGGCAAAGAATGGTTTTGTATTGTTTGAAAAAAAATAAATTCAAGATTTTTTTTTAATTACTCTGTAATGAAATCTCAGTACTCTGGCAAGACTGTCCTGATCTAGTTCAAAAACGGTATGGGAAACTTTTTTTTCTGAAAGTTTCTGTATACCTGTGACATGGTATGTCTTTGTATTTTTTGCAGCTATTGTCTGCCTGTACTGCATGAGGTATGCCTGCAACGCGCATGCAGCCTCTGCGCAAAGATAGTCTTGATCAGTCTCTTCAACGAATGTATTCAAAACCATGCTTTATCATCAAGGTTGCATGTAGGAACATTTACAAAAATGTGCACAGGCACATAGGTAGGAACAAATAACGTGAATCTTATTTACTGGTGGTTGCAGAGCTCTCTACTCATGTGAACGGACTTTCAAAGCCTCATTAATTGCTGGTTGCATTCAACCTACTGGTGTGATTCTGTCACAAACATAGAAGTAAGACCGCGGACATACTGTGTTTCGAGTAGGTAATATATTTGCATGAGATGAACCAACTGTTGAAGAACAGGGCCTATTTCTAGTGACACTTTAAAGTAACATTTTTATATTTAATCAATATCGTCAAAAGTGAGTACTCTGAAATGTTTGCGGATACAGGGTTCTACTGACATTTGATCTATTTCAAATGCTTGATTGTCTTCTGAATCATACCATCGCTGCTGTGTGCCTGGAAAGAATGTAGTGTCCTACTTATCCTTAGGGCAAAGTGGAGCAGAAGGTACGGTATTAGCAGACAGATCTCTCTGGATGAGCTGCCTGGCAGCATCAGGGTTGCTGCCTGGGTCCGATAGAGTGGAAAAACATTTTATGTGCTGTAGGACCAATGTATTAATTCCTATGAGCATTAATAAGACTCTTCCATCATGATTGTTGAACATGAAGTAAGGGATATGGTGTGATTACTTTCTAACTTATAACATTCTCTGCGTTTTCTGTGTATTGTGTACTCTGAAAAGGAAACTAAAAAGCACCACTTGCCTCAGAGGAGCCCAACTCTGTCACTGTTCACTCTATTGCTTGTCATCTTCAGGCAGCACAGAACAAAGGGACCCAAACACGTTGGAGCGAGTTGATTTTCAGAAGGCTGCCATGCAGCCAATGTACTCACCCTTTTGGGAGAGTAAAGTGGTCAGAAAAAAAAATATGCATGTGGTTTGCTTGGGAACACAGGACTAGTTGTCAAAAAATATTTTTACAATGGCTGAGGCTACACGACATGACAGAAATGACCCAAATATTCTTCTTGTATACTAAACATCTAGTGCTGTACTGGAAATCTATACTTGTAGTTTCCATCTAATCCATGGAAATGACTAGAGAAATTCTAAATAATTACAAACGTGTGATAGTAATTAAGAGTTTGTTCTTATACATTGAGTACTGAATGGAGCATAGTATCAATCCCAAAAGTAAAAGGTTATACTGGTACAGAACCTTTACCAGTAAAACTGTGAGGTTCGATCATCACATAGGCTATTGACAGAGAAATTAAAGATGACTGAAAATATCAGGGACGTTAAAAAAAACTTGCAACTGACTTTACAGATATTAAAAAAGCAATGATAAATCCCACCTGAGGTCAGCCTTCTAGGAAGAAGAGAGTAGAATTTAAATGTATTTATTAGGAGAACGATATGAATAGACTAATGACACTCTAAATCTAGAGAGGAAGTGTGAGGGAATGTGAAATTTAGATAGTGACTGGAAACAGCTTCTAAAAATCTCTGTTTAGCAATTTACAGTGTAATAAAAGGAACAGTCAAAAAAAATCTGAAAACAACAGCCAAAATTATTTTGATCTTTTAATAACCACAAGAAGAGAAACACCAAACCAAAAGAAATAATTTTCCCTTTGCTTCAGCTTGCAGATAGTTCTAGACAGTAGGAAGACCTATAACAAGCAGTGCCTCCCTGTTGCTCAGACAAACTTGGAAAAATTTCCATAAAACAAACTAGAAATACTCTGCTTTTTGATTGACCGAGTAGCTTCTATGAATTCATTAGATTTTGACATGTGAATGCTGTTTATCTGATGAAGATTACTAGCCTTTCTCAAATAATGTAGGTTACTCTGATCTCTGCAAGTAGGTTGTAACTGGAAAATCCATATTACCATCTGGCTAAATGTAAATAAAATAATAAGATCTATTTATTTACTGTGTAGGGCAGACAGCTAGATTTGGCACAAAAAACACAGCCCAAAACAATAAAAGGCCCTACATATTTACAGGCTATAAGAAACCTACTAATAGAAACACATATTATTTTGTCAGGTGAGTCTATAGCTTAAGTATTACTCTCGTGAGTTCAAATATTATAGGCTTATACCTCAAACGGCCTGCCCTTCACATTGTTGAACACTAGTGTTTTAGGTGAGCTGATAGGGAAAACTGAGGCAGTAAGTGGCTAGCACTTACTCTGTGCAACAATCTCAAAACAGACTGAAGAGCTGCAGTTGAGGTGGGCACCGTATGTTGTTTTCTGGAGGTCAGGAGAAATGGTAGCAATGGAGGGAGGCCCTTAGTAAGCATATCACAGTACATTGATTATGTAGAGGAGGAAATGCATCCTCATATCTGGGATTGTTAATGAGGAAATTACTGTTTCCTGACCTTGTACCTGCCTGAAGCTTTGCTGTGTGGAAGGCCTGAGGATTCAAGATATCTCTTGTTAAGATTAGTGAAAGCGGGTATTGGTGTTTCTGTGTTTGTTGTTTCTTCTTTTAATGGAGATACTTTTCCTCTAAAATTCAACCAGATTTGGGTCAGTTTTCTACTAATAAAGTCTGTGGATTCAAATACAGGATGACCTTCCCCATGATCGTATTGACTGCCGGTTCCTGATCTGGTGATTAAACATGAAGACTTCCTGCCAGTGTTGTCCTTTCTCAGATATTACTTCAGACAGAAATGTTAATTATTCTCAGCTAGTGAAGTTGTGAAGAGGCAGCCTTGCACTCTTCCCATAAGATTTTAACTCTAAGAAGCAAAGTTATAGATAACGTCATTGAGTATGACTAGTCTGTTCCCAAAGTTGATGAACATGTACTAGAAGGAAGTCTAAATATGTTTCAGTTTTATGTATTGTACTAAACATGTCTCCTCTCTGAAGACCTGTGAAACTGCTGGTTTACTCTGTTCATGGGTTTTTTTATGCTTTCATTTTTAAATAATATACTAGTTGAATTCATACTAAATTTGCATAGTATGTTTATTTTCTCACTTTCAACAGAGTGTTACATAAGTTAGGTTCTAACGTGGTGAATATGAAAATACTAGTGTTTTATGTTACGCTTTGCTAGAATTTTATGTAATGCTTAATTCTGAAAAGTAAGGTGTATTTGACACAGACGTGTTTACTCAATACACCAACTTTCTAGTACCTCATGTGAATCTGCTTCCATGGCATAATATTATGCTATGTAAATGTACCCTAAGTGATTGGAAAAGAAAATGAAAAGAAGGGAATAAGGTAAAAAAAGCTAAGGAATTTTTTATTTAATTAATTATTTGCTTATTTCTCAAAAATCTTCTTTTATTGCATGTATCCTCTGCCCCTAATTTGACTTAGTCACAGGTGAAAGTTACATACATGAAAATGTATTAATCATTTTCATTTTTACATCAGTACAAAATGTGACATGACCAATGTCTTTATCTTTTCTCACATTCTGCACCATATTGAACAGACATTTGGTAAGTATTGACTGTAAGATGACATGACATAACTGAAAACATAAATAACATTCTGCAAGGACAGAACACACAATACACTTGCTGGTCTTTCCCTAGTAACCAGGTTTTGAAAGACAAGCTTAAGTGAAACTCAGAGCATGCACAGTAATATTTAGGATTTACTATTTATGTAAAACCATGAAAGAAAGTTCCGTTAAAGGAGAACTCTCTGTTTTGAGGAAGTAGTGTGCATATACATATACGTGCATATGTGTGCAATATTATGTATATAAATGCATGTATATTTGTGTATGTATATACATATATATATATACGTGTTATTCTACATATATACACATCTCTATATTTACTTCTAGCAATCTTATACATATAAGAATAACATATATAGGAAAATTTTAAATAACCTTCTTGCTGAATGCAGACTAAAAAAAGTGTGAATCTAGTAAGCAATATAACAATTTCCTTATTTCTCAGAACAAAGGGTATTTGTCTGTTCTGCACTCATGCAACATTCCTTGGACAAAGCCAAAGGAGCACTTGAGGCAGCTATTAAAATGTGTCTGAAGTTCACAAACCACAGATCTTACCTTAGGGCAGGAGGTGGTAAAAGTGACAGAGTATCTTAAGCTGTAAACTGCTAATGTGTTTTATTTATATTAAAGACCATGGAAAGCCCAAGATTAAATCTACAACCTTTGAATAGTTCTGAACAACCATACCTAACATCGATATTTAAGCCTGTCTGAATTTGCTTGCAATTACAAAAAAAACAACTGATGCCTAAGTACTGCTACTTCAAATTCAGTTCCAAATTCAAAAGCAGCTCTATTACTGCTATTAATAAATCAATCATTCTCTACAAAATTCCTGACTGTGCCCAAATATTTTCAGACATATTAATCTAGCAGGTTTTTTTTTTTTTCTTAAACACCACAGTGTGATATATCAGTCTCCAAATATTTCCCATTTCTGTAAATGTGAATAAAGTGTTTTCGTTGTATTTCGAAATATTTTTCTCTCCATAAAAACCATGGAGCATATTAATTCCTGCAGAATTTGTGCAACAGGAGTGGGTTTTGTCACATTAGATTTTCTTGCAATTCCTTCCAGCGGTCAGGTTATGTTGCATCGTTCCAGGCCTCTGGGGTGCTTTGTCAAAAGCTGTCAGTCACAAACTGGTGTCAGTCAAATCTAAGTCCATGTCAGGACTGTTATGCAACAGTTGCCTCCAAGTTTTGCTTTAATACCTGGGGTTTGCGTTACTGGTATTAAATAAAAATTCTTTGCAATGAATATTAAATGAAGGAAAAGCTCTCACCAGAGATTTGTTAAAAGCAGGCTAACAGTTGTTCTCTTTTTTTCCCCTCTCCTTTTTAGTAGAAGGGCTTTAAATTATATATTAACCAAAAAGGTAAACAGAATAAAATGGGTAATTAAATATTAATGGAAGATGTAGTGGGATTGTCCTATGCAGCACTTAAAACGGCCTGAATGATTGAGCTGTGAATTGCTCTCCCTTAGGTATTGAAAAATTCATCAGCACTATTTAATAAATGTTCGTACTCGTAGCCACTTATGTTTACACTACAGCACTTCCAGGAGAGTGCTTACTAAAGAAAACATTTTAATGGAAAGTGAACTTTCCTTTACAGTGAGTCACCTTAAATTATACAGACTCTGTGCCAAAGGAGACAGAGAAATCTCTGAATTGACAAATGAGAAGTCTGCATAACTTAAGAGCATCTTTTCTTAAAGAGAACTGCCCACGTATTGTAAAGGTCTTCCTGAATCCAAAACTATTTTGAAGCTTTTTAAAATTAATTCTGTTTGCATTTTAAAAATATGTAACCTTCACTGAAATCATCCATGGTGATGTGAGCTAAGGACATGATTATTACTGGAAAGCCACCTGCCTGAACTGGCAAAACGAAACTTGAATCACAAACCAATCAAACCTTGAAGTAGTTCTTCTCCAGGTGACACTCTGTAGACTCAATCTACATATGCAGCGTATTAATGTTATTAAAATATTCATTAGCGAATGTGCTGGGTTAATTAATGAATTCACACCAAAACGGTAGAAAATAAACAAAAAATTACTGAGTACTTAGTGTATTAATGTGGAAACCAGTGAGGTCATGAGAATATCTGTGGTTTATATGAAGATTTTGTTGCCTAGATGCAATTCAGTGGCTACCCCAGGCTGGAGGCAGTACACTGCTGTTAGCTCCCCTCCCCCTGCCTCCTTCCTTCCCAAATTCTCTTATTGCTCCTGCAAGCCAGGCACAGTGGGGAAGAAAGCAACACATTTTCTGCTTTCTGGAGGGTCATGGGCAGCATGCTCTTAGCAATTCGGTGATCGCAGCCTAGTATGTCTTTGTGTCCCTGCTCTGCTCCAGGGAGTGGATTTTTGAATATTTACTGTTATTTCTCTCATTGATATGTTCAGATCTGCAGCTTAGCGAAATTGTGGAACTGCTCATAGCTAGTGTTCAGACACAGCATTTGCTGCGGAACAGTGTGATCTTTGTCTTCTGAATTTATTAACCCAGCAGACCTCTTCTGACCTTTGTGACTCTCCAATTCATTATTTCTCACAAAAAGCGTCATATCTGATGACAGTTCAGTTTGATACACTCTGGCTGCTCTAGATATGCTCTAGGGAAATTTTGATCAAAATACTTGTTCTAAGTGAAGTTGTCATGGCTGTGCTGTGCAAATCCACACAGTAGCTAAGTACTTGTGCTGTCTTTTCAGATGGATGAAGATTAGAATTAAGTAGTGGTTTCTGTTAATGAGAATTGAGATTGTTTCTGCTGAACTGACACAGTGGCAAGCTGATAATACTTCTGACAAAAGATGGGTCGAACAAGATGGGTCTGCTGAGTATTTTGTGAAAAGAGATGTTTCACTGAAGTTTAACATGGTTGGAGGCAAGGTTTGGCTCATTTGTTATGCTCTGAGGGAACTAAAGTAGACTTCAGAAAATAATTCTTTCTTGCTTTCTGTGGCATGTGCTTTTCTCTGGAAGTCAAATTCGGCCCTTTGAAAATTCAGATTTGGTTTCCACAAAGTATTTCTCAGAGACTTGGAGGCTGTTTACAAAGCAGCAGTAGCAAAACTTGCTGAAAAACAAGGATACAGTAATTACGTTGTAGTGCTGAAAGGATAGACTTCTCAGCTCAAAGAGCTACCCAGTGAAGATGCACCAGAAAAACCAGGTCTGAGAAATCACACCTCTCTCTGTCACTGGCGTAGGCAGTGATGTATTCACAAGAGAAAACGCAGATATTTTCAACCACCACATGAAATGACAATAGAAGTTGAAAATGTTTACAAAATTGAGAAAATCGTACCTATTATTAGTCCTTCTCATAATTGACTTGATAAAATGTTTAAAAACTGTATGCATAAAAAACTTTCAAATAATCAAGAGTATTGTATAGTTTTAAAAACTCTTCCACAAAGCTTTTTGTCAGAAAGGAGTAAGATAAGTACATTAATATAGAGACTACAATGAAGTATTTCTCAGGGAATTAAAACTAGTGGTTTTCCATTTTCTTTGGTGGAGATATTAAGGGAACTGTGTATCTTGTTAATGTAGTGCAGCATACAGCTTTGTTGTGAGAGATAGGCATGCCACACAATGACACAGAAGCTCTCAGATGCTGTGGTTGCATTCCTGCCAACTGCCTTCACCAGAAGAAAAAAAAAAAATTGCCCTTAGCTTTGATCAGGTTAATAAACAAGCAAAGAAAAACCAAACTTATGCTGGTAGCTCAAGTTAAAACTATTGGTTTCCCTGTGATAAGGCTTAATATGACAGAAGCAGCTGAGTTATGCTGTCTGCGCTGCTGGCTAACATGGTTTAGCTGATTTCAGTAACTTCAGTTAGACAGGCTTGGTTAGGAGGCTGGAATCTTGTGTTGAAGGCATATACTCACTAGAAGAAGATTTAGACGAAAAAGACTTTATGCTCAAGCTTCAACAAAAACTACACCACAGGTGATAAGAAGCTTTGCTTCTAAATTGAAATAGTAAATTTTCAGATAAGCAGAAAAATAAGACTATCTGCAGTACTGCCATCTGGTTTCTCCAACCAGTAGCAACAGATTTTAGACCCTATGAACTGTAGTTAAGACATCTCTCTGGTTTCTTTAATGACAAGACAAGGAATCGTAGATCCCTACTGAGCCTATTAGGGAGGCTCAGAGAGTTTGGCTCCTGGTTCTTTTGATAGGAGGACCGGACATCCCAAATCTTTTTAGTTAGAACAGGGTTCTTTAACTTAAAAATATGTTATGGGAGACAGGCTACCCAGCACCTAGATAACTACAAAGTAAGCTGAAAGTAGACAACAGTAAGAAAAACTGTGTTGTTCCCTATTCCACAAAAAAAAAGAACCAGCAGAAGAATAAAGGCAGTGGTTATTCCAACTCTTCATAGAACAAAGTTACAGATTTTGAGGGACCTTATCACTTCATATATTTTCAAGAAAATAATTGCAAGAGTTTAATACAGAACACAGCTTCTTCACAGAACAAGAGTGTTCTTCATCTCCATTAGTTAATTTGTGTTATAGGTGTGGTAGGGTTTTTCTGTGTTCTTATTTTCAGTACTTATTTCCTATTTCCTCATTTCCTTATTTCCATGTTTGAATAGATGTTTTCAGATTGGTTTAAACTTAGCTTGGTTTAGTCAACTCCAATTCAATTCTTAACTGAAAGGAACTTGATTTCTAAGTGTATAATGTTAAATGATTCTTGTCTTTAATGTAATTAAAATCATACAACATATTTATATGAAACAGATCTATATTATTTATATGGTTATAGATAAACATTAAAACTGCAATTGGTTAGAAACTTCTGGTGTGATAAAATTCCTGCAGACTGCCCATATACAAGCTACTTCGTGAGGAAACACAGCATTCAAAACATTCTAGAGACTAACAAGCACTTCCTTACCATTCCTTTGACTTCATAAAACTATTTAAAATGTTTGATTTATATGCAAGTTGGTTAAGTAAATTGAAGTATCTGAGACAAAGCTTGTTTTCCAAGCTAACCAGCTGGTATATCAAGATACTAAGTAGTTTCACATCACATGTTATGATTTCATATGCAACACAGCATGATCAATACCTTGGGTTGTGAGGGAGAGGGGAAAAAGGCCTAAATTTGAACAAAAATTTCTGCACAAAGAACCCTTGTTAAGGGCATTTAGTATTTTCAGTTTTCCTCATATGTTCATGGGAAAAAAAGGGACATTTAATTAAAGAATTATGGCAAATCATGGCATTACTGCATGTATTTTATTTGTAGCTAACAAGAAGGATACAGATTTTCTCTGCGTTTCATTTCCTGAGGTCATGAAGGATTTTTCTTCCTGTGTTATCTGGAGGTAATTTAAACCAAATGTTGATAAGCATCCTGCTTTTTTTTAACCCACTTGCTCTACT
This sequence comes from Trogon surrucura, assembly GCA_020746105.1. NCBI lineage: Eukaryota > Metazoa > Chordata > Aves > Trogoniformes > Trogonidae > Trogon > Trogon surrucura. Next base: position 18,674,635 of record CM036658.1, read on the forward strand.
GGGAAAGAAATCCTGCTGTCTCTGGAAGGCTGAAAAGTGCAAAGACACTTCTTGATTTTTTAGAAGAGGTTGGAGGGAATTAATAGTAGCCCTTCGGCAGAAATTCAGAACCCCTAAATTTTAAGTGGAAAGAGATTTTAGGGAAAATTATTATCCTGGGAGAAATAACCTACTTGATTTTCTGGCTGGCTACCTGGAAAATTCTAGTCAGTAGGTAGATATTGGCAGGAATTTTCCAGCCTAGTTGATGGTAAAAGTCTGAATCAGTTCACTCAGTCTTTTCGTCTTTCCTCTTGTTAGCAGCAGGCAACTTGGTTCAGGCCCAGCAGTTCTTGTGGGCAGCTCTTATAAACTTTCCCTTCAGAAATTTACTTTCACTTCCAGAACAGTGGTTTCAATTTTTTTTCTCGTGGAAAATCTCTTCATTTTCCTCCCAGAAAAGTAAGATTTCCTTAGAAAATGTTGGTTTTGATCAAACTTTCTGGAAAGTACCTGTGCAGTTCTGCTTTACGGCCACTGTGCTACAGAAAACAGTCTGTACCCACCTTGTATTTCATTAGTCCCTCTCAGAAGCAAAATCTGAGAAGAATCATACAGAGCTTTCGAATACCTGAATTACTACTGGAAACTTTGCATTTTAAACTAAGTTGTTTCAACTTGTACTGATGAAACAATGGACTACTTTCGCTGTCAATTCAAGTGTGTGTGGTGTCTGAGAGAGGTATTGACTTAAAAAATAGGAAGCACTCAGAGTGCATTATGATCGCTGCCTGCCTGTGTTATCCTAAGTACTTTGAAACCATAACTCCTTCTTGAGGCTGTTAGTAAATCTTCATTCTTTTCAAGCTCTAGTAGAGAAAAGTCTGCTTGGTTTTGTTTAGAATATTCTACTGTAACTTTATCCTGATCCATTTTACGAACCTCTTCCCAGTTCTCAATCCTTCATTTGTTGAGCATCAGACTTCATCTTGCTTCGCTTTATGTATCACTCCTGGAATATGACACTTTCTCCCTGAAGAACAGATAATAAAGAAAAAATGTATTTGTATCTCTCCATCTTATTGTGGTTCTCTGCTGAAAACTTCTCTTTTCCTGTATCTCTCAATCCCTCTCCTCCTTTCCTGTGCATTATTAACATTGCCCCTAAATTATTTACTGTGACTCTGTAAAATGTCATTATCAAGAATCATTTCACTAGTGAGGAGAGCTAAAAACTAACTCGCAGAGGACTGAAGGAGAGCAAGAGAAGGAGCAACAGAGAGACTAAAGAAATATCACTCTTTTGAAGAGAGGTAGCGAGTAGAAGCTTGAGACAGAGGAGCGATTATTGGAAGAAAGGGCTGGAGTGTGGACAATAGTGCTACAGGGAGGCTGAGGATGAAACAGGGAACTAGTAGAGATGTTAGGGAGGAAAAATAAAGGAATTGTATTAATTTGAAAGTAGGAGTACTGACATAAAAGGCCATTACAATGCTTCTAGAGGGCGGATGGCATTGAATGAAACAGGAAATGGGCTTGTTCATCAAAGCAGGTAAATCATGAAGGTAACCTGGGAGAGAGGTGATGCAAATGAGTAGATTTGTTTGAGTTGTAATATGTAGAGAGCTAGACCTCAGGTGGAGGAATAATGACATGGAGGAAAGAGAAATTAAAGCTTTTGGTAGAGTAAGCTTTGGGAAAGAAAAGTGGGAAAAAAAAAAGGTAAAAAAATATGAACTGATTGTGAAAACTTTTTCACTGAAAATCTAAGACACAGTCCTTACACTGTAGACAGAAGCTATAGGAAACAAAAAAAGCGTATTCATGGAGGAGAGAAATGAGAAATGATACTGAGACAATGGAACAGATAATAGGCTTAAAATTACAAATGCAAGAAGGAAAAGAGATGGAAAAGGGGGGAAATAAGTAGTGAAATAAAAGCCTTTCTAGAATACAGAAATGTCTAAAAAACTGCAAAACTTCATTTTCTTTCTTCCAGTAATCTGTTTTCTACTAGGGTTTTAAGGCATTCTTAGGTTCATTCTCCTTTAACATTACTTTGTTTCTCAGTGATATCTTCTACATGGTCTTTAGTGAATAAATATCTGGTGCATTCTCAGTTTGGGGATTTTGTACCATATACATAGTTTTCCTGTTAACAGTGGACTATACGATACAGGCGGTGGGGATATTTAGCATCTTTTCCAGGTACTAGCAGACAGCAGCTCTAAAGCAACCGTTGGATCTTCAGGCTAAGACATGAAAAGGTACATTTTCCAAGCTGAATGTAAGTATAAAATGTGCAAATCCATTTATTCACTAATAGGTTTTATCCTTAGCTCCCTTTGCAAATTTACTTACAAATGACCATCCTGTAAAATTCAGAGTGCTCCTGTGGGATAAGTCTTTTCCTTTTTCTTTTTTTTTTTTTTTCTCAGTAGGTAATTAATACTTTTATAAGTAATACTTTTAGATTGCAAGTAACTATTCATGTCAAAACCTGGCATGTTTTAATGTGATGCATTCCCTGAATCTTTGTTAAACTGCAGCAGTCTAATCCTTTTTTCTCTCTTCTGGAAGGTTTACCATGGAACTTAATACTATACTTGTATAGGATTATGTCTCAGAGTTACAGATTGAGAGACTGCACATGGATGCTGCATAGGGAATGGAGGATTAAAGACTGAGAATCTAAGTCTGTAGCATGGTTCCTTATGATTGAAATAGACTGAATTTAACAGACCATTTTTGATCTGTATTTTTTAAACACAAATAACCATAGATAGTTTTATAAAAATTACTTTGAATATGGCCATAAAAACCAGAAATACCATGTATGTGTTATGACATCCAATTTGGTCCCCAGGGTGGAATCCTTCAGAGAAAATCTGCATGTGTGTTTGAAAAGATGTAATGAGAAAACCTGAATTGTTGTGGGCACTTCATTTGAAAAAATTGCTGTAGTCCAGAACTTCCCACAAATACTTCATTCACCATGTTTCCCTCCCCTTGAATGTTACACATAAGCAAAACCTGAAATACTTTTATGCAAATATGTCTATGTTTGAAAGCCTGCCTGTAAGCTAATATGACAGTTACTTCTCTGAGGGATTAAGAGTTGAAGGAGTTACATGAGAAGCATTTTCTGTGTCTTCATTTCATGGCCAAAGTTGGCTGACAAGATTCTTCCAGTATCACACATACTCTGCTAAGATCTCCAGCTTCCAGTGCATAAAAGTGGAGTGCCAATGGGCTTAACATTACACTGTTGATAACAGCATTTGGAAAACACTCACTTCGAGCATTTGTAATTAATAATTTTTTTTTGTCATATGGGGGAATAACAAATGTTTGGAGCATAAATTCAAAGAAGACCTTTGGAGTAAAAATATTGAATATCAGTTGCACACCATTGATTGGACTCTATGATCTTAAAGGTTTTTTCCAACCTAAATGATTGTATGATTCTATGATTATTGTAGCAATATTTGGCAATCCCTTCAGATAGGCAGACAAACAGACTGAAGTCAGAGGCATTTACCAGCAAAGAGTGACAGTTTGTTTGCAATGGCTGATGACATTTTAGTTTCACAATAGGCTTGTTTCATGAAAGGAATAAGTTCCTACAAATGTTTCAAGATAATTATATTCTCTCTTTTTTTGGTCTGTGGTTTTTTGGCAAGCCGATCAAAACAACAGAGCAAAAAATTATTCTAGAATGTTCTAACTTTTTTTCTTTTCATTTAATTATATATTAACGTGTTCAGAGTTCTATTCATTGTGGGGTCTTTCACAAAGTTGCTTTTGAAACTCTTCCTTTTATTGCTGGGTACGTTAAAATTAAATTGTAAAACCCAGAGATTGAAGAGAACCCAGCTGTTACTTTTATAGGTAAAAAAATAAGAAACCGAAGCCTTGAGATTAAAATCAGCCTAATATCATATTTTCAATACAGCTGTCTCCACAAGGACAGATATTTCAGAAACTCTGTGGGAGAATGTTGCCACATATTTGGTAGGTGCTACAGCTCAAAGAACTGAGAATAATGAAGTTCAGTGTTGGATCTTGTTGTGAATGATCTTGCATTCCTGCTTTATTTTTTTTCTTTTGGTATAGTTTAAGAAAGTAGGAGTGTTTTTTTAATGTCCATTTAAAACAACGAACAGGTTTTGTCGCTGGGTTTCTGGAATAACTGGCTTTGAACCCAGAAGCACCGTCAGTCTGATTTATGGTAAAAACACAAAGCACACTCTCCAGGCATTCTCTCTAGCATGCTCAAATGCTGAAATCTTGGAGTTGACAACGGATCTGTAATATTACACAATAATTTTATGAATTAAAAAAAATATTGTGTGAATAAGTTATGTTGTAATTTAGAAAAGCTTATAGGTGTTTTCATGCTTCAGGAAACATTAAACATTTTTATTTAAGACATATAAAAATGTTTTATGAAGCAAGAGTAATGTAGAGGATTTTGTTGGCCTCAAAATTTCTAAATAGTAGAATAGTACTCCTTAGGTGTATTTTTCTTCAGCCTCCAAGTTTGAAAGTTTTGGCTAAAAATATTTGGTTACTTATGCTGCTATGAATATGTATTTTCCTCTTTATTTGTCTTGTCTATTTATAATTTGCTACTAAGGAGATGATCATGGAGATAAATGAAAGCAAAGTCTTGTTGAGGGAAATATGTAACAAAACTCTTGCTTCAATGGAATCGGAGTTACCACAAGCCCCAGCAATGTGGACACTGTTCACACAGAGACTTTTAGATGGAATAATCATGAATTGAAAAGTAAGCATAGGTCTGTCATGATAGAAGGCCAACAATACTATCTGTTAGTCTACAAATTTAAGAATAAAATATGGTCATGACCAGCGTTAAAAACACTTGAGAGCTCTGGAGATGTGTCATCCCGCGGTTCTAGCACAAGCTACCTCACATTTAGCTCTGAGTTAAATGTGATAAAGAATATACTTAAGCTCTGTTTGTCTCTAAACATAGTTAGGAGCTTTAAAGTAAAAACTAGCCTAAGAGGAAGGTCCATGTTTTACTTGAAAAGCAATCTCCCTTATCCGAATAATAATAATGCTCTTTTACAAACATATTTTTCTCATAAAGAACAATCCAAATCAAGAAAGAGATATAATTTCTTCTTTTTTGCTATCTTGTCCTGCAAGATTTTTGAGAAGATCTGCCATCACAGAGGAAGTATATATTTGACAACCTTGAACACTGCTGCTTTGTGTGTTCTTGTGAGGATAAAGTAAAATGAGAACAGGCTGCTTATCCTCTGACGAAGGCAGATCCTATAACATCGTAATTGAAAATAAAATCACATAGATGTTTCTGAGAGATTAAGACATTTAAAACCGTGTTATACCTATATTCATAACATTTCTCTGTGTGTCAGTTCAATTGTTACATTACAAAATGGTTTTACACTCGATATTACATAGGTAGAATAACACAACAGGATAAACAATATTGGTTGGTGTGAAAACAGGTAAATAGAAACTGAACAGCAAAATCTCCACGTCTTTCATCAGTTCTCCTCCATACAAAGTGCAAGTATCTTCGGAGCTTTTGACAAACACAATGTGGAATTACTCTTACAGGATGCTTAGCTTTATTTTCAAGTTGTTTTATAAAATTACCATGACAGTTCTGTTGAGAGAAATGAATCTAAGTGCCTTTTTGAAAGTTCGACCCTGAAATAAATAGGAAAGGCTTGGAAAATGCTGCTGTGAACTCAAATACACGAAAAATATGAAAATCTGTAGGTCTCCAGTTGGGGCAGCTCAACAGTACTATATTTATCTGGATGGGAGGAGAATGCTAAGAACAGCAGGCTGTGCTGGATGCTGAATGGCATAAGGCAGAGCGATAGATATCCTGGAGTCTCATAGCAGTGAGATTTGTGTACGAGAAAACAAAAAGACATGTCTATCACAGCCCCACTGAAATGAGAACAACTTTAAACACTCCTTAAATACTCTGTTGTCTATTCCACAAAATATGTTTTCAGAGTATGATAGGAAGAGGGGAGCCTGTCCCATTGAAACAGACCTTATGTCATCTCCACAGAAATTTTTTTTGCAATTTTTCGCTGTTGTTTGAAACTTCCAGTCTGAGGGAGGAAAGGATTTTTTACCAGTGAGAACTGGGTGAATTCACTGAGCTCAATGACTGCTTGCTGCATTAATAAAAATCAAATGAAAAAAGCAATCTGATTAAATTATGTCTGCCTTTTCCTATGCTGGTGGAGCTTAACTAAGCAAACAGAAGCAGTGAAGTAAATCAGTGTTGGTTTATTAAAGATCAGAATTCAATATCTCCATAGTTGAAAGGCTTATGCACCAGTGTTCTCACTGCTTGGCTTTTCTGTGCAGAGAAAGTAAACACAATGGCACTGTGGGGACTCTCGTTAGGAAAGCGACACTTAGAGAAGCCTTGTTTTCCTGGGAAGATATTTTCCTATTTCTTGCCAAAAGATTATTGTGAAAACAAAAATCTTAGCATTATTTACTGATGGTGATGTCATTTTCTGTAACAGAGGCATTCTCCTTGAAATATCCTTAGGGGCTGCAGATAGAAATGTCCCTTACCTCAGCTACTTTTCTTTTAATACTCTTATCTGCACAAATACAGCTTCCTCCTCACATTGATCTTAATGTACCATCAAGATAGCAGCTTTTTGGAGGGGGAATAAGTTAAGATTATTTAATCTAGTTTTTAGGAGTCTCAAAGTTTATATACTCCAAGATTGCACTCTGAGTATTAGGGGCCTCATAAGAGATCTCTAGAAGAATTTACTGTAGTCTGCAGGATGGAAAATCTGCCAATGAACTCCATCTTCGTTGGCTTCTGCTCATTCAGAAAACCAAAATACCTGCCCCTTGTGACTGGCGTTTGCTGATGGCTTTGTTATGATCAGACCAAGTACAAAAAGAATTTTAAATGTTCCTTTTATACCTGCCGCATTCTAATGTTGATCAATGTCCATATCTAACGAAGAACATCATGCTGCGCAGAACTGTGCTTGCTGGTGCACTTTTGTGAACTACTCAGCTCTCCCCCAGAAAACACTTTTATAGGAAAGCAGTTGTCTGAGCATTATTGGCCACTAAGTATTATATTGTGTCTCTAGACACAAATTCACATATTAAAACATAAAAGTAGTATTTGTTACAAGACTTACATTCAATATCTAAGACAGGTATATAGTAATCAGTTTAAAATCTGTACTTTGGTGCCAGTATTCAATACTGTATTAATATGCAGTAAATTGCTTTGTCCCCTCTCTTCTCATGCTGGCATTCACAAACTGAGCAAAGCCTTAGTAATTGTACTTAGCTGCTGCTTTTACCTGTTGTCTCAAACAGACAGAGATAAGAGGCACCCAATCAGGGAGATAAGTAATCAAGAACATATAGGCAATGATCTTGAGAAGCACAGACCATTTCCTTGTGTACTGGGAGCCCCTTGGAACACATTATGCTTTGCATAAACTAAAGAGCCCTCACGAACTGCTTTTGCATGTTACCCTGATGAAACTCGTTCTGGAGTGGTATGGAGTTTCCAGTTGTGTGTAACTAGAAAACTTCCTTTTCTTTGCTACTTGGATGTTTTGTGTTTCAGCACTTGAAGAGGTCGGTGAAGACTGTGTGGGTAGACACAGGCAGCCATGAAGTTATTTTCTTGGGTAAGAACTAGGTCCAACCCATAAGTGAGCTTGGCAGGGACTATCTCTTTCTTTAAATAAGTGATTTCCAGAACACTAAGATAAATACCACATAATGTAATATGTGTGATAAATGTAAGAGTCATCATCATTGTTGCTTGGAAATTTATTAATAAAGAAGAATTTGTGGTGTCCTGGGAAGCCACGCGATCTAGTGAAACAGGAACACCTGCAGCTTCTGGTCAGGCATGTCGTATGACACACCTGCCCTCAGAGTGACAGCTACTACTGAGGAAAAAATGATGTTCTCCTATTAGCAATGACAACATGAGAACAAATGTAATTGTCACTGACCAGATACAAAGTAATAAACAAATATGAAGTGATTTCTCCTTCCTGGCCTTTGGGAAAATTGGAAAGATTTGAATTCAGACAGTTAAGATTGTAAACAAATAGCAAAGAAATATCAATTTCCTTTTAAAAAACTGCATGAATTTGTGTGTATTGAAAAACATTAATGTGTCGTGGTGATGTTTGCAACAGATGAATTCAAAGAATGAATTTTCCCCATCTACTCCTTTGGCATTGCAAGGAAAAGTTATGCTCTGAAAATTTCTTCTGGAAGACTGTGAAGAATTTGGGAAAGATCTTGAAAGATGAATTTGTCATCAGTTTCGAAAGTGCTGGACAACAAGGGAAACTATCTGATGAGCAAGGACTGTCTAAATGTGCTAAGTCTGGAAAGGGACATGGGAAATCAAGAGCAGTGAAGGAGACAGACCAGTTTGCATCTCAACCTCTAAAGAGAAAGGCACGTCTTTTCTGTCATACGGAGCAATGGTGAGACTTCCTATCTACTGAAATTCATTCGTGAAAAAGTCTTGGTATTGTTTGTCTTTCTCAGTGGTGGCCAAGTTTACAGAGAGAAGGGTATGAGTATTTGTATTGGAATGTAAGAAAACAAATTAGTATCTACTTACATGTCCCCTCCTAAAAGCTAAACTGTCTCTCTATTCAATTCAATGTCAGTTTTTAGCCTTAAATTAAAGACAATCTCAGACCTCATCTTGCTCATTCAGACTCTGCCTAGGCATTTATAAAGTCAGCAATCAAGTCTCATCAGTTCTTTCATGGCAGTACATGAAGAAAACTAAGTGGAAATCTCATTTGAACACTACAAAGCAATAAATATAGCAGAGAAAAATTAAATCAGCAGTTATTTCTGAATAACCTTAAAAAGAAGATAAGCTTTTTTTCCTTGGGTGCTGTAAGACATGTGAGTTACCTGACCTGCTGTAGTTTTTGATCAGAGTTAGAATTTCTTTCCACTTGTAAAAGGTGGAGGGAGAGGAGAAGTTAACATTACCAACCAAGTCTACACACAGTGTTAATGACAAGGTGTATTGTACTAGTTCAATGTTGAAACATTAGCACTACTCAGAAAAAAAAGGTAAAAAAAAGGAAAAAGACAGCTTGGTCAGATGATGTCATGGACATGCCTTATTATATATATATGTATATTTTAAGCTGTCTCTGAAATACTAAGATGGTTCCTTTGATAGCACCTGCTCTCATTCAGAAGACTGTGTATTCAATTCCCTTAGCAGAAGCTGGGCTTGAACCCAGTGCTGACTATACAATCCATTGCTAAATAAATGCTGGCTGGTTGGTAGCCATATTGACCTTTAGCTGAGATACTGAAATCCTCTTGCCAACATTCCCACCTCCTGCTTAATTGGCACTGTATAAAATGTGTTTCCAAGGGAGTGTACAACAGCAGTCATGGTTGCCTGCAATATTAGCACAGCAAAAGAAGCATGTAATTTATTCCTCTGAAAAATGGATGCATAATAAAATTCAGCATAATAAATCTCTTTCTGCAGGGACTATGATGACTGTAAGCAGGCAGACCATGGTCTATATGTGCAGTACTTTTTCCAGCCAAGAAACTATTTTTGGTTTTAGACCAAAGTTTTAGTGGTGCACATCGGTGGCACCACAGCCCACTTTTTATTAACAGCCAAGTTTAATTTTTTTTGATGAGGCAAATTAGTTGTTGTAAATAGGAAGTTGTTAAACATAACATAAATAAATATTTCATTGTAACATATGTCAGAAAGAGCTAGATTGCAGATGCTACCATTTCCACCTGTCAAGACTGCAATAATTTGCTGAAACTATTGGAAGTATTTTAACTTTTTAAATAGACATGAACTGATGACATGAGAAAAAAAAGACAAGTCACTTCAATGAGTAATAATAGAAAGTGCTATGTTAAGGTTATGCATTGGCAAAACACTAATAGTGAAGTGAATTAAGTCAGTGAAATATAGGGTATTTTTAGGGTTGTTTAGGATGAAACTCTGCATGTACTCATCTTACCAAGCACCACAGGAAAAATCAGTATTTTGTACTGGAGTAACAGGTACTGTAGAATTCATCTTTAATATTCTGAAGTAATCTAACTGGTTTTCTTTGAAGTACTCTTTCTTTATAGATCCATCTGTCTTTACTATGGAAATAAAAAAGGCCATTCCTTCTCTCTGACTAGAAAAACACCCTGCAATAAATATGGTCATTGATTATGTGAAAAAGTTGCCTATAAATGCAGAAGATACATTTCAAAGGTATCTTTCACTGTAGCAGGTGGAGGCAGAAGAAGCATCACACGAATATTCAGCTCCCTGGAGGCCACTAGCAAATGCTTCAAAGATCTCTCTGGAAAGGAAAAATAGTATTTTACAGCAGAAGTCTGCAGCAATTTGCAAATTTTCTGGGCAAATTATAAAATCCAATGATTCAGCCCCACTAGAAAACTCACCATGTTTACCAAGATGTGTTACCATTATAAAATGTCACTTTTTATGCCTGTGCAGATTTTAAAATGGAACATTCAGTGTGTTTCTGAAGAGTTGGAAAAAAGCCTCAAATGACCTCATGTGGGTTTTTCCCCCTCTTATACATGCTCTTTTTTTCTCAGCATCCATGTAAATATATTTTTTGATAACTCTTTGGATCTGGTATGATAAACATAATTTCATTTACGAAGGAAAATAGTGAAGAGATTCAGTCAAAGTACTAACATACTGCAACACATCCATCAGACCCATGATTGTTTCCTGCTAGCAGCTAAGCAGATATTGATGTAGAGGATCAGAATAATCACCTTAAAGACAGAAATGCTTACCTTTTGCTATTTCTCCCTGTAAGCAGAAATGGATACCCTTGGCTCTTTAATGCCTATGTGGCCATAAAACAAACAGAACAGGGGGTCTTGCTTTACCAGGCAACCTACCGGGTGAAACCCCCAGGCAGCAGTACTGCAGCCGGCACCATGACCTCTTGCACTGTCGCCCTTGGCACTGAAAAGCTTCCGTTGCCTTCGCCATAGAAAGAGTTCCCCAACATACAGAACTTGACCCCAATGCCTTTAGCTTCAGCATGAGGACATTGTCTCTGGAAGCCGTGAGGGAACTGTATTATTCCTTTATTGATCAATTGTTGTGTTAGCAGTCGATGGGTAATTGACTGCTAACCTCCGTGAGATGACTCATGCGCTTAACTCAGGCACACGGTTAAATATCTTGCTGAACAAGTGCCTACATACTGTCTGTGGCTTCTGTACACAAATTTGTCAGCTTTACATTATTCAAAGCCACATAAAAAAAATCTTCTGTAAATGAGCCACACAGAAAAGAATAAACCTGTTAAAGGGACAGATTTACAGTGTACTACCGTTCCATATTTAAGAGCCCCCCTCTCCCTCTGTTATTACTGAGGCAATCAAAGGTGTCTTGAAAGATTGCTAAAAATGATTAAGGGTGCCTTATTTTAGATTGATAACTGCAGTAGCAAGTGTGAGAAGGAGAGCAAGCAATTGAAGTGGATGGGATCATTGTGTGCCTACCTAACATCACTGGCTTAACATTTGTATTTTAGACTGTCTCTTACCTAATAACAGCATGTAGTGAAATAAAGGGTTCGTTATGGAGGTAATTGTTATGTGGTGGAATATAAACAAGACCCATTCTGCAGTATATTTACCACAGTGCATATTTATGAGTTGGGTTTAATTAAAAGTCAAGAACAGTACAGCTATTTTTTAACTAGATACCTATTATCTCTTGTCAAGTGTTTGGTTTTAATCATGCATTTTATACCATCGTGACCTAGATCACTGCCTGTGACATACGAGATAGTGTGTTGTCTTTCCTGAGAAGATGTAGCCAAGCTTGATGGATGTTTTCTCGTTCCTAACCTCATTACTACTGGCTTCCCATCCATCTAATAAAATGCTATGATAGAGAGTGGGAAGGTGCTATAAATCATAATATTTTAGCCGCTCCAAGCAGATTCATTAGAAATGCTGACTATATATCTCACACACAGAAAGTCAACACATAAAGTAGGTTGCTGCTCCTGCCTGTGCTGGAGACATCCCTTCACTCCCTCCAGTCAAGTTAGGATTTGTTTTTAATGGCAAAGATGACATTTAATGAAGTTCTGGGTGGCAGGCTGCTTTGACCTGATTAACTCAATAAATATTCCAGCTGTTATTAGTTTTAAACTGTGCTGTAGTCTGTTAGCTCCATCTCATCTCAATCACCACCACTGAGAATATATAATTGCAAACTAATGAACTGGCTTTCTTTGAGTGAAGTAAGAAACTGAGACATCCTATTCCACTGTTTCTTTTCCAGGGTTTCCCTTAAGGAAAGCTATCCTGTTTCTTATTTGGCGTGGACTAGGTTGCTGAAGTGAGCATACAGAGGGAAGAGGAAAAACCTCCTGTCTGTCTGTCTTTCCTTTGTGAAACAAAACATGGCTATGAAAATAAAAACGCACCAGGCTTCTGCCTGGAGAAAGGGAACTGAACTGACTGCATCTTCTGAACTCGAGGCTATTAATTTTCATTTCAGAATCATATGGTATTTTATTTCAGCTTTGGTTTTTAGTGGAATCTACGCACTTGAAGAGGTAACAACAGCTGTGATCTTTGAAAAAGGGGCAGGATCACTAAAGAAAAGAGAAAACAGTAAAAAAAAGGTAAAACCAATGATTTAAACACAATTCATCTCTAAAAAATGCGGTGTGAGTGTGACTGCTGCTGTTCCAGGTGTTTGTATTTTCATTAATGCTCCTCTAGCAGATGCTCAGAGCTGCTTATGCTCTCCTTTGCTGTTTTCTTTGGTAAAAAAACTCAGGTAGCACATGTGAGCCTATCATTCAAAGACTTTTCATGGGAGATCTCCCAAAGTTGCCTACTTATCCCTTGGTATGTCTTAGTACTCTAAATTTCACGGAGACCTCTCCCTTTGGACTGGGTTTATTGGCAGAGCCATACTATGCAACTTTCTTTTCTTTCAAATATATTGCAATTAATAATATAAAAACATCAGTGACATTTCTGACGAAACTGAAACAAGTTATATACTGGTCCTTAGAATTAGTTGCTTTCACAGTGTGTGACATGGGATGTCAAGCAGGCATATGGGCATAAGCAGACTGATCGAAGGCATTGGTGCATGCAGCTTGCAGAAATTCATCAGGGGACACCAGTGAGTTCTTCTGTCTGTGCTCAAAGGCTGTTTCACTCCATTTTGGGGAAATGAGATAGTGTGCAAGCTAGTAGTATTCTTTATTAAATCCTTGAGGGGGAAATGCAATTGTGTTTGTATGTTATCTGCAATCAGTGTTTTAGTTATAACTCGTGATTTCTTGTACTTAGTGTCAAACTGTTTCAGGGAAAAAGATTGATAGCTGTTAGTAGTAATCCACAGCTTATGAATGTACAAATTAAAAGTAATCAGAGAGAGAGGGGAAGTGTACATCAGTTAATAGAATCCATTTATTTTAAAACATGCATTAAATAGCAGTATTATTCTTTATTGGAGTAGAAAGTCTCAGGTTTGTGGGGATATTCTTAAGCAGTTAATGGTAAAAAATATAAAGGGTTTACTCTAAAAACACAGTGGTCATTTTCTGATTCCTGAATCATTCCCATAGCTATACCTAGGAAACAGCAATATCTCCCTGAATTTCAGTGAACAATTTAGAAGTGTCTGTCACATGTGACTCGCACTGGGGAGGGCTGTCACCTATAGACACCTTGTCTGACACCACACTGGAGTGCAGATATGAAAGGGTTACTGCATCCTTTTGCTCCTTTCTGTTTCTATAAATCTAAACCCAAATAGACTTATGACTGTGTTTGACCTAGACAAGCTGGAGAAGTAGGCCCATATGAATCTCCTGAGATTCAACAAGGCCAAGTGCAAAGTCTTGCAACTGTGTTGGGGCAATCCACATTATCAGTACAGGCTGAGGGATGATGTAATAGAGAGCAACCCTGAGGAAAAGAACTTGGGGGTACTGGTGCATGAAAAGCTGGACACAAGCCAACAATATGTGCTTGCAGCCAGAGGTCAGTTGCATCCTGAACTATATCAAAAGAAATATGGCCAGCAGGTTGAGAGAGGTGATTCTCCCCCTCTACCCTAGTAACACCTTACCTGCAGTACTGTGTCCAGCTCTGGAGCCCTCAACACACAAAAGACATGGACCTGTTGGACTGAGCCCAGCAGAGGGCCACAAAAATGATCAGAGGGCTGTAGCACTTCTACTATGAGGACAGGCTGAGAGAGTTGGGATTTGTTCAGCCTGGAGAACAGAAGGTTCCAGGGAGACCTCACAGTGGCCTTCCAGTACCTGAAGGTGACCTACAAGAAAGCTGGAGAGGGACTGCTTACAAGGCCGTGTAGTGAAAGAACAAGTGGCAGTAGTTTTAGACTGGAGCAGGGTTGACTTAGATTAGATGTTAGGGAGAAGTTCTTTTCTATGAGGGTGGTGAAACACTGGAACAGGTTGCCCGGCGAGGTAGTGGAGGTCTCATACCTGGAGCCGTTCGAGGTCAGGCTTGATGGGGCTCTGAGCAACCTGATCTAGTTAAAAGTATCCCAGCTCACTGCACGGTGGTTGGATTAGATGTCAGTCCCTTCCGACTCAATGCATTCTATGATTCTATGATTGATTCTATGTGTCCGGGACAATTATGTAAATTCCCACATTTAGTTTTGGGGGTTCGGGGTTTGTGTTGACTTCTTTACTTACTTAAACATACTAATGAAATGTAAGGATTATATGCCAATATGCAAAACTCATTTCAAATTTGTGAAATGAATTTCATAGCAGAGGTGTTAATAATCTATTATCAACTGTCATTCAAAAAGTACAGTAATATAGGGTAGGATGTCTGTGGTTGAGCTCTCTGGAAATTATTCTAAATATCTTTAGAATTAAATGGGAAACACCACCTTTTTATGTTTTTGTCTGTTTTTGTGTGGTTTTTTTGCAAAGCTGTTGCATTCATCTATCACTATCAGTGGTGTCAACAAAAAGACTATTAATACAAAGAAAATATTCCAAATAGTTTTTTTCTGTTCTTATTTTTTAAGGCCTGCAGAATTAATTCAGGAAGATAAACATGCAGAAAAAATAGTTATTAATATTTGTTGTATGCCATGCTTATACTGTGTCTGTTTAATCAGTAGAATTTCCTCTTAAAGAAACCTGTGGTTAGGGAACGCTTTGTACCCTGCAGAAAAGTGGAGTTCTGGAGGGCGAGACACAGAGTTATCAAATGATTGAAATAAAAAGATGTGATACCAGAACAACCTCTGCTTCATGATATAGTTATTCATGGATTACTAATATGGTTAGTGCAAATGAGCAGAGAGACACCCCACAACGTGTTACTGCCTTCCTTCAATTGTGAAAAAAACCTGTTACTGAGAGGAATTTATTGGAATTTAGCTGACATTTGAAGGATTTGTTCTTATGTAAACTGCTTTATTGTATTTACATTTTACTGGTTATGGAACAAAAAAAAAAACACTGCATGTGTATTTACTTCTAGTCTTCACAAAATAGTACAAATCTTAATTTGTATTTCCTTCAGAATGTCATTGGAAACTGAAGACCATCATAATTTGTTTATTAAGTCACTTTATACAAAGGCAGATCTTATAAAGTTTTCATGAATTTCATATCAAATAGTAGCAACATGAGGGAGCAAAATCCAAATCAGTAGTGTTCTTTTTGTGGAAAAGAGTAGCACAGCCAGCTGTTAGTAATATGGGCAATAGAGAAACATAAATTTAGAATCTCTCATTCTTTTAGGATTAAATACTATTTCCAATGTTTATTTTAATATTTAACTGCTTTTAACATAGTTGCTTTAAACTCAAGGTAACTTCACAAATATATCCTTTACAAGATATAGATAAAATGGTGTGTGATTACATGGTGTTATCACGGACTATATAAGTACAGGACACCATCACAAAAGAAGCCCCGGAGCCTTAAAATTAGGTTTAGTGACTAAGTAGTTGCTATAATTCAAAAGAAATATAAAAGAAAGACTTCTGAGACACAAACTATTATTTAATCAAAGAACAAAGAAATACAGGACAGGCCAAGTACACACAAACGGATATTAAAAGGACATTTTCTTAAAACAATGTAGAGATTTCAGTTTTATTTTGTTTGTTAAATCTTCATGTCCTGGCTTCAAAACTGATATGTAAGAGCTACCGATTATTATACAACTATGTAATCAATCTTTGTACACAAGACCTTGTGTTAGGTTTGTGTTGGCAGTGTGTTAGGTTTATTTACAGTAAGGAAAATCTTTCCATCACTCTACTTGTTGCATCAGAAACATAGAATTCTATCACCAATCTATACAGTCACGCAGATTAACACTTGGCTAAAGGGGTGGTGCCAGCGGTCTAGCTTTGGATTTTTTAACCTTGGGGAGATCTACAGGGCACCTGATCTACTGAAACAAGCTGGGGTTCAAATGACACAAAGGGAAAAAAGGATCCTTGGTCATGAGCTGGTGGGACTCATAGAGCGTTCTTTAAACTAGATATGAAGGGGGATGGGGTTATAGCTGGGATTGCGGCGGGGCAGTGCTCTAGAAATTATGAGGACCGGGTGGCCTTCCATCCCCCTAGGGTGAGATCAGTGTGCTCAGCTTGCTCCCTGAAATGCTTATACACCAGTGCACGCAGCATGGGGAATAAGCAGGAGGAGCTAGAAACCTGGGTTCGGGCAGGAGATTATGATCTGGTGGCAATTACAGAGACATGGTGGGACAGCTCACATGACTGGAATGTGGTCATGGGTGGCTATGTCCTTTTCAGGAAAGACAGGCCAGCCAGGCGAGGTGGTGGAGTTGCTCTTTACGTGAAAGAGCAACTACAATGTCTTGAATACCATCCAGGCATGGAGGAGGAGCAAGTTGAGAGTGTATGGGTTAGAATTAAGGGGCAGGCTGGCAGGAGAGATACTGTTGTGGGTGTCTATTACAGGCCACCAGATCAGGGTGAGGAAGTTGATGAGGCCTTCTACAGGCAGCTGAGAGCAGTCTCACAATCACAGGCCCTGGTTGTCGTGGGGGATTTTAACTTCCCTGATATTTGCTGGAAGGACAACTCAGCCAGCCAGCCACAGTCCAGGAGGTTCCTCCAGTGCATCGGTGATAATTTTCTGATGCAAATGGTGGAGGAGCCGACTAGGAGAGGAGCACTGCTGGACCTCATCCTCGCTAACAAGGAGGATCTGGTTGAAGCAGTAAAGGTTGAGGGCTGCCTTGGCTGCAGTGACCATGAAATGGTGGAGTTCAGGATCTCATGTAGCAGAAACAAAATAGCAAGCAGAATTGCAACCCTGGACTTTGCCAAGGCAAACTTTGGATTTTTCAAGCAATTACTCGAGAAAATCCCATGGGCAAGGCTGTTTGAAGGTAAAGGGGCCCAAGATAGTTGGTTAGCGTTCAGGGACTGCTTCTACCGTGCTCAAGATCAGAGCATCCCGACACGTAGGAAGTCAAGGAAGGGAGCCAGGAGACCTGCGTGGCTAAACAGGGATCTGCTGGGTAAGCTCAAGGGCAAGAGGAGAATTTACAGATCTTGGAAGGCGGGGCTGGCCACTTGGGAAGAATATAAGGCTGTTGTCCGAGGATGTAGGGAGGCAACTAGGAAAGCAAAGGCCTCCCTTGAATTGAACCTGGCGAGAGGGGTCAAGGACAACAGGAAGAGTTTTTTCAAATACGTGGCAGATAAAACTAACACCAGAGGCAATGTAGGCCCACTGATGAATGAGGTGGGTGCCTTGGTGACAGATGATACAGAGAAGGCAGAGTTACTGAATGCCTTCTTTGTCTCTGTCTACTCTGCCGGAGGCTGTCCTGAGGAGCCCCGTTCCCCTGAGGCCCCAGAGGAAGTCAGGGCAGTGGAGGAGTTTGCTTTAGTCGATGAGGACTGGGTTAGGGACCAATTAAGCAATCTGGACATCCATAAATCCATGGGTCCAGACGGGATGCATCCACAGGTGCTGAGGGAGCTGGCTGATGTCATTGTTAGACCACTCTCCATCATCTTTGCCAAGTCTTGGGAGACGGGAGAGGTGCCTGAGGACTGGAGGCAAGCAAATGTCACTCCAGTCTTCAAAAAGGGCAAGAAGGAGGACCCGGGTAACTATAGACCGGTCAGCCTCACCTCCATCCCTGGGAAAGTGATGGAACGACTTATCCTTGGTGCCATCTCAAGGCATATCAGGGATAAGAGGGTCATTAGAGACAGTCAACATGGCTTCACCAAAGGGAAGTCGTGCTTGACTAACCTCATAGCCTTTTATGAGGATATAACAAGGTGGATAGATGATGGCAGAGCGGTGGATGTGGTCTACCTTGACTTCAGTAAAGCATTTGACACAGTCTCCCACAGCATCCTTGCTGCTAAACTGAGGAAGTGTGGTCTAGACTCTCGGGTAGTTAGGTGGACTGCGAACTGGCTAAGGGGAAGAAGCCAAAGAGTTGTGGTCAATGGGGCGGAGTCTGGTTGGAGACCTGTATCCAGCGGAGTGCCTCAAGGGTCGGTACTGGGACCAGTATTATTCAATATATTCATCGATGAGTTGGATGAGGGACTAGAGAGTACTATCAGCAAGTTTGCTGATGACACCAAGCTGGGAGGAGTGGCTGACACACCAGCAGGCTGTGCTGCCATCCAGTGAGACCTGGGCAGGCTGGAGTGTTGGGCGGGGAAAAATTTAATGAAATACAACAAGGGTAAATGTAGGGTCTTGCATCTGGGTAGGAACAACCTCGGGTTCCAGTATAAGTTGGGGAATGACTTATTAGAGAGCAGCACAGGGGAAAGGGACCTGGGAGTCTTGGTGGACAGCAGGATGACCATGAGCCAGCACTGTGCCCTTGTGGCCAGGAAGGCCAATGGCATCCTGGGATGTATTAGAAGGGGGGTGGTTAGTAGGTCGAGAGAGGTTCTCCTTCCCCTCTACTCTGCCCTGGTGAGACCCCATCTGGAATACTGTGTCCAGTTCTGGGCCCCTCAGTTCAAGAAAGACAGGGAAGTGCTGGAGAGAGTCCAACACAGGGCAACTAGGATGATGAAGGGAGTGGAGCATCTCCCTTATGAGAAAAGACTGAAGGAGCTGGGGCTCTTTAGTTTGGAGAAGAGGAGATTGAGGGGTGACCTCATTAATGTTTACAAATATATCAAGGGTGAGTGTCAGGAGGATGGAGCCAGGCTCTTCTCGGTGACAACCACTGATAGGACAAGGGGTAATGGGCTGAAACTGGAACATAAGAGGTTCCGGTTAAACTCGAGAAGAAACTTCTTCTCAGTGGGGGTGACGGAACACTGGAACAGGCTGCCCAGAGAGGCTGTGGAGTCTCCTTCTCTGGAGACATTCAAGACCTGCCTGGACACGTTCCTGTGTGGCATAGTCTAGGCATTCCTGCTCTGGCAGGGGGATTGGACTTGATGATCTTTCGAGGTCCCTTCCAATCCCTAACATTCTATGATTCTATGATTCTATGATCTGCTCAACCTCCCACTGACCTGTATCTATCTAGTTACTGACTTTGGGTTTTAGTAACACATAATGTAATACTTTAACAGACAATTGTTAACAAACTTGAAGTTTTACTTGGACATGAGCAAAGCCTTTGACACTGGCCCGCACGACATCCTGGTCTCCAAGCTGATAAAATATGGGATTGATGGATGGACAATTCCGTGGATAAAGAACTGCCTTGATGGTCACACCCAAAGAGTGGCTGTCAATGGGTCCATGTTCAAGTGGAAGTCAGTCACAAGTGGAGTCCCTCAAGAATCAGTACTGGGACCAGTCTTTTTTAACATCTTCATCAGTGACATGGACAGTGGGCATCAAGTGCACCCTCAGCAAGTTTGCTGATGACAACAAGCTATTGGAATTAGATGATCTTTAAGGTCCCTTCCAACCTTGACAATTCTATGATTCTATGATTCTATAAACAAGGACTTTTTAAGTGCAACTCTTTTCTCAGTTAGTGATTCTAGGGGTAGTATTTAGCCAATCCCAGCTGAAAAAAAGAAAATTTCACTGCCTAAAATCAAGGGGAAATCATAGTTTTATTTCTGTAGTAGAGGTGGAAATCATTGGAACAGAAATACTTCCTCAGTCCTGAGAAGTCCAGGAAAGATATCATACACTACTTCCTTTCTTAGCAAGCTGTTTCCATTTTCATCCATTTTCCATTTCCTTTTCTCCACTTTTTTTTCTGTGCCCTCACAATCCATTGAACTTTCTCATCTTTGACTCATTCTCTCCAACTGTCTTGCTGCTTCAACTGGGAGATGAATCGGTCCAAGTGTCTCACTGAGCCGGTGGTGGGGTTTTCCATACTGCTGGTATCTGGTTTTCCCCACCAGTTGTGAATAAGTCAGTGTGTCTCTCCTTTTTCCCTTCTTGGCCCTTTGTCATTAAAATGTAATCCAGTACTATCTCAAGTTAGGACCAAACCTGACAGAGTTGGATCAGACTGTGTTAGCCTAGGTTAATGCTCTCTAGTTTGCTAATTTTTCTGCAAACTTCTATGACATACAAAGCAACCATTTTGCTTTAACGTTACTCATTTCTAGGTCTTCCCCCTTCATGATCTTCACAGACTGTTGACTGTATCTTCATATTATTGGCATGCAATTTGAATCAGCAATTTACATGATTTTAGTCTTGTCTTACTACTAAATATCTGTATCTTTGGCTAAACTGTGGGGCCTCTTCTACAGGTGTTTAAACCTAGAAACAAAAGCAAAATCTGAACTACTTACTTGTAATCTTCTATTTCTCTTCATTGTAATCCACACACTTGTTCTGTAGCTGTATGATTTATAAGCAAAAGAATGCAGATGCCCAGTGTGATTGAATTGAATCCTTCCATTTCATCTATTGCTTTTCTGATTCAGGAGTGATGCTCAGTGGGTGTGATTGAAGAGATCTCTCTCTAATTATGGAGATTTCTCTATATAGTGTTGGAGGAATTTTTTTATTATTATTATTTACACTGTTCAGTCTGGCAGTAATATTTCTCTCTGCCAGTGTCAATTATATTGCTCTTGACTGGTGCAGATCAGCAGTCTGTGATATCTCTGAAAAGGCAGTGCGTATCACATGTCACTAGCAGACATATAAATGTTTGAGTTGAGGAGTGCAAGTGATGTAACAAAATTAGATGGCACTGATATAAAACAGTAACTCTAAGCCCATGAATAACCAAGAAACCTCTAGATGACAACTGTCAATTATTTACTGCCCCTGTCCAATGTAATATTAACAGCTGGGAGTCTACAGTTCGCTTTTCTCTCTCTCTTTTACTAGCTTAGTGTTCAATTCCTTCATTTTACAGAAGTAACACCTTTACCAAGGCATTTTTCCCTGAGCTGTTATTAAGTGATTAGCAAAAAACCTGAAGAAGCCATGCTGAACTATATGCTCTGACACACGGATGACCTCATTAACTAGAAAAGATCAATTAGTTTTATTTTCCCTTATCTCAGTTGTCAACACATCACATCCACTTTAGGTATTTACTATTTCTCCTAATATTAAAAAATGCAGTAGAAAACAATTCTGTCATGGAAAGAAAACTAAGTGCTACGTTTTTTTCACTTATCTCTGAGCAAAACAACTCCACATTTTTAAATAACTCAGCTAAAATTAAAAGAAAATACGATATGTCTGAAACTGTAGCCGCATGAAGATATTTTGGCTGAGGTAGCTGCCATGAACTTAATTCCTGCACAAACAATGTGTAAAAGGAAACCCCTTGTTTCTCATATGTTCTTTAATTTATTTTTTATTTTAAATAACTGGGTTTTACATTCTGTTTTTACTTCATGTTTTCAGAAAAGTTTTTACTGTGTTTTACCACATGGGTTCAATTAGTTCTTGCAGGTGGGCAGGTGGAACTAACTAGAATAAATGCTGCTTTGGGGCATGGATAGGGGTAAGGGATCTGGATAGACAGGACACAAGCTAGTGAAGATATTAACTGATGTTATACAGCATTCACCTCAACAGGAGAACTACAATGAACGTGATATGTATCCTAGACTATACTTAGTTCAACCTTCAGCTTATGCAATTAAATTTAGCCTGACCAAAATGTCTCCCGCAGCTTCAAACAGGTAAGACACTTTTCTTCTAAAGAGATCATGCAGTGACTAGCTTAATAAAGGTTTACTGAAAAAGAGTATTGCATTACAAGCATAAAACAGAAAATTATGTTACCTGGACTAGATTTATCACTGCCCTTTTCCAGTGTGTAAGACTAGATATTATTATGCACTTAACATTACCAATATTGGATTATGATTGTGGTGTCTTTTTAAACTTCTACACCAATTCCACTGACAGATTATATGTCAGCAAATAGAATTTCAGAAACACAACTGTAAACATCTAAATTTAAATGTAGCATCCTAGTTACTATTTTTAATAACAACTTTGTAAATATGTATTTCATAATTGACTGACTTCCAGGCTTTCAGCAGAGCCCTTATCTTACTGCATGTCTCCTGTTGGAACTTATAATATGTACTAGGTGATACTGATAGCATAAAGGCAGTAAAGTAGCCCTGTGCTTACGGTCATTTAGCACCTGTGTTAGTACCTTTTGTCAATATTTGTTTATTCATTTCTGTGGGATTATTTCTCAATATATCCTAACACTTGGCAGCAGATAGAGTGTCTGTTGATTGCATTCTCTTGAATACAAGTTTTTGTACTTTTTCATATATTAAGCTATTTTTTCTTTTAATTGAGAGATTTTGTAGCTCTAAGAAATTATTTAGTACTTGAATTCTAAAGGATATAAAGAGATACAGAGGCTACTCAGCGGACTTCAGCTGGACATATCTTACATTACCATCTAGCCTTTTTTTATGCCAGAGGAAAACACATTTGCTTGTATTTGTGAGGTACAGATAAGAAAGAACAGAGATCTTCTGGCATATATCAGTAAAGCAGGAGAAAAGTGGCATAACAGCAACAGCATTCTGCTGGGATAACAGATTGGTGTCCACCAGTAAGGGGGCAAGGCTCATAATTCACAAGCAATGAGGCCACAAGTGAATTATAAAGGTCTTGTCCTCCTCCAATGGAGATAAATGAGTCCATCTAGTGCAACCAATCCTACAATTTGTTTGTATCAGTCTTCGTTGTCTGTAACACTTTCTCATATGAATTTTTTTGGGTGGGTATCACAATAAATAGAGAATAAAAGATATTTAGCTCATTTCTCCTATTTGTTGTTGAGGATCCCCTACTCTGGTGCTGAAGTGTTGAAGATGATGCCTATTTTTCTTTCTTATTTTCATCTAAAGCTTCATTAAACTCATCATCTTTAGTACCAGGCATATGTGACAGGACTGTCTTTGGCTGGGTATCTTTTTTCCTTAAGTGTTCTAGAAATTCACTTTTTTAAGTGTTCTTACTATTACTTCCTTACTATTACTACACTGGCACCCTCCCAACCCAGGCTCCCATGTATGATTCCTTCTTGTGTGGTGATACAAATTTTTGCGTGCTCCCTAGAGAGGGTAAAAAACTTGTCTCTAAAGCATCGAAATGCTGGTTTACCACTGGTGGGTTTTGTAACAAAAGCTTGGAGTCTTGTTACTGAGACATTGATTGTGCCAGGCGCTGAACGACTATTGAGGTAAAGAATCTTAAATGTGACCATTTTTTTCGAAGTCATGATAACTACGGATATTTATATAAGATAATCTCTTAGTAGGGCTGTGGGTGTTTTGTGAGACAGCCCAGTATTTGCATATGATAAAGCAGAACAATGCCCTTAAATACTCACAACAATTTTATTTTGTACGTTTATAATCATTTGTTTGATCACTCATTTGTACTCCTGATAAATAGCTCCTATAAACTGAGGCATTGGAGTTGATTTGTGGGAAGGCAATCTCAGAGAAAAATGAGATCAAAATGCTGAGTTTAAGAAATAATTAAGATTACAGACAATGAAAGTAGAGATGGACGTAACTGAGATTTTATGACAATTTTTCGTTGTAAGATCTTCCAGTTGCTCATCAGTTTGGAAGTTTTGCCATCTGAGACTGAAATTTTGCATTCTAGGTGTCTTTCTAGAACAGATTTAAACAAAAAATAAATAAAAAATGAGACTCTTTGAGCTAAAAAGTCCCGGTATACCATGTCTCAATATTTTTTGCAACCACTTTGATGAGAACACTCTGTCTACAGTTGTAATGTTTTACACATGTAGTACATGAATATTTGTGGAGGTGTTTTGTTTCAGATACATCCTTTTGCTGTTCTTATGTAAGGTTGTCTACACTTAGATGAGACACGCATTTTAGTTTTCATGTGCTTGATAGAGTTGTGTTAAAACTTACCAGCTAAATCCTCAAGACTCTGGCCACAGAATGAGTATCCTTGCGCTCCTCAGAGTTCTTCCATGATGGCTGGTGGTACATGTACCAGTGATGGTCTCTGCTTGGGACTAGAAGACTCGGTGACATCTTTCTCTACAATTACTGTTCTGGGTGTTCTGTTGCCAGTCACAAAAAATGGTTAGAAAGGTTGTTTTTTGATGTACTTCTTTGCTCCAATACTGGTGTTCAGGTAGTACAAAAGATGGAGGAATAACTCTTCCGTGACTTGAAAAGAGTGTTGGGAACAGAAAAATAAGAGAAAGAAGCAATAAAGAGAGAGAGAGAAAGACGAGAGAAAAGTAAACACAAATGATCTAGAATAAGGCAGTGATAGAGGAGGCAGGATCAGGGATTATATAAGATGGGAAAGAGATACGAAGAACTGGCAAGAAGAAGGTTTAGGACCATGTACAGAAAGGGCAAGAACAGGAGGATGTATACACTAGGAGCACTGCTTCAGTAAGTTAAAGTATTAATTCCCTGAAGTCTAACGGCAAACTGAAAGATTCAATCTCTGTTGCAAGGCTGTACTAAAATTGGGAGAAATTGAGTTCTTTCTGGGAAAGCCATTTTCCCAGCCATTTATTATCAGCCAAATTGTGACCATGAATAATGTCACTGCCTAGGAGCTGGTTGTCAGTGACATTAGGCTTTTAGGAAGAAAAAAACTAAACGACAAATTAGCCAGTAGTTTGAGGTAAACACCTTTAGTTGCAGACCTGGTTTTCTTTGCAAAGGAATTTTTTTTTCACATAAAGGATTATTTACTTATTCTCATTGTATAAAACCTTTTTAGAAATCATTCAATAGGAATCGTTAAGAAGCTGTATGTGGTCTTCTTGTTCATGTACTAAAACGGCCTAGCTTCCTGTGAGCAGTAATAGGTGCTGTCTCCCCACTTATTTGTTCATCTTGGGGCTGAGGAAGTATCTATATTACTTTACAGTAGACTAACATTTTTCTTAATATTGGTTTTATAAACCAAAGTAATAGTGCTATTTGTATAAAAATAAGTGTTTAAAAATGAGAATTACTGCTTCGTTTTACTTGGAATGACTGCTGAAAGCCTAAAAGGAAAGAAAAATCTTATGTTGTAGAAGTATTTCCCAAATTAACTCCCCTGTGCTTCTTCGTAAGTTTCAGAGAGAACTCGGAACATAGTGCTATGAAATGGAGACACATAACTAAAAAGGTATTTATATTTAACCTGACAGTGCACTGAGTTTTCCGCTGGTAACTGAAGTTAACAGAACGACTTTTACATTAGTGGGAACCAGGCACTGGCATTTCTACAGACACTTAAATTTCGAATATAAGCTCATAGACATTCTGAACTAAGAATATAAAAAAAATCTTATTTTTGAGATGTTCTCAATGTCACAGGAAAACATTCTGGAATCTTTACACCCTTACTGTGCTGCTGTGGGCTATTAAAAATATTGTCAGTGGTATACTCGAGCAGCTGTGGGCCATTAAAAAATGTCATCAGTGGTATTTTGGAGTTGGCCATTTTTCAGTGGGAAGAGATCAGGATGACCATGGTGCTACACGGTCTGATGGTTTAGGTCTTTCCTAAACTACGGTTCAGTTCACAGCTGCCGTAAATTTTACCTATTCTCTTCTGAGCCTATTTTGCTTGCTGGATTTTTGCCTAGAGGAAATCTCTCTACACAGATTCTGAAACCCTGCCTCAAATTCACAGCTGAGAAATTACAAGATAATTAAGAAACAACCTCTCTAAAAGAAAAAATTTACCATTATAGTTATGACGGTCCAGACACTAGACACACCTCTTGGATTTTCCAAGAGCTTGTAGGTCAAGAAAAATGTGTGAAACTAAACTGTACTTGACTTCTGGATGCGCTTCTGAGAGCTTGGAAAGCTGCCACCTTTGGATTTATTTCTTTCTGATGAAGTTTGGGATCAGGAAAATGCACTGGCAGATTCTAGAAGTGACTTTCTCATCATGTTAGAAAGAGATTACCATCACAGACAGTTGCACAACTTTATGATGCCTGCTTTTTTTTTTTTTTTTTTTTTTCCCCTGACAGTAGCAGTAGAACGGTTAATGGTAGGGCTTTTTCTGTGAAAATAACACTACTATATATCCCTACAGGAATAGCTGCGGATTTGCAAATGACCATTGGTGAGCATCAATAGTAGCCCTTGGTCAGATAAATAGAGCAAATGGGCAGTGGCACTCTTTCCATTACACTGGCAAATTAGGAACCAACAATCCACTCACATGAAGCAATTAATCATGAAAAAGTCATGTTCCTGCCTCTTACTAATCATGACTTCACTGTGGAGAGGCATCTAAGAACTGCTTCATTCCATCTACAGTCACTTTCGTTTCAAATAACTCACATGGAGTATTTTTCTGAAACGGGAGCAGTATTCCTGATTCTAATTTTTTAACAGGAAACCTGACACTTAGAAGAATAATCTCATAATGGTACTGTTGACATAAAAATATGCAATATTCATTACTTTTGAACACTATTGTCTGCTTTCTTAAGTCCTGCCTCTAGCACTGTACTTCGGGTATAAATGAGGTAAAAAGATAAGCATAAACAAGGTAAAAAGGTAAACACAAAATGGAGCAATCAGAGGCAAGAGATGGTTAAAAAAATATGTGCTTTCTCTGTCTAACTGCCCATGTGTTGTCTGATCTAGTTGAGAGGCGTCCCTGCCCATGACAGGGAGGTTGGATTAAATGATCTCTAAGGTCCCTTCCAGCCTCGGCCATTCTATGATTCTATGAACTCCTCCACTTCTCACCACACCCAGTGGAAGAATACATGTTTCCTGACATTATTAATTTCCTGAAAATTTTTGTGGGGAGCAAAATTATGAGTTCAGAGGTAATTTGAATTTTGGATTATTGATACTTCTTTCTCCCTTGCTCTTATGTTTTATTTCTAATAAGGAACCTTAATACTTCCTTCTTGGACATAGTGATTTTTGTCATCAGCTTTGAAATTTTTCTTGTTTTTTATAAACCAATTCTCAGTCATTGTAGTACTTCTCTTGAAATAAACAGATTTGAAATAACCAATGGCAGTGTCAAGTGATTAGCACCATAGAAAAAATTTAGCCTATAAAGGGGAAGGTAACATTGGGAGTGTTTGAGTATAGGAAGAGGAAAGGCCTAATGAATGACAGATCAAGATTTTTACACAGAGTGTCACACGGAGTGTTAGAGGTTGGAAGGGACCTCAAAGATCATCTAATCCAGCAAGAGCAGGATCACCTACAGTAGGTCACACAGGAAGGTGTCCAGACAGGTTTTGAATGTCTCCAGAGAAGGAGACTCCACAACGTCCCTGGGCAGCCTGTTCCAGTGCTTTGTCACCCTCACAGTGAAAAAGTTTTTTCTAATATTTTTGTGGAACCTCCTATGCTCCAACTTGAACCCATTGCCCCTTGTCCTGTCAATGGATGCTGCTGAAAAGAGCCTGGCTCTGTCCTCCTGACACTGCCTCTTGACATATTTATAAACATTAATGAGATTAATGAGGTTACCCCTCAGCCTCCTCTTCTCCAAGCTAAAGAGACCCAGCTCCTTCAGCCTTTCCTCAGAAGGGAGACGTTCCACTCCCTTCATCATCTTTGTGGCTCTGCACTGGACTCTCTGCAGCAGTTCCCTGTCCTTCTTGAACTGAGGGGCCCAGATCATCAACATTAAAGCACAAAAAATGAAGTGGAGGAAAACAGGAAATATGTGATAATTATTTTACGTATACTTAGCTTTGTGAAACTGCTGTATTTGTCGTTTAGGACAAAGGTCTAGGTGGTTTAGTTACAGAAATGACCTACAGGCACATCCAAGTACACAATCTGGCAGTAGCAACTGGAGAATGTGTAGTTTCTAAATAAATATAGGGTATTAGCTTTTACAGGATGATAGCTTTTATAGACAATGCTGTTTTCTAGATGTCAGAGTAGGATTTTTAAAAGACCCAATGCTAGTCAAAAACATGTGAAAAACATATTAATTTTGACTCTGAGGTTGAAAATGGATGAGAACGGACAGGAAACTTAAGGTCGTGAAACTTGTTTAGCCGAATGAAACTAGTAGAATGTCTAATTCAATCCTAGTGTGCGTAAGAGAGAAACGGTGCTCAGAGAATACAAACTCACAAAATTCTTGGGTTTTGCTTTTACCATATGTTTACTCTAAAATAAAAATCCAGATTATTAATATACTCTCTGGATTTTGTTGCACAGGAAAAAAAATATTTTTCCAGTTTTATTTAATTGTTTCTATTTTCGTTACTGACTGTTTATTCTGTAAGTACTATATTTATATAGTGAAGCAAGAGCACACATGAAGCTGGGAAGTGTATGTAAGGCTGTTTGACTTAAACGAGACTAGATGAGATGCAAGATATAGGGGAACAAAAACTTTCCAAATTCATGATTCTGCTTAAAATAGTTATGATTTAAGTAATTTAGAAATATGTTTTCTCATCTTGCCATCCTGGAACATACTCTATCCATAATATTACCATTTTATCAGATCAAGACGAGTTCTCTGAGGACTTGTATTCTAAAAACAACAGCGTAAGTGCAAATGCCTGCCTTATTGAAAAAGAGTCCATGGCTCTTGAGAGTTTAAGAATGTTGGCTTCTTTTGCTAAGTGTCTACATACCCAACAGTTAAACAAAAGTGTTGGTAGTTCCTCTACAGTTGAATTTAACTGAATTTAACAGGAATGGTATGGCTGAAGCTTAATGAAGTTCTGAGAACTTGGTGCTTCCAAACTACTTTTCTCACGTCTTGCCAGCTTGATGGGCTCAGTGTTGTGGATGTGACATCACACACTGTTTTCATCTGGTTGAAGAGAATATTGAGTCAAAAGAAAACATACCTCCTCTCTCCTTATTAATTTTTTTTCATGGAAAATATGCCAGCTTTCTATGTTCTACATTATGCAATCCTTCATCACTGGAGAGTCTTACTTGAAGGAAACTGTCATTCTGCCACCCTGGTATCCAATATCTACCTGTCAGAACTAACTTGTCAGATCAAGATAAGTAATTACTCAAAAAAGTTAAGCTGAATAAAACAATTGCCGTAGAGTAACCCATGATTTTGTCATGTAACAATTCAGGAGGATATTAACTTATTTTATTGATTTCTGTCTAAACTGTGTGTTTATGTTAATTTTAGAATCTGTCACTTGGGACAAATGTCTTAGAATATCCATACGTCACTGAAGTCACTCCCGGGGATAGCAGTGAGAAAAGAGCACAACCTTTATATTCAGTACCTCATTTGATCTGCTGTGAAATTTGATTGCTCTATCAATTTTTTGGATATAGAATCAGTAGTTCTCTTGGAAATGAATTAAGTTTAAGAAATTTTGGGCTAAGTATTTACACATAGCAAAACCGAACCAAGTGTTCAGGAGCAACTGCCGTAACATAAACACTCCAAAAATAATTAAATGCAAAGAAATCTTAACAAGGATAGTGAATCTTTATCATTTTTATCAAGAACTGAAGATAATTTTCTAGCTATCTTCTTGTCAAAAGATATTTTTTTGCCACAGACTGTATTAAACGACTTGATTTTAGTCTGCAAAAAAAAAATTTTTTTCAAAATATTTTTTTTTGCATATCTGATCTGACTTTATCTCTTGAGCTGACTACCTCTTTCTGTACTGTCTCAGAAGTCTCCCCACCCAAGAAAATACTCAGTTCTACATTTATTACAGGAGGGCAAGCTTAAAAATACCTCTTACTGGTAACAACACTCGTAACCATAAACAAGGAAAGTAAATTCTACAGATTTTGGGGTTGCTTATCGTACCATTTTTCAGTTGCTGTATGAACTAGAGAAAAAAATTTACAAACTTCTATTCAGAAGTTGTGAATCTCACTTCCTATAGTATGTTCAATGATAGCTGGCAATGCAAGGAATGATTATATGGAGCAGCCAGTTTGACAAGCAATAATGTTTCAAAATGTCATTTGATGAAGTAGAATATCTAGAAAGGATTAATGTGGCTCAGTATTATTGCTTCCTTTTTTAATTTTGGGATAATACCTTTAAAATTTTTATTCTAGGGAATCTTGAGCTACCACGGTAAAAGTCTTGTTCTGACTTTGCATTACGGACTGCATTTTTTTATAGTCAAGACATTTCTATTAGGCTGTCAATTCCATAAATAACGCATTCTCTAATTCACAGAGAAGTGCAATATTTTCTAATTCACTTTTTAGTTGTTGTTGGCAACCAGTAGAAGCCTGGGCAACACCAGTGTGGGAAAAAAAAACTATTTTTGATAAGCATCAAACAGAGCAAAGCAAAATCCGAAATATATAGCCTCATCAGATGTCCCCACTTTAATTTGATCTTCAGTGGTTTGACAAAACTGTAGCATAAAGGTACTATTCTTCTCATGATATTCAGCCCTTCTTCCTGTACTCCCAGCACTACTAGAGCAATGGGTAAAGAAGTACTGGGTTCTTTCTCCTTCATATTTGTAATTTTACTTTGTTGAACAGGATCACTCATTGGTGTGTCTGCTGAGAAACTACTCTCTATAGACTACAAAAAACCTTTTAATTATTTTAATTAAATAGTTAAAATTAAGAAATTAAAGGTATAACAGTCATCTCAGTGCCAATGGCTGAAGGAAATGTCCAGTCTGATCTTTTTTTTCTTTTTCCTGGGTAGATATTTTGATGTGTGTCTTATAACTATGTAACCATTCATGAAAGAGGAATCAAACAGAAATAAGACATTCATCTTTTCCTATCCTATGAAAGCTTAGTGATAAACTGCTATTTGTTTACCTTCCAAAGTTTTCTAGACAAATTTTGCTTATGCTAGAGATATTTTTATTTTAAAATTTGGTTTTGGCACAAATTAATATAGAAGAAATGGTGGGGAATGGAAGTTCCAAATCTTTTTGACTTTCACTAGGATTTTTGTTGAATTTTCATTGAAGGTTTGGGTCACTTGTTTTATTCCAGTGCCCTCTTTCTACTCATGTTTATCAGTTTATGCTATTGTGGTCTTGTGGTCAGCTAAAATAAAACTGCTTGGAAGTCCATTTCTAAATTTGAATTAGCCATATAATTCCCAGAAGAAAATTTAAGACTGTTAGATTTAATGATGTCCTTTCTAAGTATATAAAAAGACTCAAAAATCACTGAAATACTTGAAGGAAATTATCATGTAACTAAGCAGTGCATGTTCGTGCCTATTATGCTTCTGCTCAGACACCAGAGTGACAGGCGCCCTAAAATTAAAATAGATAGTTGTCATTCAGACATATGTGTAGTAAATTATCACAACTTTGGCCCACAGCACCAGTGAAGAGGTATTACTGTTAAAGTGAATGGTACTGTTAAACACGTAGGTGTGACTTATAACAAAAAGACTTTCTGTACTAAACCTGATCTTTTTAAGAGCTTCTTACACATGAAGGGAAGGTTGCTGTACTTGATGTTTACAAGTTCAGATATTCTACAAAATATTTTTACTGTTTAGCAGCAGAAAACTGCCTCCTAGAATTTTGTAATATTTTGCTATGTAGTTATAATTATCACGTTATATTTTATAACTTATGTGTGCATAAAATATGTAATGATATATTTATTGTGTTGTATTTCCATAACAACACCTCTCATTCCAAGCATTATTTATCCAAAATGTACTTAAATTATACACTAGTGTTTGCCTGTCTTTTCTGAATTTTCTACAAGGAGACATTTTTACTTGTTTGTGTTGCTATCCAACGAAAATATTCTTGGTTGTCAAAACAGTGTGTTTGGTGATTTGGCCCTGACTGGAGGCCAGGATATCACCAAAGCCACTCTATCACTCCCCTTTTTTTAGATGGATAGGGGAGAGGGAAGATACAACGAGACGCCCACGGGTTAGGATAAAAGCAGTTCAATATAACAAAAGCAAAGACAACACATGGAAGCAAAGCCAAACAAAGATTATTCCCAGCTCCCCATCATTGAGCAATGTCCGGCTGCTTTTCCAGGAAGCAGGGCTTCAGGACGCATAGAGGTAGTTCCATAGGACAAACACAAATAGTGAACACCCCCCCACACTTCCGTCTTCCTTTTCGCTTTTATGTCTGAGCTGACGTCATATGTTATGGAATACCCCTTTGGTCAGTCTGGCTCAGCTGGCCCGGCTGTGTCCCCTCCCAAGATGCTGCCCACTCCCAGCCTACTGCTGGGGGAACGTTGGGAAACCACAGTCTCGGTGCTGTGCAAGCACTGCTCAACAGTAGCCAAAACACTGGGGTGTTATGAACACCCTTCTAGCTGCCGCTCCAAAAACACATCACGGAGAGAGCTGCTGTGGGAAGATTAACTCCACCTCAGGCTGATCCAATACAATTTCCACCCCTTACTCCATATCATTTGCGTTATCCTCAGGTCTCATATATTTAGACCTTCTTAATATCTAACATGCGTATTTATACATGTTGATTAACTACTATTCCCCAGCCGTTCAATAGAGAAATGTTTCTCTTCTATTCTATGTTTTTCTTTCACTGCTTCAGATGTTACTTGGGCCCCATCTGTATTATTCAGGACAGGAGAAGCAGTGCACCAACACAGGTTTGGTTTGTGTCACCACTGCATTCTTCTTGTTCCTTGTGAAACTTACATCACATTCTTGTCTCTATATTACAAAATACGAATTTGACAGATTGATCACTCAGTAGATAGGAACTGGCTGGTGAGTTGCACTCAAAGAATTGCCGTTAATGGTTCAGTGTTGGGGACCAGCAATGACTTGTGTTCCTCGGGGGTCGGTGTTGGGATTGGTGTTGTTCAACATTGTCAGTGACAGGAATTGAGGGCACCCTCATCAAGCTTGGCAGCAACACTAAACTATGTGGTGTGGTTGACACACTGGAGGCAAGGGATGCCATCCAGAGGGACCTTGAGAGGTTGGGGAGGTAGGCCTATGCAAAATCCATAAAGTTCAACAAGGCCAAGTGCAAGGTCCTGCACCTGGGTTGAGGCAATCCCAAACACAAATATAGGCTGTTCAGAGAATGGACTGAGAGAAGTTCAGCAGATAATAAATTGAGCGACGCCATGTGGAAAAGGATTTGGGGGTGTTGGTTGATGATCCCACATGATGTGGGTCAACAGGACCCAGCAATCACAGAATTACAGAACTAAAGAATGTTAGGGGTTGGAAGGGACCTCGGAAGATCATCTAGTCCAACCATCCTGGCAGAGCAGGATCACTGAGAGCAGGTCACCCAGGAACCTTTCCAGGTGGGTTTTCAGAAAAGAAGACTCCACAACCTCTATAGGCATCCAGTTCCCTTGCTCTGTCACCCTCACACTGAAAAAAAATTTCCCAATGTTTTTGTGGAACCTCCTGTATTCTAACTTGTACCCATTGCCCCTTGTTCTACCATTAGACATCCCTGAGAAGACTCCATCCTCCTGACATGCACTCTTGACATATTTATAAACATTAATAAGGTCACCTCTCAGCCTCCTCCAAGCTGAAGAGACCCAGTTCCTTCAGCTTTTCCTAATAAGGAAGATGTTCCACTCCCTTCACCATCTTTGTGGCTCTGCTCTGGATTCTCTCAAGCAGCTTCCTGTCTCTCTTGAGCTGAGGGGCCCAGAATTGGACACAATATTCCAGATGTGGCCTCACCAGGGCAGAGTAGAGAGGGAGGAGGACCTCTCTTGACCTGCTAACCACACTCCTTCTAATACACCACAGGACGCCTTTGGCCTTCTTGGCCACGAGGGCACATTGCTGGCTCATGGTCATCCTGCTGTCCATCAGAACCTCCAGGTCCCTTTCCCCTGTGCTGCTCTCCAGCAGGCCAGTCCCCAACCTATACTGGTACTTCGGGTTGTTTTTTCCCAGGTGCAGGACTCTACGCTTGCCCCTGTTGTATTTCATAAATTTCATTTCTCTCCGTGCAACTCTCCAGCCTGTCCAGGTCTCTCTGAATGGCAGCACAGCCTTCTGGTGTGTCAGCCACTCCTCCCAGTTTTGTGTCCTCAGCAAATTTTCTGACAGTGCCCTCTGTTCCCTCATCCAGGTGGTGATGAATATATTGAATAGCATTGGTTCCAGTAGGGCCCCCTGCAGGACTCCACTAGATGCGGACCTCCAACTAGACTATCTCAAGCCTAGAAAGCCAACCATATCCTGGGCTGCATCAGAAGAAATGTGGCAAGCAGGTCAAGAGGTGTGATTGTACCCCTCTGCTCTGCTCTGATGAGAGCCCACT
Organism: Trogon surrucura; assembly: GCA_020746105.1. Taxonomy (NCBI): domain Eukaryota; kingdom Metazoa; phylum Chordata; class Aves; order Trogoniformes; family Trogonidae; genus Trogon; species Trogon surrucura. The sequence goes on from CM036658.1 coordinate 18,709,366, forward strand.
TTTAGTACTGCATCCAGTTCTGGAGTCCCCAGCACAATGAAGACAAGGACCTATTGGTGCAGATCCAGAGGGCCACAAAGATGATCAGAGGGTTGGAGCACCTTCCCTATGAGGACAGGCTGAGAGAGTTGGAGTTGTTCAGCTTGGAGAAGAGAAAGCTACCGGGAGACACCACAGTGGCCTTCCAGTACTAAAAAGGGAGCTATAAGGGAAGCTGGAGAGGGGCTTTTTTACGAGGGTTTGTGGTGATAGGAAAAGAGACAATGGCTTTAAACTGAAAGAGTGTAGATTTAGATTAAATATTAGGAGGAAACTCTTTACTGTGAGAGTGGTGAGATACTGAAACAGGTTGCCTAAAGGAGCTGTGGAAGCCCCCTCCCTGGAAGTGTTCAAGGCCAGGTTGGATGGAGCTTTGAGCAAACTGGTCAAACATGGCAGGGGAGCTGGAACTAGGTGATCACTAAGGTCCCTTCCAACCCAAAACATTTTATGATTCTACGATTCTATGAGATATAATCTTGAGAAAACAGAAAAGTTATTTTTCTTCTTATGGCTTTGAGAAGGCAACACTATTTGTGCCAATTGCATTGAATAAAAAACTTCCAGAGCTGATTGTCTTCAAAACCTTAGTTTTCCAGTAAGTTATGATGCACAGGTCTAGCTTGAGTAACAGCATAATGTAAATATTATACACAGATACAATATATTTAATATTGGTAAAGTAAAATAAATTTTGTTCCTATGAACAATTAGGGAATTCTGTTGCTCTAGTAAGCTACTATGTAATATTCCAAATTGTTGTATTTCCAGTGCAAAAAATAATTTTGTCTACCAATATGAACAAAATTGACTCATTTATGTTTTCTTATTGCATTTCTATTTCCTAGTTCTATATGTATATGTATAATACAGAGCCCTATCTAATATTTTTTTCATACAGATTATTAAAGATGTGCTTTGCAATATTAGCACTTTCAGAGGAGTCTGCCACTACTGAATTATAAACGGTGTTAATCATTCTATCAAAAAAGCTAGGAGTGCAAAATAAATACACTTATTGCAGACGGAATCTCTACAAGTCTAATTGCCAGAGCACTGTAAAAGCTTTCAAATAATAAGTCCTTAAATAATAAATTGATATGGGAGAGCATAATGACACCCAGGTGTGAAACCTTAACCTGAGAGTAGTGTTGCATACTCAAGGACATAATTGCCTCTATTACCATATTCTAGTCTAGCATAGGGTTTTGAATCATAGAAACCAGATTGAAATGGAAGACAAAAAATTATCAAATCACAGGTGAGATTTGAAGCAGAAGTAAGTAATAAAGTCCAGGTACCTAAGTTGCTACTTGAGTTTTGAAAGCAAGCTTAGATATCATGAGAAAAATTATATTTAAGTACTGTTCACAGTCTGACTTGCTTCCACAAAACCAAAGGTTAAGAAAATTCACATTAGGAATAAAAATATGCTTTGTTTAAAGACTAAAAAATGCATGATATTTTCTTATTTCCCTGTGAAAATCCTTTTGGTTTCTAGATATTTTTTTTCAGTGCAATAGAGAAGACTGTGGAAGGTTCCTTTAGTAGTTTCTTTGCTGACATCCTTGCTGTTCAGGGCCTAATTCTATTAACCACTAACAAATATGAGCCAATGTAAAATGAGTGCTGCATTTTCACGTATATTTTATATTTATTTTTGTGGTATATCCAGTGTAACAGGACATGGGAAGAAGCTATCTTGTTTAGTACATCTCATCACATCTCAGCATTGTGGAAGACATTACCTTGCCTGTTGACATTCTGACATTGTGCTGTCACATTACAGGAAAAGACTACTTACATGAGTGATACCAGTGGGGATTTTTGTCATCTTCAGGAGGACTACGTCCAGAAAAAGCCGCAACAGGGAAAGATGCAGTCAGTTATATCACCTTATATTGCACTGTTGTTGAGGCAATTTCTGCCCCAGTAAAGTACCTTGCTAGCCAGCAGAATCTACTATGAATTTTCTGTGGCCATCATCAGCACCAGGTGTTTCTTATCAGTTCCCCAAAACAGACCCCTAAAAGATGTCCATCCAAATTTTGGTGAATAAGAAGTTGACATTTGAACTGCAGAAGAATTTTGATCTAAAAGTTATGACAGTTCTCACATTTTGCTGGAGGAGCGAAACTACAGAAATAATGCAATTTCCCTCCCCCTTCCCAGAAGACACCTGTTTAGGCTGCTAAAAATGTCCATTGCTGACTGCTGAAAACCTGACAGATACTCTCAGCATTGTATCTGTATTGTGGAAACTGCTATTTGTATTAGATACAGCCTGAACGTAGAACCAAGAGGTCATCCTCTCCTTCAGAATGGTAAATATAAGTAAATCTAAATTTAAATCATATAAATCTAAACATATAAATTAAGAAACAGTGGAGATTACTTCTTGGTCAGTTTGACCTAATGCAACAGGCAATGATCAAAATTGATGTGATACTGTTCACTTCTTCCCTGTTCCCATAACGGGTTCTCAAAGGGCTTCAGGAGTTAGCATCTGGATTCTTGGAGCAAAAGATGTGGCATACCTGGACCCATGGGACTCCTCTCGTTGAAGTAAGAGGTCTAAGTTGCTTCGTTTTGCCCCTATCACTACAGAACCACTCCTGGTTGCAAATTCTACTGTCACTACTATTTGGGAAGAGTTGTGTGTTCTAAGAAGTAGAGGAGACAGGGGGAAGAAGGGAGACCTCGCTGAGGACGCTGAATAAATCTAGTTGTTCACTGGACTCTGAAGGAAAGTGCAGCTATAACCTGGTCTGGCAGTCTCTCTGATTACTTGTTGTCCTTGGTAGCATAGTTCTGAATACCCACTGGTTCCTGTCATTATCTTATATTGCTGTCATGCCAAGAGTTCCTCTGGGTGATGGTGCTGGGAAGAAAAATCCTTGTGAGGATCGGAGAGCAGGAAGGAATATGTATGCCCAAATACTACTTCTGTTCACATGGCATGTCCATATCCTCCATGCAAGCCTTTCCACACATTAGATAAGAACTGCTCTGTCATGTGAAAATATATGTGGCTGTGGGAGGCAAGTAACCAAGCTAAGTGCTTGCCTGTTTCAGAGCCTGGTTAAAGACTTGCACTGAGATGATTTGCAAGGAAGCAACGAGTCGGTGATTTATTAAAGTGACAGATACAAGATTCAGAGTTGCCATTGATAAATTCACGCTCTGCAATAGGGCTAAAATATAATACTAATGCTAGCAAAATACTAACCTGGGCATTTCTCACCAAAAGTTGAAAGTGCAATTCTTACCAGAAAGGTGTGCCTGTCATGGGTGAAAGAGAAGGAGCACAGCCCGTCAGCTGTCTCTTCCGAGTTTGTTCTGTCCCTCCATCAACACACTCCCTCCATGCTCCTTATATTCTAACCTTATTTATCTCCCTTCCCCGGCCTGACATTTGACATGATTTGAGAGGAAAGTGAGCGACTATAGTTAATATAGGGATAGAGGTAACATATCCCTGTACAGGGATATATAATATATCCCTATATTTGTAAAGAAAAAAAAAGTTTAATTAGAGCATTGTAGCCTTCAGAATTCTGTTTTGAAGCAACTTATCTGTTTTCAGGATCAGGATGGTGTTGACACTGTTAGTCTCCATTTGTCCTTGTTCTTTAGCCAAAACAGGGCCATCCTGGCACCAAGACTCCCTCCTTCAGCTGGTTCTCGCTGTGCAGGCCTTGTTGATCCCCATCCTCAGTGTTTGCACAACAAATAAGTGGACACCTGCATTCTGCAAGTCTCAAATCCTTGGGTTAAAATATCATACTGCTCCTAGAAGTCAGGTAAAGCAGATACAAAGTTGTCATTAAGCCTCTTCTCTGAAGTGTTCACCCAAATATTTCTTCCTTCTAATTGCGTAGGAAGTCCGAAGAATAGGTAACAACCTAAATGCACAGAGATACAGTGGTTTGAAATTCACATTTGAAAACTAAATGGAAAGCAATTCTTTACAGTTAAACCTAAGTAAAGTGCATCTCTATTAATAGATACTCTGCGCTTGTAGCAGTTGGCACCTATAACGGGTTCATATAAACAGCAATTTAACTGGACCATGCAGTCCTTTGCTACAGAAATACTAAGATTTAACAAACATTTCTTAAAAAGTGAAAAAAGATTCTCTTCATATGTCCACTGTCAAAGCTGACCATCTAAATCAGACAAATAAATTCTTTACTAGGTACATTTACAAATATACTGATAACATATATATATTTGTATACAAAAACCAATTATTTAAAGGGAACACAAATTGAAGCAACTTCTTTACAAAACAGGCAAAGAGCTGAATGTTAGCACTGTCTCTTAAATGCCTTAACAACTTCTATGAGAAGCTTAGACCTTAGAATTTTCTATTATAAAAAAATCTTTTTGTCTTCCCTGTGGCCACACAAATTTCCCCTGTGGAGAAACTCACTGTTTTGCCATATTCTAGTGCTTGTGCACAAAGGACTAGGCTCTTATTGTAGTTTCTTCTTTAGAGGATCTCCAGAAAATTGGAGAGAAGGGTAAGTGACCTAAATTCTACTTCTTGACTTCTGACTGGTGCTTAGTATGTGATATAAACTCTCTGTGCCTTGGACCCTCTTTCTGTAGAAAGGAAGCAATAATATCCATTTATGTAAAGAATTCTGAGGCCTGCAGCTGAAAAGCGCTTCACAAATGTCTCCTATATTAACACTGTTATCACATATAATTAAGTCCCACTGAGTTTAGCTGTCTTTTATCTTCAATGGTTTGACTTTCTTAATCTGTTCATCTGAGCCCTGAATATAAAATTCCAGCCCTGCTCTGAAGATTTTTCTTCTGATTTCCCATCACTTTTTGTGTCTGTCTTCTTTTCTGCTAACTACTCAAACCAGGACAGTTTATTTGCTCTATTTTTTTAATATCACTCCCCTTAACCTTTTAATTGATGCATTGCTTTTTCTCATTTTCACCTTTAACTTCCTGTTTCTTTTTTTCAGATTCTTGTTATCCTCCTCCTTTTGTTCCCATGGATGTATATGAAGCACAGACCAAAAAAGGACCCTTGGGATGCAAGAGCGTGTTATTGTTCATTGTATTGTGACGCTGAGTTCTCAGCATTAGGTAAGTATGTCTTGGCATTTCAATTTATAAACTTTACTTCAAGGAGTTGATAAATAGCTTGTCTACTTCAATGCAGGTTGGGTAAGTGATGTAGTTAAAGGCTTTCATTACTTAAAGACAAACTTCTGGGTTTGGGCTACATTTTCAACATAAGAAAAAATTAATCACAAAAGACAAGTGCTGTGAGAACATATGGAAGCACATTCCACTCTTGGTTACCCTTATAATGGGACAGTGGGAGGTCTGTGTATTCGAGAGAGGAATGCCACCTTCAGGGTCTGATTTTTCCAAATATTAGGAGCTCAAGGCCATGTGAAAAAATGCTTGCATAATTACACACTTAATCTGAATGTACATTTATTGTGATTGCAAATGCAAATCAGGTTGTATGCATGAAAATGGTCAGTTGAGTTTCAATACCTGAGCGTTACATGAAGTCACAGTAATTGCACACGTAGATTAAGCATGTAATTGGGCATATATTTTCGCAAGTGGCCTTGTGCTTCAATTCTTTGAAAATGAGACCCTTTGAGCTCATTGTTAATGGAATCTCTTGTTATTTTCTTTTTTAAATGGCATTGCAAAAATTAACGTGTAATACAGTGAGTTGACCTTGCTCTCATTATTCTATAATTTGGACTTAATCAGAGATACTTCCCAATGTCTTTGTTGGGAGGAATAGCCTTTTATATCTTGGGAACATTTCTAAGCAGAGTACTTGGGAGTAGAAAAAAACCCCACTGAAACGGAATTACTAGGATCTTTCCAATCAATGCCAATGCTTTAATTTTATGTTCCTCTGTAGTTTTATAGCTATACCTTTAAGGTACTGAAGGTTTAAAAATAACTGTGTATATATCAGACCCCAAAATAGTTCTTTCATGTACAAGATAATAGAAAATGTTCCCCATTTCGAATGACAGTAATGTGATCTGGAAAAAAGGGCTGGAAATCTGTGCAGCTAAATCAAATGAAGTTTATTGCTAAGGAAACAAAAAAATAGCCAAAGAGAATGAAAAAATATGAATGAAGTTCTTAATTTTGTTTTCAGCTGTGTTTTTAAAAATAAAAAAAAAAGAGGAAGCAATGGTATAATTTCTTATGAATCTCTACTTCTTGTCTCTGTTCTGATTACTAATTGACCCTAATCCTACAAAAATTCAGGGCAAACTGACTGGTGCTTACCGATTTTCAAAAAAAGTCTCCACTCTGAAATGTTAAGAGAATAAGAAAGGATAATTTTAAAGAACCAGAGTAAAACTTGATTATAAAACAGAAATCATAGAATCATAGAATCATAGAACAGTTCAGGCTGGAACAGACCCTTGGGATCATCGAGTCCAACCTCTCTACAATGTCCTTTCAAGTAATTGTAGAGGATGATGAGGTCCCCCCTCAGCCTCCTCCTGTTTAAACTGAACAGTCCCAGCTCCCTCAATCGCTCCTCGTAAGGTCTATTCTCCAGGCCCTTCACCAGCTTTGTTGCCCTTTTCTACACTCACTCCAACACCTCAATATCCCTCTTATACTGAGGTGCCCAAAACTAAACACAACACTCAAGGTGCGGTCTCACCAGTGCTGAGCACAGGGGGACAATCACCTCCCTATTATAGGAAGTTTCCCTTCCGTTCCTGTACTTTCCTTTTTTTATCCTTTTTTTTTTGAGAATATGACTTTCAAAACGCACAAAAAAGAAAGAATGTTCTTAAGATCTAGTCAAGAAACAAATCAGTGTAACTTGGAACAAATAATCAAACTGTTCATAAGCATCCAAAAAATAACTTGGAGATATAAGATCCAGACATTTGATACGTTTATAAGGAACAAACTTAATCAAATCATCCCTGCAAGATGGCAACAGGACTTATAAATGGGGAAGGTAATAATAACTGGATACTAAGATATCCAATACTTTCAAGTAATAAAATAACAATAATTGGATACTGAATTGTGTCATCAAGTGATAAGCTAAATGGGGAAGTACTGTTCTGACAATACATCAGTAAAATCATGCAAAGATGGGAAATAACATTTACTCAAAGAAATTTACAATTTTTCACAGTCAAAAGAAAGGATTTTTCTGAGTACGGCATTGTAGAAAGTAACATTGATATTATTGAACATGTTTAAGGGACTAAGTCTTTCCAGTCCTGTCTTTTATGGTTCTCCAAACATGATAGTCAAACAAAAAAAAAATTACTTCATCAAAATCTTTTGACATATCCTCATATAAAACTTAATTGAAATTGGCGAGTTCTTCTGGAATAGGAAATAAGTTTGATAAAACTTCATCTTCTGACACAAAACTGTTCTATAAAAGGTGTTTTTACAGATTCTTACTTTCATCAGATAAATCATAAAAACATGACCAATTGAAATGTTTTTTAAAAACTTGCTGATAACCTCTGAACACAGGCTGAGAAAAAAATGGCTGTAGAGATTAATTAGTTTTTTAGGTTAGTGAGTACCCCTGCAGCTTGGTCTTCAAGCACATGAACATGAATTCAGGTCTGTGGAATAGCATCAGGATGTGGCCCATTATGTTCCAAGGCAGAGATCTTCACTGTAAATCTGTCATTTTTTGTTAGTATAAGCTGCTTGTGTAATACACAAAAAAAACGGAAAAAATTATATAGCTTAGAGAATGCTTGAGTGGGAGAAACTGAACTTTGAATCTTCCAGTTAGAAGAACTTTTTAAGATAATTGCTTTTTGAGGATCTATGTGGAAAGGAAGTGCAATGTTCTTTTGCCCTGAACTGATGCTATCTCAAGGCTTTTGATCAGAGTAATCATTGTAACGTGCATACTCTGCTTTGTTGCCTGACACTTTGTGCTTGTGGAACAAAGATATGCTTTGGAGATGTCTGAAAATACTCTCCAAATAATTTATAAATTATACTATATACTATCCTAATAATTTATGAATTATACTGCTCAAAGTACTCATTTACTGTTCAGGGGAAGTTATTTTCTGTTAATGCTTCTGAAGAGCATTCATCTTTTAACAGGAGGCCTTTGCTGTATTCTCTGTGTTGGGTGCCAAGAAAAGACACTCTACTAGGGGATATAGGCTTTCCCAGATCCAGGACATGATGAAGTAGGCTCTGTTCCCTCCTAAACTGTTCAGAAGAGGGCTTTTTGTGACTGCAAGGATTCTGGATCTCCACTTGATTGGATATATATATTGTGCCCATATATATATATGAGTTTATATGTACATACACACACATACAAATCTGCTGTGACCTGTTACACGATTAGCAGTGTTTCACTGTGTGTTTTGGATTATGAGATGTAAAAAATGAAGTATCAGGAAATACTGATAAATGACTACAGGTTTCTTTGAGTAAGAAGATTGTATGTAGTTATTGAAACCCTATTAAAGTATAGCAAGACCTGGGGTAAGAAGCTGAACTTTTTGCTGAAGAGATAAAAAAAAAAAGGACAATTAAAATATCTTACTATGCTGGGAAGGAAGTGGCAGAAGCTATGTTTACAGTCAGTAATGTATCAACCACTTCCTGGAAATAGTTAACTTGGATTAACAAGAGTTATATCTCCTTACTAGAAGACTGATCTTGTCTTAAATTATTAAAAGTAATTTGAATGTACATAATTCCAGAGAGTGATATATGGAACCTGTAAAACTATTGAGCTTCCCTTTAAACATAATGAGAAAATAATTGAATAAAACCACTGCTGAGAGCTCCGTGGCAAGGTACTGATCAGTCTGACTTGTATAGTAATGTTGTGAAGATTTGTGATATTATAAGGTTGTACTTTTCTCAAAAATTACTAAGTTATTTTTATTTCCTGTGAAATCAATTTCCATATGATTTTCTCCTACCTTATATAGCCTTTTCAGGAACAAACTTTTGTGAATTATGTTCTTTTTTCTCATCCAAATGGGTCAGCTTTTAAAAGTCCTGTTTGCCTAGTCATTTAGGCATCACATCATTACGTAAAATGCAAATATTTTATTGGACTGGTAATTATTGTGGTGGAAGGCAGGAGAAGTAGTTCAGCAAGTTAATATTCATAAAAACTCAGTAAGGCTTTGTCAATGTTCTTGATCCTAGAAGATAAGTGCCACAACGTCCATATGCCTTAAAGTTGGTAGATGTAGATTAAAGTGGAGGGAAGCTTCAAAAACAGGTAAGAGCAGTATGAGGTGATAAGAGTTCTCTGAGTATCCTTTTGGGAGGAGCAGAAATTTCCATGTCGCTGGATAATGCTTTCATATCATCCTCAGCACATTTGACTTGCTTCCTCCCGCAGTCAAGATTTGATTTCTCATCAATCTGTAAAACAGTGCAGCCAACAATATGATGTAGCTCCTGTACAGAGACTGTGCTTCAACTGCTAGACAATAACATCTTCATGTCTACCCTAATAATATCCTCAACTGGGTTCTAGAGGACAACATTATCTCAGAGGCCATCACTTTGCCTCCTTTCTTCTGTGTTTTATTTTGCTTGCATGTATTTTATGTTTCTATTTTTTTTTAATTGTAGGGGTGGGGCTTTTAATTGGTTTTTTTTTTCACTGCTGAGTCTTTCAGGAAGAAAATTAACCTGCACTTCTACTGACCTAAATTGAGGACAAAATATAAAAACTTCTGGTCAGATATCTGGCTGCCATCTTGACTTTTTCATGGTTCTAGAAGGCCACAACAAATTAGGGTAGGGTTCTTCCAGCAGGACGTCCTCATGCTTTTCTTCCATCTTTGATTGTGTATTCTGTCAGGATTTGAAAAACTTTGATCAAAAAAAATTCTTTTTGATGAAAAATTAAAAACCTAGAGGTATAAATTTTGACTGTAATTTAAGTATTTTAAGACAATGTTCAGGTTTAATCCCAAAGGACAACTAAGCATCGCAACCACCCACTTGACCCTCCCCAGTGGGATAGCAAAGAGAGTTGAAAGGGTGAAAGTGAGAGAAATCGTGAGTTAAGGACAGTTTATTAGGTAAAAAAAAGCCGCACACACAAATAAAGCAAAACAAGGAATTCATTCACCACTTCCCGTTGACAGGCAGGTGTTCCGTTATCTCCAGAAAAGCAGATGTGTGTAATATTTACTCAGGAAGACAAATACTGTAACTCCAAGCAACTTTCCTTCTTTTTTTTTTTTTTTTTTCCTTCTCCAGCTTTTGTGTTAAGCATGACATCATATGGTATGGGATATTTGGTCAGTTGGGGACAACTGTTCCATCTGTGTGCCCTCTCAACTTCTTGTGCACCCTCAACCTATTTGCCATCAGAGCAGTCTGAGAAAAGGCCTTGATGCTGTGTAAGCACTGTTCAACAACAACCAAAACACTTTCTATGAAAGTGCTTCTTGGGTGGAAGTGTGTCCCAAATCAAAATTCTCTACAAGACAATTTGTATTTTAAAAATAGTAACAAGAATTCATATGGAAAACCAAGGTGAATAATTTTTTGACATGTAATACGATCTGTCAAATCCACAGGGAAGTAGAAGTCACAAGAAACTGATTATAAAACTCCCATGATGCCCTAAAGTAGTCTGGAAATATGTTAAATCTATAATAGTAAAATGTTTTGAGTTTGTAATGTCAAAATATTCTGTTTTGATCTAAAATGCCAAATTGAGATATTGGATAGTTTGAATCATCCTTATGACTCAAAGTTAATTGTTTGTCTTGAGACCAACAGGAACTACACAGCACCAGGGCTGATGGGTAGAACAGCACAACCGTGAAGCAAGTAGGAGACATAATTAGTATTATTTTTGTTGCTGGTTTCATTAAAAGACCTATACTATCAGGTTGCGAAGTCTGAAGAAATGTTGTAAAAACTGGTGGTAATCTAATTATTTATGCTGTTTTTGAAGCATTTGATTCTCTGGAGTAAACTACACAGAACAGGAAAAAAAAAATCTTCATAAAAAGCTAACCAGTTAAAGAGAGTTTACAAAATACAAGAAGAAGCCTTTGAACAATGTCAGATGAATGTTGCCTGTAAGCATTAAAAAGTGAGGCTGTTCCTCCATCTCCAACATCCTCTTTTTGCCTCGGGCTGGAGAGCTGACACACCATATGTGAGCAATCTGACTCCACCCTACTCATTACACCTGCAGATAAGAAAATATTTTAAACTTGCAGTTAATTACTCCTTCAAATAGAATGTGTAAAAGTGCATGAAACCCCTCTGGAATCCATGAATTATCAATCATAATACAAAAAGAATTAATCCCCAAGGATAAACGACTCAGCAGGGTAAGGATGATATTTTATTAAAGGCCTTATTTCCCCCTAGTAAGAAAGGGTCTATTAACTTCAAACACATGGAACCACATGAATTAAATTAGGTCAATCCTCATGTTACAGTTTCAGATTCCATAAAGTGCAGCTTGTGGTTATATGCCATGTGTTTCACATCTAAAGCATTGGTTGATGACTTCCCAAACTCTTCAATCTTGTACTACCAGCAATATTTACAATAGCTTGACCACAACACTTTCAAAGCTGATGTTAATAATACATATGCCAGTTGTGTAGGTCTGACCGTCTTTTCCTTCCCAATAAACAAATATTTGTGGTGTGACTGTGCATGGCTTAACTGTCTGAGAGTCTTGTTGTAAGCAGCTCTTCAGGAAGAAAAAAGCAACAATACGGTCGTGGCTTAGTTATTGGTAGTGACAATGGCTTGTTGAAAGAGTCCTTTTAAAAGAAATCATAGAATCACAGAAGCATTCAGGCAGGTAAAGGACCCTTGAGATTGAGGCCAACCACTAACTCTTCTCTACAAATCTCACCCCTAAACCATATCCCCCAACACCACATCTAAAAGACCTTTAAACACATCCAGGGATGATTCAGTCACCTCCCTGAGAAGCCTATTCCAGTGTCTGACTACTATTTCTGTGAGAATTTTTTTTCCTAATGTCCAGTCTAAACCTACCCTGTTGCTGTTTGAAGCCATTCCCTCTTGTTCTATCGCTAATTACCTGTGAGCAGAGACCAGCAGCAACCTCTCTACAATGTCCTTTCAGGTAGTTGTAGAGAGTGATGAGGTCTCATCTTAGCCTCTTCTTCTTCAAAATAAACACGTTCAGCTCCTTCAATCGTTCTTCATAAGATCTATTCTCCAGACTCTTCACCAGCTTCATTGCCCTCCTCTGCACTTGTTCCAGCTCCTCGATATCTCTCTGGTATTGAGGTGTCCTAAACTGGACACGATACTCAAGGTGAGGCCTCACCAGTGCGGGTACAGGGCGACAATCACCTTTTTACTCCTACTGGTCGCACTGATTCTAATACAAGCCAGGATGCCATTGGCCTTCTTGGCCACCTGGGCACACTGCTGGCTCATGGTCAGCTGGCTGTCGATTAGAACCCCCAGCTCCCTTTCTGCCAAAGAGCTTTCCAGCCACACTTCCCCAAGCCTGTAGTGTTGCATGGGGTTGTTGTGGCCCAAGTGCAGTACTTGGCACTTGGCCTCGTTGAAGCTCATACCATTAATGTTGGTGCATCAATCCAATCTATTCAAGTCTCTCTGCAGTACCTCCCTACCCTCATGCAGATCAACACTCCCACTGAACTTGGTGTCATCTGCAAACGTACTGATGATACACTCTATGTCCTTATCAAGATCATCAATAAAGCTGTTAAACAGGAGTGGTCCCGACACTGAGCCCTGCGGAACACCACTTGTGACCAGCCACCAGCTGGATTTAACTCCATTGACCCCCATCCTTTGGGCATGTCCATCCAACCAGTGCTTCATCCAGCAGATCATGTGCTCATCCAAGCCATGAGGAGCCAGTTTTTCCAAGAGAATTCTACGTGGAACTGTGTTGATGTTTTCTGAAAGTCTAGGTAGACAATATCCACGGCCTTTCCTTCATCCAGTAGTTCGGTCATCTTGTCGTAGAAGATCAGGTTTGTCAGGCAGGACCTGCCTTTTATAAACTCATGCTGACTGGGCCTGATCCACTGGTTGCCCTCTACATGGTTTCTCATGACACTTGAGATGATCTGCTCCATGATCTTCCCTGGTACCTAACTCAGTCTGACAAGTCTATAGTTTCCCAGATCCTCTTTTCTGCCTTTCTTGTAGATGGGAGTTACATTTGCTACCTTCGAGTCCGTTGGGACCTTCCCAGTTAGCCAGGTCTTAAGTTAAATAATGGAATGTGGCTTGGTGATTATGTGTCAAATCATTATCATCATTCTGTCCATTACTCTCCATGCTTGACACCCTCATGAGGCTACATCTTTTGGCCCTGCACCAATATAATATTAAAAAGTATATTACTGTACAGTATTATCTGTTATTTCAGCTGTTTTCATAATGATCAGTTTAGTTTCTTACATAATATTTCCTGTCAACTTTCTTACCTTAGCCAGAGAAGTGTAAGTGGTAAGATTTCTCTTGCTTTTTCTTAGATTTTTATCTCTTTAGTTGAAGCAGGTTAATATTCATTACAAAAAAAATAAAAAAACTGAAATGAACTGCGATAAACTGTGGGTTTATGTACTGCAGGAACACTCAGAACTAAAACAAGTGATTTCTGTAGAGAAATGCTAAGAAAAGAACTCACAGAAATAAAACTATTTTGTTTTTTGTTTTCCCAAAGGCAGTGGGGAGAGCAAACAGCCAACTCCCTCTGATCCCCTGAGCTGTCCCATTCCTGTGAGATTTATCTGGGGAGCAGCAAAGTAACATTTGCCAAGGTGCACGAGACATCCTTTCTTCCTCTACGTGCTCCTGCTTTCATAATGGAGCAGGCACCTTTAAGCTGGTAGCTTTTATCTGCAGATGACATAACCTATACATCACCTTGGCAGTTCCAGAAGGCTCAGGGCTTTCAGGGCACCTTTGGATCTTGGTGTCTGAACAGCTGGAGAGCATTGTTTTAGGGCTGTGATAAAATAAGATGTGTGAACACTTAGCTAAAGGGTCACACTCAAAGAGCTGTAGCAAATGGGGTAACACCTGGTGCCACACCAGTGGTGCTCCCCAGCACTCAATTAGGACCTCTTCTCTTCAATCTTTTTTATTGATGACCTGGACACAAAAGTTGAGTGCACACAAAGTAAGTTTACCGACAATACTAAATTAGGAGGAGCCATTAATTCTAGAGATGCCTTACTGTGGGGATCCATGCAAGGACGGACGACTTGACACCAATATGATGTTTCAGTAATCGCTGCTTTATTGCAAAAGTAGTACACATTTATACTGTTCTCGCTTTCCTTAGCACACATCATGCATATTGTGATTGGCTACAGGCTGCCCAGCACAAGCTGTTCACGTGCCACTCTGACTCCATTGATTGGTAACTGCCTAACAAACATGCATATCCTGTGTTTCGTACAACTGCCTCCTTAAAGTTGATAATTTTGCAGTTTCATGGTCTTGCCATGTCAACGCTTTGTCCTTTGCATGACTCCTGCTTACTGACTTGTTTAGTTCTTTACTAGCGTATCCAAATAGTAGGGCACAACATCTCCCCCTTTTCTTTTAAAAATGCTTAATATAAACTGTTCCAACAGTCCTCTTAAACACTGTGACATACATGGCACTAAACTACAAAGTACTAACAAAAATGTAACTAGTGGTGCAAGCCATTTTACAATTTGCATGAGCCATGGTCCTAGTCCTAATTTTGCTAACCAATCATCAAAAGGATTGTGATTATACATAACAAGATTAAAGCATTCTTTCAATTGTACAAGCTGCTTGTGAATGCTGTTGGAATGATCAGTCAGGTTCACACAACACATGCCTTCAAACTCGTCACAACAATGTTCTTGAGCTAACAATAAAAAATCTACAGCGGCACGATTTTGTAACACAGCGTGTCGAATACTATCTACATCAGTCAATAGCTCAGAAATTACTTCCAATGTAGCAGTATTTATGAGTTACAAACAGGAGACCAGACTATGCAGCCAGGACTGTTATTTGCTCATGTATTCCTTCAACCGCTCTGTTATCACACAGGGAGAACAGACTTTCCCAGGCCTGTTTTGATCATACTCTTCCATTCACTCCCATGCACATCTTGTGTACAAAAAGTGTCTTATCTGGCCATTCTCACGAGCAAACTCCCAACATGAGCTGTTCTCGGCTGGTCATGGTCTCTTTTGATTATTAGCAAGCAAGAGTTATGTACTTCTTTAGAAAAGAGCTCAAGGACGAAAGTCTTAATTCTGCAACCAGTGCTGCCAGCAAGGCTAGCTGTAAAAGGTAGGCTATCTGCAGTTCCCCTCATTTTTTTTTTTATTTTTTTTTTTTTTTTGATCACCATCAAAGTCATGAGATGTACTTTTGATTCTTCGGACCCCTTGAGCAGAACTTCATGTGAGATTGTTAACTATAACGAAAAAGGACAAAACAAAACACTTCCCACAACAACAAATACTATTAAACACATTTTTAACACAGAAAACCATGTTTTGAAGTTTAACCAAATTATATCCTTGCTAAAATATGTGTAGTATTTATCCCACTGCGTTGTTATGTTTTTCCTGCTGCTCTGCCTGAGTTCCTGGGACCCACATTCACTGCTCTGCCGGGCAGGAATACGAAAGATACCCCTGCATCAATCCCAGGCCTCTGTTATCTCAGTGTGGGTGTGCTGCTTGTAGAGTACACAAGTCCAAACAGTAATCCAGTGAGATTTATATGTTTTCTGACACGTTAGGTTCAAGTTGCTTGAGCGTACCTACAGTCGTCCTCGCCAATCTTCCACTGTACCTCTATATTCCACCCCCCTTGCTCAAGAAACTGCATTTGCTGCTGAAATTCGAGGTATCTGCTTAGGCTTGCAAGGTATATTAGAAAATAATCTACAAAGGCACACGTAAAATATATATAGGAAAAAAAACATGAACACAGTTCAACATAGTGATTTAAATCAAGTGTCTTCTCCCAGGGAATGTAGTCACAATGTCAGTCAGGTATCATTTGTTACATCGAGTCCTGAAGATGTTGATTCATCATTCTTCAGGCAGACTGATTCATCAGCTTTGTGAAGGCAACATATGTCCCATATAGATGGTAGAATTGTAGCTTATGCTTTTTCGGGTTGAACTGCAATCCGATGTTTGGTTCACGACATCAGCAACATTGTTCTGATGATGTTTCCTCTGAATGGAGCACAGGTGTGCATTGAAGAAACCTGGAACACAAGAATTAAAGAATCTGATATTAATAGAGTGTGTAAAATAAGCAAAAATGTTGGCATATAGAATCATACAGCATTCCCAGGGGTTCAAATGACTCATCTTTTTTATGAGCTGAGATGTACCTTATTTTAAAGGAATACTTTTGTATATATTGCCATATTATTCCCACTAATGGTTTGAATAATTTCCTTCTACACCCTGGAATATGATACTATTTTACAGTTACGACCTTAGCAGGCACAGACAGCATGACAGACACCAGGATCCCACTGTGGAAATCCACTCGAAACAGTTACAGGTTTGTTTGCAAATCCTGCTTGTGAAGTTCCAGAGAAGAAGAAATCATTTAATGTTTCAAGTATCTGTCCTGCCTGCACATCAATATTCAAATGATATTCTTTAGTTGAGGCAGTTATCACAGTATCACGGTAAATGGCATGGTATTTTTTGTTGTTAAGGTAACTTTAATTTGAAGAGCATAAGTTGGATTTCCCCTCATTCCATAGATCTGTGGTGTAACTTCTTTTTTGTTGATATTACTCTGTAACACAGCAATCTCAGCTCCAGTATCCACCAGAGCTAACACACGTGAAGTTCCTCCACATTGCCACTGTATAGTTAAAGAAACAGAAGGGTGTTCGTCCTCCACATGATAAGAGTCTACAGCTGCTGCTATTTCAGAGGACCTGCCTGACCTCTGCTTTTGCTGTCTCAGCACTTCCCAGGCAGTGTCCTGCTCTGAGGCAGCAGGAGGGCTCTGGGCTGGTGGTGAGCTCAGATCCAGTCCTGCGCTGCCTGCTGTGCTGGCAGTGAGGTCTGTGACTGCCCGTTTGCTGTCAGGCTTTGAGACCTGCAATACTGGTGTTACTGACATGGCATTACCCACAGTGTTGGCGAAAGCACCGTGTGTGCGCCACAGACCCTGTTGTACGAATTCAACTGTCCTCTTTGCAGAGTCTTGTAATGGCATAACAGCATGCTGTCAGTCAGCATTAGCATTTTCGTATGCTAATTGTATTAAAGGTGTTTGTAGTGCTTCCTCATTGTCTGTCTGGGGAGTTAAAGCAGTCCACAGTCTATCAATACACATAACATAAGGCTCTTGCAGACCCTTCCGTATCACTGCAAAAGATAATTGCTCTATCCCTACTTCAGGGACATGTCTCAAACTTTTCATTGCTGATGTAGTTACTTGTTGTAAGATCAGTTGTGCTAAATTTGCTTGAGCTTGCAGAATGGCAAATTGCCACATATTCTGCCATACCATCTGGGATTAAATTTGCAATGTTATCCACAGTCTGAACGGTAGCAAATTCCCTATACTCTGCCAGCCAAACGGTATATTGTGCTGCACTCAGAACCAACCTCATCAGAGATTTCCAGTCATATGGTGTCATAGTATGAGATTCTCCAATTGTTTGCAACAAGTTCATGGTATAATCATTCTGCAGCCTATATTCTCGTATGGCCTTCCGTACTTCTTTAACAATCTCATACGTGAATTGCTGATATTTGGGAGGTCGGTTTGGCTGATACAGTACAAGACATGTCACCCACATAGCGAAATCACCTTTCTTAATAGCTTCCTCTTTACTTTCTCAACAGCAGGTTTATAGGGAGGTGCCAATACAGACATCAAAGGACGCTCTAAAAATTCTGTTAAGAATGGCTCTGCCCCTGCATTTGGTAGTGCTACTTGAGCAATTGTTACAGGTGGATTTGAAATACTGATAAGAGAGGGCAGTTGTGATTTATTTTTCAGAGTTTGTTCTGCTATTGGAGATTCCGCTGCCACAGTTTTAATAGACTTTATAGATGGGTATAAGTCTGATTCCTTTTCAGGATCAACAGTATCAGGATCACATGAATCCGTGGACACTTTATCACAAACATGCTCTGCTGTGCCCTGATTGGTGCAAATTAGGGATTCAGCAGAAGCAGTATTTCCTGCCACTTGCAAAATTTCCTTGGCAGGCTGTAATCCAGTCAAAGCAGTGTAAACCGTCCAACACATAATAACTAACTCATGTGGTATCTTAAACTGTAAATCTTTCTTAATCTGTAATTTCTCACCACCCTTTACCCACAATTTTGTATCATAAGAGCCTGAATTAGGAAACCATTTATAATATTCCTTAAACCATAGAAGCAATTGCAGTACCCAAGAAGTCGGTACTTTAAATCCCTGCTCGCGTAATATACGCTGTAACATTTCCGTATAGAGCTTATGCTCTTTGGAGCTAGACTGCCCCGGGTCTTTAAACACCCCCCTCTGTTGCCCCCACGACAACAGATCCTCCAGTCTAGTTGCTTTAAATCCATGCCTGTTTCTTCAGCAATTTGCATCAGGTATTTAACTGTCGCTTTCTCTTTCACGGATACCGTGTTTCCCATGTTGCTGCTTCCCGTAAGCTTACGTTTCCTGCCTCTCTCGAGCAGCCTGCCACCTGTGACTCAGTACCACCAGCTCGGCATGCATATCCTGTCTTACTAGTCAAGTTCCGTGTTTCATATAACTGCCTCCCTAAAGTTAATAATTTTGCAGTTTCAAGGTCTTGTCTTGTCAACGCTTTGTCCTTTGCATGACTCCTGCTTACTGACTTGTTTAATTCTTCACTAACATATCCAAATAGTAGGACACAACACCTTACAGATCCATCTCGACAGATTAGAGCACAGATAATCACCAACCGTATGAAATTTAACAGGGGCATATGCTGGATTCTGCACCTGAGACAGCCTAATCCTGGATGTAATCCTGAAGACAAGAAGCTGAAGTCCTGCAGAAAAAGATTCAAGGACTTTGACTGATGATAAATTCAATATGAGTCAATGTGCTCTGATGGTAAAAATGGACAACTGTAATCTAGGGCGTCTTAATCTATAGCTAACTCCTCAAAAGAAGTGATTTACACTTGGCATTGGTGCAGCCTCACCTCGAGCACCATGTGTAGTTTCGGGCTTCTCAGTATCGAAATAACATTAAAAGTATCAGAATAGGTCCAAAGGATGGCCTCAAAGATGGTGAAAGGACTAGAGGGTATGACACAGGAAGAGTGGCCGAGGATATTATGTCCACTCAGCTAAGAGAAGAGGAGAGTGAGGCATGACCTCATTGCCTACAAATTCCCCATCAGGTGAAGTGGAGAGGGAGGTGCTGATCTTCTTCCTCTTGTCTGGTTACAGGATGTGAGGGGAAGGCTTAAAACTTACCTGAGGAAGTTCAAACTGGATATCAGGAAAAGGTCTTTCACTAAGAGGGTGGCAAATAACTAGAATAAGATCCCCAGGGAAGTAATCATGGCCTCAAGCCTGTGGGTGTTCAAGAAGTCCTTGAACAATGCTATTAGATAAATTGGTTTAACCTTTAGGTTCCTCTGTACAGAGTCAGGAGTTGAACTTAACGGTCATGTGGGTCTCTTCCAACTCAGGGTATGGGCTCTATATTTTTGTGATACTAGCAGGAGAAATCCTGTTAGTTGACAGCATGTAGACTGAGGTTTCAGTGGACCTTGCCGTGCTAGTGCAGTTAAATTGGAGAAACATTCTCTTAAAATGTTTAATACTTATAAACCACAGATTTGTTGCCACTACAAGACACTGGAATTTACCCAACAACATGACTAACTACGTTGTCTTTCACTCCAGTGTCTGGTGTAAGTAGTTTTTGTACTAACATCATCACAGGAGTATACATACTTACGTACATACATACATATGGATAAATAGATACACACACACATATATACACCTTGGTATATATATGTGTATAGATATGTACATATATGTATACAGATGTGTGTATGTATTAATTAATTAAACTAAATTTGTCATTCCTAAAGGAATATCATCTTATTCACATCCTCATATGGGAAAAAGCATGTAGCAATTAGACAACACTGAGTAGCATTTATAAGTGGAGGGGTAGCATGGCTTTATACTTCACATTTGCCCCAAGATATCTTCGATGTCAACATCTTTTTTTTTCCCTTTCTGATGCATCTACACTGCTAATCTGCATGATATTAAACTTTATGTTTGTGTTTGTTGGTTTTTTTTTTCCTACTCTAATTTGTAGCCCTTGTCATTGAACTCCTTTATTGACACTTACAGGTTTCAAGTTGTCTCTGAACTATGAGTTCCAACTGCAAATAAAAAGGTAGTTCATTTGTTTTTTATGAAGCTGATGGGACTTTTTACACTGAGTTCAGTGGGAGCTGGAACAGGTCCCACTTGCACTAAGTTAGTTTTCCCCGAAATCTGGTTTCTAAATAACATTTGTAAAAAAGTACTTAATGGAAAAACTGATGGCATAATAATACAATTGGCCACACATTTATAATATCCAATAAAACAACCGTGTATTTGAAACAGTGTTACTGTGAAATGCTTTTATTTTACAGAAACTGTAAAATAACCTTTTGTTCTCTGTAAACTCCCTTATGCGCAGACTCATAAGATAGTGTAACTAAAATCTTATTGTCAGATTTGTGCTTTTCCTCCTTTGTAGACTGGAACTGCAGAACGCAGAATCTCTGTTTTGGGTGTTCGAGTTTTTTGTTTGTTTATTTGTTTGTTTTTAATTTGAAAGAGGTCATATTTTACTAGACATTGTTTTTCTGATCAAATCACCTGGACATTTTTGCAATCCCTTAGTCAGGATTACATTCAATCTCTTTTCTTTCTGTAGGTGTATTACAGGTCCATTATTTCCTTTCACATGTCACTTCTGCAATTACAAGAAGATCATAATTCTTGAGGAAAATTAAATCCTCCATCTCATAATTTCCTGTTTCTTTCTGACTTAAAAGACTATAGAATGCAGTGACAAGTCAAGTGGACTGAAAATGCAGTATTAGAGAATGAAAACTTTTCTTTACAGCTGCAACACTATCTACAATAAATAAACTAAAATAAAAAAAAATAAAAGGAATGTCTTTAGAAGCTTAAGTAGTAAGGACTTTAACGCTACTCATATCTGTATGATTTTCTTAGAATACTTATGGATCACCAGGAATTAATTTGCATACCACATGCATGGATTCACAAGAGTTGGGTCCAACCTGACAAACCTGATCTCATTCTATGGCCAGGTGACCCACTTAGTGGATGAGGGAAAGACTGTGGAAGTTGACTACATGGACTTTAGTAAAGCCTTTGACACTGTCTCCCACAGCATTCTACTAGAGAAGCTGGTGGCTCATGGCTTAGACAGGTGTAATCTTCACTGGGTTAAAAATTGTCTGGATGGCTGAGCCCAGAGAGAGATGGTGAACAGAGTTAAATCAATATGATGACTGCTCAAAAATATTGTTCCCCAAGGCTCAGTTTTGAGGCCAGCCTTGCCTAACATCTTTATTAATGATCTGGATGAGAGGATTGATCGCACCCTCAGTAAGTTTTCAGATGACACCAAGCTGTGTGTCATCAACCTTGAGACACACTCGACCTGCCTGAGAATAGGAAGACTCTGCAGAGGTACATGGGCAGGTTGGATTAAGGTCAAGCTGTACGTTGCTCAACAAGATCAAGGGCTGGGTCCTGTTCTTGGAGTCACAGCAACCCCAGGTAGCATTACAGACTTGGGGAACAGTGGCTGGAAAGCTGCGTAGTGGGAAAGGACCTGCGAGTGTTGATTGACAACTGACTGAGTGTGAACTAGCAGTGTGTCCAGGTGGGCAAGAAGGCCAATGGCATCCTGGCCTCTATCAAAAATAGTGTGTCCAGCAGGAGTAGGGAAGTGATTGGTCCCGCACTCGGCACTGGTGAGGTCACAGTTTGAGTACTGCATTCAGTTTTGGGCACCACAGTACAAGAAAGATATCTAGGTGCTTGAGTGTGCCCAAAGAAGGGCAACAAAGCTGCTGGGGCTCCTGAAGAGCATGTCTTCTGAGGAGTGGCTGAGGAAACTACAATTGTTTAACCTGGAGAAGAGGAGTCTGAGGGGAGACCTTAATGCTCTCTACAACTATTCGAAAGGAGGTTGTAGTGAGGTGGGTATCGGTCTCTTCCTCCAAGTTACTAGTGTTAGTAAGAAAGGAAATGGCCTCAAGTTGTGTCAAGAGAGGTTTAGATTGGATATTAGAAAAAATATCATTACTAAAAGCATGGTGAGACATAGTAGCAGGCTGCCCATGGAAGTGGTGGAGTCACCAGCCCTAGAGATGTTCAGAAAACATGTAGACATGACACTTCAGGACATTTCTTTTGTATGGTAAGGTCTACGTTGAAACCTCCTTTATATTATTTTACCTTTTAACATTTTTTGGTTTATCTTTCATATCATAATTATTCTTATTAGGTTTCTGAGAACATGATTTTTTACTATTTTTTGCTACTTTGCAATAGAAACATACTCCACTAGGTATTTATTTATACTGTTTACTTTTAACATCTTGGATATTTGTTTTTAAAACCTTTATATTGATATTGTTCTATAACATGAGCAACTTATGAGGAAAATTTTAAGTATTAGACATTATATCACTATTTCACAATAACCCAGTTTAGTGGTATTTTAGTTCTGTAGAAGAGGAGGATTTGGGGGTAGAATATACCTCCAATTCCAACCTGGGCTAAAACCTACTAGTTTGACCAGTCTTCTAGGGTATGTTAATGAAAATCTGAGCCCTTGGAAAAGCAGAGGTGAGCAGAGGCTCTGGATCAGTGCTATAATTTAATAAATCAAAACATGGAAAACTAGTCTAGCAATTCCTTCTTTTCCTTCAACAGATTCATTTTAAAGTATCCACATACTTCAGTATCCTACACATAGTGAAAGTATAGCAGAGCCAGGGCTCTACTACTGAGGCTTACGTTGGAGTTTGAGACAAGACAATTGCAGAAACAGGGCTTCAGACACAATAAAAATCAGAGAAAGCGATAGTGTTACATACGGGCTATTTCAAAGTTAAGTCACTACAGAATGACAGTTTTCCACATGACAGTTTTAAGCCTTGTTTAGAAGAATTTGGATTCGTTCAGCTTTCTAATTTACACATCTAGATAAATTTTTATGAGTTTTCCCAGATTCAGTTATTATAAAAAAAATCTTTAAAAATATTTTTCAGATCATAAAGGAAAAATAAGTAGAATATATTGCTGAATCCCCTGACCAATGGCTTTAACTTCCTAACATATCTGAAAGTATATAAACTTCTCAAGACATGCCATTGCCAATGTATTAAAATTTCCAAGGACTCATTCAGACCTTTTCTTGTCTGTACCTTGACCTTCTTAAAGGAATATAACCATGACCACGCCTGGCCACCTTTCAAAAACTGAAGGTTTGGTAATTCATTCTCCACTGTATTGAACCTCTTCACATGACTTGTGAAGATGATGGAGATCTGTCAACAATTCTCTGCATTAGCAGAATGAGGATGAATCAGAAGGGAAAAAGGAGCAACAAAAGGGGGTAATGGGACAATAATGTGACTAGAGATACACAAGAGCATTTTGAAAGCATTTTGTCATAAACTCATTGACCCACAGGGCCAGAGAAAGTGAGAGGAGAGTGCTTGAGATGATCAAAAAACCGGGAGAACTGCAAATAGCAACATGCTGTGATTTTGGAAGTATTTGCCTATTTTAGCACTGAAAAAAATATGTTCGTGGATTGATGTAATTGAGAGGTGTTAGTAGAATACAATGAAATGTTCTAATATTACCTTAAATCTACCTTTTGTCTGTTGACATTTACCACAAAGTAAATGATTCTTTATTCACAAGGCTGTAACCCCACTGAAGGCTTGACTTGCTAAAAACATCCTGGAAATCCAAATGCTAATTAAGTTTTTAAAGATGCGGTGAGAACGAAAAGAAAATTTAAGACTTTGAAAGGACACAACTGAAAGCCAAGTTATTTGCTTTGCAGCTCGATAGAAAGAGCTCTGTAAGAGATGGGTGTACAGGCCCCCAAAACAAAGATGCTAACGAAAGTGCAGGGCCAGGGTGGGAACTGGGACTCAGCCCACGTACAGACAGTACGTTATCAGGTTTCTCACATTTACTGTTTGATGATGTAAGGTTTTACTGTTTTTTGTATTTAAGATGCTTCAGAAGTGTGCAGACAATAGGCAGTAAAGTAGTATTTTCATTTTCAGAGGGTGTTACACCAATGTAAAGTCAAAGGAGAGAAAGCCCAGATATTAAATATACTGAAATATTACACCTCTGAAGTTCATGTGTTCCAAACTAAGAGGAGATATAGCTATTTACTCCAATCTTTGTGAAATGCCTTTGCCTTCCTGAAGTATGTGATTGTCAAAGGATTAAAACAAATCCAACTTAGTTTTTGTATTTACTTTCAACTGAATAAACTAAATAAATAACATGCTTGTTATGTCTGCATACAGGATGAATTAAAGGAAACAAGGCAGGCTGAATGAACATATTGATGTCTCTGTTTTTAATAGAACCTCATTCAGGGAATAGTAATGCACTAAGATAAATAACAAAAGTTTAATGTTATATTTCGCTACTTAGTTGTGATCCCAAGGGCTGTATAACAAATGATGCCCAAGCATTGCTACTCTTATCAACAGACTTCCTGCATCTTACACACCCTCTGCATCCAATGCCTAAGAGAAGAAGATGAAATGAAATTTATTAGAGGAGTGAGGAAGGTTTAAACCAGTTGCATTAGTTGTATTTTGTTCTATAGCAACTGGTAGTTCTTCCTTTCTAAGTAAGACTTTGCAACTACATCATCTGGAGTTACATCATCTTGAGTTATTTCATCTCAAGTTCCAGGACAAGCCATATGGAGGATAATCAGGGGATCAGGTCCAGTCAGCAAGGGTTTATAAAAGGCAGGTCCTGCCTGACAAACCTGATCTCCTTCTGTGACAAGATGACTGAACTACTGGGCGAGGGAAAGACTGTTGGTATTGTCTACCTAGACTGTCAGAAAGAATTCAACACAGTTCCACATAGAATTCTCTTGGAAAAACTGGCTCCTCATGGCTTGGATGAGCACATGATCTGCTGGATGAAGCACTGGTTGGATGGACATGCCCAAAGGATGGGGGTCAATGGAGTTAAATCCAGCTGGTGGCTGGTCACAAGTGGTGTTCCGCAGGGCTCAGTGTCGGGACCACTCCTGTTTAACAGCTTTATTGATGATCTTGATAAGGACATAGAGTGTATCATCAGTACGTTTGCAGATGACACCAAGTTCAGTGGGAGTGTTGATCTGCATGAGGGTAGGGAGGTACTGCAGAGAGACTTGAATAGATTGGATTGATGCACCAACATTAATGGTATGAGCTTCAACGAGGCCAAGTGCCAAGTACTGCACTTGGGCCACAACAACCCCATGCAACACTACAGGCTTGGGGAAGTGTGGCTGGAAAGCTCTTTGGCAGAAAGGGAGCTGGGGGTTCTAATCGACAGCCAGCTGACCATGAGCCAGCAGTGTGCCCAGGTGGCCAAGAAGGCCAATGGCATCCTGGCTTGTATTAGAATCAGTGCGACCAGTAGGAGTAAAAAGGTGATTGTCGCCCTGTACCCGCACTGGTGAGGCCTCACCTTGAGTATCGTGTCCAGTTTAGGACACCTCAATACCAGAGAGATATCGAGGAGCTGGAACAAGTGCAGAGGAGGGCAATGAAGCTGGTGAAGAGTCTGGAGAATAGATCTTATGAAGAACGATTGAAGGAGCTGAACGTGTTTATTTTGAAGAAGAAGAGGCTAAGATGAGACCTCATCACTCTCTACAACTACCTGAAAGGACATTGTAGAGAGGTTGCTGCTGGTCTCTGCTCACAGGTAATTAGTGATAGAACAAGAGGGAATGGCTTCAAACAGCAGCAGGGTAGGTTTAGACTGGACATTAGGAAAAAAGTTCTCACAGAAATAGTAGTCAGACATTGGAATAGGCTTCCCAGGGAGGTGATTGAGTCACCATCCCTGGATGTAGCTTTGTAGAGCTTTGTGGAGAAGAGTTAGTGGTTGGACTCAATGATCCCGAGGGTCTTTTCCAACCTGAATGATTCTATGATTCTACTATATATTTTAATGCAGGTTTGTCTTTCCTTTACCTGCATGAAGGAAAGAGCCTCTACATATGTCATTCTCTTTCCTGATGTCTGAAAAGGATCATGAGAGAACTTGGCCATGTGTTTTTTACTTATTTCAAATAGAAGAGTTTGGAAGTGACTGACTGATATGCTCGTGTCATTTTCAGGACTCTGGTTGGCTGGCTAGGACATTCCTCTGCTTCTGTTTATTGCATTTTGCCTGAAAAAGCCAATATATAAGCACTTGAAATTAACAGATTTTTTTTTTATTCTGTAAATGTATTACACTTCAGAAAGGAAAAAAAAGGGTGAAAACAGAAGGGATCGCTGTATTGCAGTAATTATTATTTTTTTATGAATGTCTATTTTAGAATGTTACAGTTACTTCTAGAAAGTTTAGACAAAAACTGGCTTTGTACATCAGTAACAGCACACAGACTATCATCTGCTCACAGAATCACAGAACTAGAGTCACAGAATTACAGAATTGCCTAGATTGGAAGAGACTTTTAAGATCATGAAGTCTAACCATTAACTTAACACTGACAACTCCTGACTAAACCATATCCCTAAGTACTATGTCTAAATGACTTTAAAATATTTCCAGGGATGGAAACCCCACCATATTCCTGGGCAACCAGTTCCAATATCTGGACAAAGAGTAATTGGTAGAAAACCATACCCTTCCACCCCCATCCCCCTTTGCTCGTACAGGGGGAGGAGGTATTTGGGACGAAGGGAGGCGTGCATTTGATATCAGGTTGTATTTATCCTACTCCAGTTGATAACTGGTGGTGGTAAATTGAATTTATTTTTTGTCCCCAAGTCTACTGTTTTTGCCTATGACCATAAGTGATGAATGAACTCTCCCAGTCCTAATTTCAATCCTGGAGAGGTTTTGTTGAATTTTCTCCCTCCCCACCTCTAAAGTGCAGAGGTGGGCGTGAACAAGTAGCTTCATAGTTCTTGTTAGTGGTGGAGTGGGCTCAGACTATGGCATTAAGACAGTCTGCGACTTCTGAGATAGTGAAAGATAAAGATACGGCCCCTGAGACTCAAAGCTGAGAACTGTCTGCCTCTGGGGCAGCTGGTCTAATTGTAAGACCTGATCTAGTAATGATCAAAGAAGTGGTACTATAACCCCTACCTGTGTTTTAGGAGAAATTGGTGGCTGCTGTTGTGGGTTTTTTCTGCAAAATATGAGGTAGGCCTTGCCCTGAATATTGTCTTGAAACTTTAGCCCTAGGTGCAGAATGAGGATGATGCTATTCCTTTCTCTCAGTCTTTATATACAACATGATCTGTACTTCAACATATATGTGGGAGACTGAACTCAACTGCTGATAACAGAAGGTACTGTAATATCCTTTCATCTAAATCCACTGTAAAAACAACACTTAATTTTTCTTTAGACCTTGGAGTGTTTTACATAGATATTACAACTTTCATTTCACAGACGAGGAAACCAAAAGGCAAATAAAAACCACGTAAAGGCAAGTATATCAAGGAAACTAAATAGAGAAAGATACAGAGATCCATTGGTTTGCTCATTAAATAAAATGACCCATAAATACATTTTTGGCTGCATCTAGTTCCTAGAGAGGAGGGAAGCCAGTTGAACAGAAAATCCAGAAGATGCCTCTAAGTGATATATCTACAACATATTTAGTAAAGATAAAATTGTTTTTGAGAGATGTTATGTGCGTAGATATCTGTTAATGTTTTAAAAACCTGTTTGAATAATTAACTTCAATTTAATCAATGTGCAGTATCTAGTTTAAGCTAAATGATGTGTTAATTGTATTTAAGACAAGCTAACATTTTAATATATGGAAAATTTTACTGAAAGTATTTCAGTTATTTTACTGTCTCCCTTGGACAACACATTAACAAGACAATGACTTAAAAAATATCGGGGTATTTCTGTGGTTTTGTTGTGAATATGTAGTGTGAATGAATATTGAATGATGGCACTGTTACTAGGACTAAGGGAGAGCAGAGACTTAGGAATTGGATGTCTCACAGAATCAAATTGACTTTGCCAGTGTAAGTCTAACAGCCACACCAGCCAAACCAAGCAAAATCAAACCATTATCTTTGAGGGAGACCTTGGAGTGAGTAGCAAAATAACACCACATTCATTCCACCTCTCAAAAGATTATCACAGCAGTTGCTGTAACTACAGTATGGTTTTGTGGTTATACTTGTGCTGCACTCTGGTGCACAGTAGGAGGTTCAAAAAATTTATGGCCGCTACAGGTTTCTATATACCATCTACTACTGCCTTTCTGACACCTGGACAATATTATGCCAAGTTTAAAGAAGGAACCCTTATGAATAAGTGTTCACAGTCACACAGGCAACAGATATGTATATGAGCGAGAAAAAGCCTGAACGCACTGGGTCTCCCGGTTCATTGTAATTTGGTCTCATTCCAAAATGCTTTGGTTTCAGCCACCAGCAGTGATTTTTAAATACAAGCTGTAATTTTCCATATCTGACTTGCTCAAAGACCACACAGTGGCAAAACTGTTATCAAGCTATTAGTAAAAAAATCAATTTGCATCTTATCTCCCTGAATCCTGTTCTGTAGCCTTAGTTACAACAATGAATCCAGTGTTGCAAGAGCCACCTGAGATGGGTTGTTCACAGGATTAGTATATTTGCACTCATAAGCCTCCGGCGATGAAATTTTCTTTCAAAAGCATTAAAAATGTTGTGCAGATTTTGAGTAGTGGCATGCATTTTAAAAATTCTCTGTAAACACTCTCTCTGAGATGTGCTGGAACTGCGAAATAAATATATACCTGCCTGTAGCCCTTCACTGAGTGTCAGCTTGAACTTCCAGTTTTCACTCTTTGAAAATCTGATATAAGTGCCACGATCCTTTGTGAGCACAGCTGGAGTATTCCAGTCTGGGTAAAAAAAAAAAAAAGAAGAAAAGTCATTGTACAGGCTGTGAGCAACAGAAACATTTAGTATATTTTTGCCAGACTGCACTGCCTTAAGAAGACAGTATATCATCAATGAGAACCAGTTGTGTCCTGACACTGAAATAATACTTCACAAGTGTCCCTTGTACGTACTCTGAAAACAGTGAGATCACACACACTTATTTCTGGGGTTATAGGAAGAGACGCTGGTGGAATATGTGGGAAGAGTACAGAACCAATCCTTTACAAGAGTAGTCTGTATGTTATATCTCTCTTTCAGTGGTGATGATGCCTATCAGGACAGCTGTCTGTGAAGAAAATCCTGTTTTCCTCATTCCAGTACCTTGCATGCACCCAATCAGCTTCATGTTGTACAGTCTTCTGGTTTGTGAACAGTAGCTCCACAGAGTAACATGCCCTGTAAAACACTGCTAGTGTGCAAATCTGAGATCTTGGGAAAGTGAGGCCTCCTGATCCTAGTGCCATGAAATCAGTGGGCATTTTGACGAGATCCATCTCTTAGATTTGTCATCAAGAGATTAGGGAGAAACAACAGTTCTAGCTCCATCTCATTTCAGCTGAGCTACTGTTTCTCATTAGCGTTCCCTTCTTCTGTCTTGGACAGCCTAATTGCATCAACTTTTTATTACTAAGATCTAGTAGAGTAAGTACTAGACCAGTAAGGCTAGTTCCTCTCCCGATGAAGTGGTCTCATCAAATGTCAGATGAAGTTCTAGCCACCTAAAGTCCCTCATATGTACTAATTCAGAAAGTTTTCACCATGCTTTGACTAATTTTACAAGTAGATCAGTTGCCCTCCCAGCATGTTGTGCAGAATTAATTTTCAGTGCAGCTGCAACTTTTTTCAGGGACTGAGAAGCAAGTGTGAACGCTGAGAATATATTGTGATACTTTAACTTCATCCATGAGAAAGTGCAACTGCCACAGATGGTATTGGAACTTCAAACTCTGCTGGTGCTGAACAGCACTGTAATGTTAATTCAAAACAAGAACGTAGAAGTCAAATCAGGATGCCGCTGAACGGCATTGGAAAACCTTTACTATCCTGAATGAAGGGCTTGCCTAAATTGTCATGCAAATCTTGGTTTTATGGGCAAGCTGTTTTTAATAAAAGGACTTGCTGATTTCTTTTCTTCTAATTAGGTTAATTTATTATATTCAAAATGTAATAACTAGAATAAAAAGAGACTTGAGGGCAGTGTGTATCTAAACGTTTGATTGCAATAGTAAATTGTTAACTGTTTACCGACTGATCGTTTGGATATTACAGGCATTTCTGCAAGTCAGCTGTATATCCCAGGGTGTCTTTTGTCAATTGTCTGTGTTTTACTATTTTGGCAACATTTGACGTACAAAAAGCATCCATTGAAAGCTAGGTTGGAACTGCATTTTAAACATTAAAGAGATGTAGAGAATAACTTACGCAATTTGCCATTTCACAGCAAACATGATGCTTCGGTGAAGCTTTACGTTGTAGAAAAGGACAGGCACCTGTGATGTCTTTTTAAGTGTTTTAAAAAAGCTGATGCAAAACACTATTGTACCTTAACAGATGGTGTGAAGTGATGCTCCCTTAATAAGAACAACAAAAAAGTTTCTTTTAATGGGCTGAGTTGAGTGATTTTGGTTCTTATTGTTGCTGTCATCTGTTAGGGACTTAAAAAATTCAAAAACATCTGATTTTCCATAAAGTAGGATGATCAGTATAGAAACAGACTTAATTTACTGGGCAGTAATATGCAGCAGAATGCACTGACTGACTCTCATACTGATCTCAGAACAACGTGTCCCTAAATTTCAGCTTTGAAAAATCTCAAAGACCAGCTACAGGAAGATCTCCAGCAGTGGGACAAGACACAGAGGAAATACTTTAGAGGTTGTGACAGAGCTATCATAGAATCATAGAATCATAGAATCATAGATGTTAGGGATTGGAAGGGACGTCGAAAGATCATCAAGTCCAATCCCCCTGCCAGAGCAGGAATGCCTAGACTATGCCACACAGGAACGTGTCCAGGCAGGTCTTGAATGTCTCCAGAGAAGGAGACTCCACAACCTCTCTGGGCAGCCTGTTCCAGTGTTCCGTCACCCTCACTGAGAAGAAGTTTCTTCTCGAGTTTAAGCGGAACCTCTTATGTTCCAGTTTCAGCCCATTACCCCTTGTCCTATCACTGGCTGTCACCGACAAAAGCCTGGCTCCATCCTCGTGACGCTCACCCTTTATATATTTGTAAACATTAATGAGGTCACCCCTCAGTCTCCTCTTCTCCAAACTAAAGAGCCCCAGCTCCTTCAGTCTTTTCTCATAAGGGAGATGCTCCACTCCCTTCATCATCCTAGTTGCCCTGTGCTGGACTCTCTCCAGCAGTTCCCTGTCTTTCTTGAACTGAGGGGCCCAGAATTGGACACAGTATTCCAGATGGGGTCTCACCAGGGCAGAGTAGAGGGGAAGGAGAACCTCTCTTGACCTACTAACCACCCCCCTTCTAATACACCCCAGGATGCCATTGGCCTTCCTGGCCACAAGGGCACAGTGCTGGCTCATGGTCATCCTGCTGTCCACCAAGACTCCCAGGTCCCTTTCCCCTACACTACTCTCTAATAAGTCATTCCCCAACTTATACTGGAACCTGGGGTTGTTCCTACCCAGATGCAAGACCCTACATTTACCCTTGTTGTATTTCATTAAATTTTTCCCCACCCAACCCTCCAGCCTGTCCAGGTCTCGCTGGATGGCAGCACAGCCTTCTGGTGTGTCAGCCACTCCTCCCAGCTTGGTGTCATCAGCAAACTTGCTGATAGTACTCTCTAGTCCCTCATCCAAGTCATCGATGAATATATTGAATAATACTGGTCCCAGTACCGACCCTTGAGGGACTCCACTGGATACAGGCCTCCAACTAGACTCTGCCCCATTGACCACAACTCTTTGGCTTCTTCCCCTTAGCCAGTTCACAGTCCACCTCACTACCCGAGAGTCTAGACCACACTTCCTCAGTTCAGCAGCAAGGATGCTGTGGGAGACTGTGTCAAATGCTTTACTGAAGTCAAGGTAGACCACATCCACCGCTCTGCCATCATCTATCCACCTTGTTATATCCTCATAAAAGTCTATGAGGTTAGTCAAGCACGACTTCCCCTTGGTGAAGCCATATTGACTGTCTCTAATGACCCTCTTATCCTTGATATGCCTTGAGATGACACCAAGGATAAGTCGTTCCATCACTTTCCCAGGGATGGAGGTGAGGCTGACCGGTCTATAGTTACCCAGGTCCTCCTTCTTGCCCTTTTTGAAGACTGGAGTGACATTTGCTTCCCTCCAGTCCTCAGGCACCTCTCCTGTCTCCCAAGACTTGGAAAAGATGATGGAGAGTGGTCTAACAATGACATCAGCCAGCTCCCTCAGCACCTGTGGATGCATCCCGTCTGGACCCATGGATTTATGGATGTCCAGATTGCTTAATTGGTCCCTAACCCAGTCCTCATCGACTAAAGCAAACTCCTCCACTGCCCTGACTTCCTCTGGGGCCTCAGGGGAACGGGGCTCCTCAGGACAGCCTCCGGCAGAGTAGACAGAGACAAAGAAGGCATTCAGTAACTCTGCCTTCTCTGTATCATGTGTCACCAAGGCACCCACTTCATTCATCAGTGGGCCTACATTGCCTCTGGTGTTAGTTTTATCTGCCACGTATTTGAAAAAACTCTTCCTGTTGTCCTTGACCCCTCTCGCCAGGTTCAATTCTAGGGAGGCCTTTGCTTTCCTAGTTGCCTCCCTACATCCTCGGACAACAGCCTTATATTCTTCCCAAGTGGCCAGCCCTGCCTTCCAAGATCTGTAAATTCTCCTCTTGCCCTTGAGCTTACCCAGCAGATCCCTGTTTAGCCACGCAGGTCTCCTGGCTCCCTTCCTTGACTTCCTACGTGTCGGGATGCTCTGATCTTGAGCACGGTAGAAGCAGTCCCTGAACACTAACCAACTATCTTGGGCCCCTTTACCTTCAAACAGCCTTGCCCATGGGATTTTCTCGAGTAATTGCTTGAAAAATCCAAAGTTTGCCTTGGCAAAGTCCAGGGTTGCAATTCTGCTTGCTATTTTGTTTCTGCTACATGAGATCCTGAACTCCACCATTTCATGGTCACTGCAGCCAAGGCAGCCCTCAACCTTTACTGCTTCAACCAGATCCTCCTTTATCTTAATGATTGGAGAATTTCAGTCATATTTTCCTCATAGAGAAGGTGCATTTGGCTCTGATTTGTATTTGTAGATTCTCCTAGTTTATCTTGCTCATCTGAAGTTTTATGAGAAACTTTTAGAGTTTTGCCTGCAAGGCTCTGTTCAAACTGTGTCGACTCATTTAGAGTGCCAGACAAGCCTCCATCTGAGGAAATGGATAACCGCATACTTGTGATCTATATAATTTTCAGCTAAAGAATACAGCAATACATAAGAGAAAACATCTGCTGGAAAGTATACTTTTGCAGATTCGGACTGTTCTTAACAGAGAATTTTATTTTTGTCTCAGATTATAATATTCTATTAGCTATATCCAAAATCATAACTGCAATATGACTGATTAAAAGTCTAATTTTTATGTTCAGACAAACCAGATATTATTATGTCAAATTATAACTCTTCACAGAAGGATAACAGAGTTCTTAATCGTGATTTTGTTGTACGGGTGCTTGTAATTTTTATCAATTTGTAATTGATCCAAATTACTATTTACAGAAACTGTAAGAAAGGCTGGATTTTTCTCCATGTGGACACAATCATTTATTTTCTAAAAGAATCCAAATATTTTTAGAGTGGATTTTGCATAAAAACAACAAAAATTTTTCTGCCAATTTTATCAACAAGTTATTTGCCTCTTTAAACCAAATTTTAATAGACATAGCTATGAAAAGAATGCAAAAGAGATGCTATTTTAGCTTCCTTTTTTTTCCTTTTTTTTCCAGAAATGAGTAATAATTAGTTAAATATATTAATCATACAGCAAGGTACTGTAATTATCACCCCACCTACTCGATGTCCATTCATACTAGATTATCAAATTCAGCCTAGAAGGTTGCATAAACATTTTAAATTAATGAGACAATAGACATCTAAATATGAAGTGGAAATAAATTTCAAGTGTTTCCAAAATTTTACATCCTAGTTCAGATTTTCTGCTAAACATATTTTGCTTTTGAGGATGAAACAATGAAGATATGCGTAATTCTTCTGATGATATTCCAAAAATACATTATGTAAGCAAATTTTGCACACTGTTCCAAGTAAGATACAAAAAAAAAAGTGTTATCATGAATTGTTTTAAGAAAGTATTATCCCAGGTGCTCTATAGTGCCATTTTAGGCCTCAGAATTTTAGGAAATCTGCCTTATAAAAGAGAAATATTATGTTTGGGTAAGAAGAAAATACGAAACAACAGAGAAAAATCTCTTTCCAAGGTCAATAAAGTTTCTAAGCAGTGTCCTTTCAGGCTTTAAAGCAGTGATACTTAAAATTTGGGATGTGAGTTTAGGGTTGGGAAGGAGGGAGTGAACAGATGAGGCAGAATGGAAAAGAAAGCTTAATACCCAGTTATAGAATTGGCAGCTTTCCCTTTCTTCACCACTACATAGAGGTGCACAAAAGAAGTGTGTTACCAGAGTGACCTTATGACTCTAGTTAAGCAGCAGGCAGTAGCATAAAATGGAATCTTTAGATTTTCTTTTTGTTAGACATGTCAAAAGTTTAAAAAGCTGTTATTTTAAGAGTCCTTTTTTAACCCACCCTCAAAAGTTTCCAGTTGCAGGGGAGAAAAAAAAAAAGCTTGTCGCCAGAAATACTATATTTATTCTTTAAACTTGAAAAGTGTTGCACATAAAAAGTGAGCACCAATTTCTACTGTCTGTATTTTAAGTATGTACCCATCAGTGCTTCAGTAGGGTCACTTTTCAGTCATACGAACATCTCTCTGGAGACACCCAGGCAACAAAATTCAGTGTGCTTGTATATTTTTAGAGGAGAGCACATAATATTTTAGAGGCACCTGAGGAGTTTCATCCATTTGGCTTACAGCTTTTGGAAGAAATGTAGAATGCTATCATGATATAAGACTATAAGGGGAGCATCCTCAGCTGATCTGAGGATATTTTTAATCTAAAGACTAGCAAGAAGGTTCAGGCAAGTAGGACAAGATTTGTTTTGACTTTCTTGTCTGAAAATACTGGGAATAACACTGTCTAGCATCCTGTAGTGCTCTGGCACTCATCTGCTGAAACCCCCATAAACATCTGCCCTTTCTTTATAGCAAAAAGATCACAGTCATAATTGTACTGCTATTTTCAAAGAACAGTCCCTTTAGAGATCAGCTAACCTCTACTTTTACACCTGTTAATTACTATGCTCCATATCACTAATTAAAGCCACATTTGTCCCTTTCTTCACTGTGTTTTTTGTAAGATATCCATGAGGCTATTCTCAAGGGGTATATTTTTAAGAGCATAAAATAGGCATTACTGCATCAAAAACAGAACATTGAAGCTTCTCAAACACAGGGTATACAGCAACAGAGGAGTAGGCAGAAATAGATGGAGGCTCGTTCATTGGCTTGGAAGATAATAAGCAATAAGACATGAAGTTGGAACAGGGAGGGATATGGTAGAGTTTTTCATTTCATGTTATTCTCCTGGGGAAGATCACCCATCCATATTCAAGCCTGAATTCAGTAAGATAATCAGATCCAGGTTCAGTACTTGAACAGTCCTGCTGGTTTCTTTGGAATTACATCTGTGCTGGAAGTTCTGTCTTCTTTTCATCTCGCTAAAGGATACTTTCGAAACTATATGGCTTACTTTCCCAGTCTGACCCCAAAACATTTGGAAAAAGATATTTCTCTTGTGATTTGGTCTAGGATTTCTTTCATGAAGCCAAGTATTCCAGAATGATTTGATAATATTTTTGTGGTAGAAATACTTTAATATATATGAGGGAGATCAGCCTACTCCATTAAAAAAAATGTAGGGAAAGCCATGCAGAAACAGATTTGTGAACAGCTTGTGAGGCATATCATCAAAAATCTTATAAACTTTAGTAATCAAAAATGGAAATATTTTTTGTATATCTGGTAGTGTAGGACCTTTAAAATAACCTGGGAAAAGAATATCTATCCACATTTTTAAGAGACTGAGCATTATTTTGGCAGTAATTTGATGTTGTTGATGAAGCTGTCATAGCTGGAATAACAAGAGGAAAAAGATTTTGCATATCTTTAGTCTTTCCTATTAAGTCATTTATGAAAATGGTCACGTAGGAAAAAGACCCAAGAAAACAGCTGATGGCTCCTTCTAGCCATGCACTTGTCATTAAAAAAAGAAACCAAGCTTTACCTGGAAATGGAATAAATCCTTCCGTAATTTATTTATACTTTACTTAAGAAGCAAGTTTTAATCTGAATGTGTAGAAAACAGAATCTAAACTCTTTTTTTAAAAGAAAAATAGGACTGTTTTAGGCACTGTGTAATGATATCAACTTCAAAGGAGAAGGATTTAGTGTATGTTTAGCAACAACAGAATCATACAGAATCACAGAATGTCAGGATTTGAAAGGGACCTTGAAAGACTATCTAGTCCACCGACCCAGCAAAGCAGAACCACCTAGACTAGGTAACACAGGAACTTGTACAAGAGGGTTTTTAATATCTCCAGAGAAGACTCCACCTCCCTGGGAAGCCTGTGCCAGTGCTCCATAACCCTCACACTGAAAAAGATTTTTCTAATATTTTTGTGGAACCTCCTATGTTCCAACTTGCACCCATTATCCCTTCTCCTGTCAATGGACATCACTGAAAAGAGCCTGACTTCATCCTCCTGACAGTCATCCTTTACATATTTATAAACATTAATAAGGCCACCCCTCAGTCTCCTCTTCTCCAAGCTAAAGAGACCCAGCTCCTTCAGCCTTTCCTCAGAGGAGAGATGTTCCACTCCATCATCTTTGTGGCTCTATACTGGACTCTCTCAAGCAGCTCCCTGGCTCTCTCGAGCTGAGGGGCCCAGAACTGGACACAATATTCCAGATGTGGCCTCATCAGTGCAGAGTAGAGGAGGAGGAAGACCTCTCTCGACCTACTAGCAACTCCCCTTCTAACACACCCAAGGAGGCCATTGGCCTTCTTGGCCACGAGGGCACATTGCTGGCTCACGGCCATCCTGCTGTCCACCAGAACCCCCAGGTCCCTTTCCCCTGTGCTGCTCTCCAGCAGGGCAGTCCCCAACCTATGCTCGTACTTGGGGTTGTTCTTTCCCAGGTGCAAAACTCTACACTTGTTCTTGTTGAACTTCATAAGATTTCTCCACGCCCAGTCCTCCATCCCGTCCAGGTCTCTCTGAATGGCAGCACAGCCTTCTGGTGTGTCAGCCACTCCTCACAGTTTTGTGTCATCAGCAAACTTGCTGACAGTGCCCTCTGTTCCCTCATCCAGGTCTTTGATGAATATATTGAATAGTAGTGATCCCACTACCAATCCCTGAGGCAAAATCCATCATACCCTTTTACAACATTTATCTCACTTACAAAGCTTGAGCTTGGGCTTATTAGCTGTTATGAAATTCAACAGCAGAAGAGGGAAGGCAAAGATGACAACAACCCCTGTTAAAATGGAACAATTGTTCCAGAAATCCCAATAACCTGATACGCCTAAGACTTTAATGTCTCGGTTACATATTCATGTAAGTATTGCAGCCTGATCTCACTAAGTGATGATTTTTTTTGCGTTTAAAATAGGGTAGGCCAGACTCTTAGAGACTAGTAAAACTCTTATCTCTGGTAGTACAAAGTTAAAATATTTTGGCATTTTCTGAATCTTTCTGAACAGGAGGGCTCTTTCTGTAGTCTCATGGGTACACTGGAGGTAAATTCTCAGCTGACATGAATGGAAGCCAACATAATTCTCTAGATTCATAACAATTGAAGCTTTGGTCTATTTCTTCAAAACTATGTAAGAACAAGTTTACACTGTTATAAGCCAGGGACTGCCTACCACTGTAACATCACTCCCCAAAGCATCACTTCCTGCAGTTATTTATCAATTTGTTAGGCCCATTGACTAACTTAGCAGTCCATATGTTCATCTTTCCTCAAAGTCTGGACAGGCTGGAGTGTTGGGTGGGGAAAAATTTAATGAAATATAACAAGGGTAAATGTAGAGTCTTGCATCTGGGTAGGAACAACCCCAGGTTCCAGTATAAGTTGGGGAATGACTTATTAGAGAGCAGTGGAGGGGAAAGGGACCTGGGAGTCTTGGTGGACAGCAGGATGACCATGAGCCAGCACCGTGACCTTGTGGCCAGGAAGGCCAATGGCATCCTGGGGTGTATTAGAAAGGGGGTGGTTCGTAGGTCAAGAGAGGTTCTCCTTCCCCTCTACTCTGCCCTGGTGAGACCCCATCTGGAATATTGTGTCCAGTTCTGGGCCCCTGAGTTCAAGAAAGACAGAGAACTGCTGGAGAGAGTCCAGCACAGGGCAACTAGGATGATTAAGGGAGTGGAGCATCTCCCTTATGAGGAAAGGCTGAGGGAGCTGGGGCTCTTTAGTTTGGAGAAGAGGAGACTGAGTGGAGACCTCGTTAATGTTTACAAATATATCAAGGGTGAGTGTCACGAGGATGGAGCCAGGCTCTTCTCGGTGACAAACAGTGATAGGACAAGGGGTAATGGGCTGAAACTTGGAACATAAGAGGTTCCGCTTGAACTCGAGAAGAAATTTCTTCTCAGTGAGGGTGACGGAGCACTGGAACAGGCTGCCCAGGGAGGTTGTGGAGTCTCCTTCTCTGGAGACATTCAAGACCTGCCTGGACACGTTCCTATGTAACATAATCTAGGCATTCCTGCTCTGGCAGGGGGATTGGACTTGATGATCTTTCGAGGTCCCTTCCAATCCCTAACATTCTGTGATTCTGTGAAGTCTGTATTATACCAAATTCTAGTGAAAATATAGTCTCTCAGCAAGTTTTGTCCTATATCAAGTGCCACAGAACAGAATACCAATGTTAAAAGAAATTTGGTATTGAACATAGTTTTTTCTAATCTGAATGTAAATGTGACATTACTTGCAAGCTTTTTCTCATGTTCTGTGATATGATGAAGTAATTTTTAATATGGTATTTCCTTTTCCACTCTTCAGTAATTTTTGAAACTATAGACAACTTTCAGCTAATGCAAATATCAAGAAAAAAGGCAGTAAATTACAATCAAAATCTGCTCTTGGTTATACAGGTATTACAACAGGATTTTTATTTTCTTCTGTTTCTTTTCTTTGTTTTTAGAAATTGTGTTTAAGTGGAATGGAATAATGTATCACACAAGCTTGACCACACTCACATGATAATGCAGATCTTGGGTTAGAGGGGTTTGGAAACAAATGAGAAGGGAGATTTGTCCACATGTCTTTTGAAATTAAAATATTATACAGTCTGTAATGAATGGATACATGACCATACTATGAAGAAACAACTGTAGCATGTTTGACAAATTAACTCCTTACATGACATACCTTTAAATTTATGTAAATATACCAGATATTTAAATATGTGCTAAAATTAACCTCTGTTAGAAGATTTAAACACAAGGACATGTTATGTCAAAAGTGGGTTCTTAAAGGTAAGCTTATAGACACGGAGGAAACAAAATGGGAATTGTCAAGTTTACACTGAAAATTTTCTCTTACAGGTTCAGAAGCTTAAATTATATTGTCAATTTCAAAATCATAGTAATCTCAATTGTTGGAAAAAACTGCAGTGCTTATGCGAGTATACGGTCTACTATTGCTTCTTTACATATCTTCCCATAACCAATGTATTCACTCTCTTTGACTTAGAATTTGGACTTGATATGCAACGAATTTAGTAAACTGGACTTACCCACTTAGATTCTGCATTTAGTACTTCATTTTATCCCCCAAACTCACAAATCCAATTCTCAGATTCAGTTTATATTTTCTGTGCTTTAGTTTTTAAGTGTTATGTGCTTTCTTTACTTCCTGATCTTTTTTTTTTTCTCTTATGAATAGTCAGTCTGTATTTTCTCTTGTTTCTTAGCCATATCTTTTGCTTTGGTTATTCATTGTTCCTTTATATGTTTTTACTCACTCCTCTACTTCCCCTTTCTTCAAGGTCCTGTTTGTGCATTCATACTCTGTCACAACCAAATGCCTATTTTTTTTATTTAAGGAGAAGGAAATAGTGTAGCATTAGGTCATATTGGGCTGGCAGGTAATTTCTGCTGTTGTTACAATTGTAGGCTAATCACTTACTTCACAACGTAGTTGGCACAACATTTCTTTCTCAAAGAACTGAAGAAAAATTGAAGCATGTTTCACTGGGAATCTTCATATAACGAAGACCAGGCTGACAACTGAGTTGTATCCTGTGTTTATAAAAGCAGAGTGCAACCAAGGCTTCTTCAAACAGGTGTATAGCTATGTCTAGTGGTATTGGCATTAGACTATTTTATTTTTAATTGGTTTCTTGATTCAGGACTTCAGTGAGCTCTGGGTCTAAGTGAAATCAATGTTTAGGGTTTTTTTTGACTTTAAGAAACTTGTGTTTCCTTACTGTCTAAGAACACACATCACTTGCCATGCAGTGACTATGAGATATCAAGAAAAAAAACCCAAAAATGTAATTATTTGTATTCTTTTCTCTAAGTAGAGTTTTCAAAATACAATTGGATTTTCAAATGACAGATTTAGCTTAATACATGACAAGCTGTTTGGATTCCAAAGGGATCAGCCAATGTATTTCATCTTACAGTGAAATAAAAAGTTACACTGAATAAAGCTCCTGAATTCAGCTCAGCCATTAAAAAGGCACTGAATCTTCTCAACATATACTTCCTTAGCAGTAAAGGTAATACATCTTTAAATAATTTGTGTGTTGTACTTGCCACCATAGTTATTGAGAGCATTCCTTCAGCACATAGCTGGCTGTAAGTTCCAGATTTCAGCCAGCTGTCATCCATTAAATATTTTAATATTAATGGAAATTAACTTTTAAATCAATAGCAAAGATGGGGGGGGCTGGGGAAGCCCTTCTCTTTAACCAGAGCAGGAGACGTCTGTGTATAATTTGTCATTTTTTAACTCAGCTCTCTCCATTTGGTTTTGATTTAGCACTAGACCTCAGAAACCAGAGCCGGCATTTACACACAAAAGCTGTTTCAAATTATGTGCAGCAAGTTTTTAAACACATTAGCAACAAGAACAAGCTGTCCTCATGCTAACTGGTCCTGCTTTGTTCTTGTTTGTGGAAAATCTCACTTTAACTGCCCTCTAATTTGTTGCAGATAGCTACTGCACCAGCAGCTGCCTTGGCATAGGATTAAACACACACGAAAACGTTATTTTTCCACACAAATTATTAGTACTGCCAAAAGCCACAAAATCCCTTTTGGAAAAATTCTTTTCTATTTTCCTGTATTTTTCAATTTTAATATTTTTATTGTTAGAGTTCTGCCCCCCAGATTCTTTCCCAAAGTCTTCCTCCCAATAATCTCTACAAAATACTTGAGGGAAATTACAAATTGCAAAATTTCTCATTTTCCTAATGCAAAGATGCAGGTTTGATAATTTACTATAAGCTAGTTGAAAAGGTTGCAAGTAGTTCTGCATTGGTTGAGAATCTATCTATCTGTCACAATATCACATTCTTGAAATTGAAAGCAATTTCTCAGTAGCTGTAAGTACCTAAGATAAAAATAAAACATAGGGACACCTACCAGGGTCATATATTTTCTTTTTCAGATATCTTAAATTATTAAAACAAGTATATCTATGAACCATCCAGAATGACATTAAACAACAGGAGGGAAAGAAATTATTTAAATTGCTGTCATCTACCAATAAATTAATCTACCAATTAATTCATACAAAATCACAGAATCACAGGATCACAGAATATTAGGGGTTGGAAGGGACCTCAGAAGATCATCTAGTTCAACTCCCCTGGCGAAGCAGGACCCACTCCAGTAGGTCACAAAGGACCGTGTTCAGGCAAGTTTGAACGTCTCCACAGAAGACTCCACCTCCCTGGGAAGCCTGTGCCAGTGCTCCATAACCCTCACACTGAAAAAGATTTCCCAGATGATTTTGTGGAACCTCCTATGTTCCAGCTTGCATCCGTTGGCCCTTGTCCTATCATTGGACATCACTGAAAAGAGCCTGGCTCCGTCCTCCTGACACTCTCCCTTGACATATTTATAAACATTAATAAGGTCACCCCTCAGCCTCTTCTCCAAGCTAAAGAGACTCAGCTCCTTCAGCCTTTCCTCAGAGGAGAGATGTTCCACTCCCTTCACCATCTTTGTGGCTCTGCGCTGGACTCTCTCAAGCAGTTCCCTGGCTCTCTTGAGCTGGGGGGCCCAGAACTGGACACAATATTCCAGATGTGGCCTCACCAGGGCAGAGTAGAGGAGGAGGAAGACCTCTCTTGACCTACTTGCTACTCCCCTTCTAATACACCCAAGGAGGCCATTGTCCTTCTTGGCCACGAGGGCACATTGCTGGCTCATGGCCATCCTGCTGTCCACCAGAACCCCCAGGTCCCTTTCCCCTGTGCTGCTCTCCAGCAGGGCAGTCCCCAGTCTATACTGGTACTTGGGGTTGTTCTTTCCCAGGTGCAAAACTCTACACTTGTTCTTGTTGAACTTCATAAGATCTCTCCACGCCCAGTCCTCCAGCCCGTCCAGGTCTCTCTGAATGGCAGCACAGCCTTCTGGTGTGTCAGCCACTCCTCGCAGTTTTGTGCCATCAACAAACTTGCTGACAGTGCCCTCTGTTCCCTCATCCAGGTCATTGATAAATATATTGAACAGCACTGGCTTGAGCACTGACCCTTGAGGGACTACACTAGATACAAGCTTCCCAATAGATTCTGTCCCATTAACCACAACTCTCCGACTTCATTTTCTTCAAGT
Source organism: Trogon surrucura (assembly GCA_020746105.1). Lineage (NCBI taxonomy): Eukaryota > Metazoa > Chordata > Aves > Trogoniformes > Trogonidae > Trogon > Trogon surrucura. The sequence goes on from CM036658.1 coordinate 18,752,606, forward strand.
AGTTCACAGTCCACCTCACTACCCGATCATCCAGACCACACTTCCTCAGTTTAGTTACAAGGATGCTGTGGGAAAGGATGTCAAATACTTTACTAAAATCCAGACAAACCATATTCACTGCACTGCCATCATCTATTTACTTGGTTAGGTCCACATAAAAGGCTATCAAATTGGTCAAACATGACCTTGACGAAACCATGTTGACTGCTCCTAATGACATTCTTGTCCTTGATATGTCTAAAGGCAGTGCCAAGGATGAGTTTTTCCATCACCTTTCCAAGGATGGAGAAGAAGCTGATCGGTCTGTAGTTACTCAGGTCCTCTTTCTTGCCCTTTTTGAAGAATGGAATGACATTAGCTTTCCTCCAGTCCTCACCTCTCCTGTCGCCCACAGCTTACCAAAGATGGTGGAGAGTGGCCTAGCAATGACTTCCACCAGCTCCCTCAACACCCACAGGTGCATCCCATCAGGGCCCATGGATTCATGGATGTTGAAATTGACCAAATGATCCCTAACCCAGTCCTCATCAACCAAGGCAAACTCCTTCTTTATCCTGACTTCCTCTGGGGCCTCAGGGCTTTGGGGCTGATGATGACAGTCTCTAGCAGTATAGACAGGGGCAAAGAAGGCATTCAGTAACCTTGTTTTCTTTGTATCCTTTGTTACCAGGGCACCCACCTCATTCAGCAATGGGCCTACATTGCCTCTAGGGTTAGTTTGATTTGCACTGTGTTTGAAAAAGCCCTTCCTCTTGTTGACCTCTTTCGCAAGGTTTAATTCCAGGCAGGCCTTAACTTTCCTAGTTGCCACCCTATATCCTCTGACAATAGTCTTACATTCTTCCCAATTGGCCAGCCCTTCCTTCCATGATCTATAGACTCTCTTCTTCCATTTGAGTTTGCCCAGCAGGTCCCTGGTTACCCATGTGGGTCTCCTAGCTCTCTTTCTTGATTTCCTACGTGTTGGGGTGCTCTGATCTTGAGCTTCGAAGAAGTGGTCCTTGAATATTAACTAACTATCATGGGCCCCTTTACTTTCAAGCACCCTGTCCCATAGGATTTCCCCTAGCAATTACTTGAAAAGGCCAAAGTTGCCCCGTTAAAGTCCAGGGTTGCAATCCTGGTTGATGTTCTGTTCCTACCACACAAGATCCTGAACTCCACCATCTCATGGTCACTGCAGGCAAGGCTGCCCTCAACCTCTACTGCTTCAGATGGACCCTCCTTGTTAGCAAGTATAAGATCCTGCAGTGCTCCTCTCCTAGTCAGCTCCTCCAGTATTTGCATCAAGAGGTTATCATCGAGGCACTGGAGAAACCTTCTGGACTGTGGATCGATGGCTGTGTAGGTCTTCCAGCAGATATCTGGGTAGGTAAAATCCCCATGAGAGCCAGGGCCTGTGATTGAGAGGTTGCTTTTAGCCGCCTGTAGAAGGCCTCAGCAACTTCCTCATCCTGATCAGGCAGCCTGTAATAGACACCCACTACCGTATCCCTCATGCTAGCCTGCCCCTTAATTCTCACCCACAAATTCTCAACTCACTCCTCATCTGTCCCTGGAGAGAACTCAATTCTTTCCAGTTACTCTCTCATGTAAAGAGCAACTCCATCACCTAGCATTGTTGGCCTGTCTTTCCTAAAAAGGACATAGCCATCTATGACTACATTCCATTCATGTGAGCTGTCCCACCATATCTCTGTAACTGCCACCAGATCACAACCCTTTGACTGCACACAGGTTTTGTGTCTCTGATGTCATTGACATTCCTCTATACAGCTGTTTATACAGCATTATCTGGGTATCTGTAAGCATTTGGCATATTTGTAAATGGTGACCTTGAAGCACCTAGGCACTTGTTTTTTAGATGGCTAAAAGGATCTTTGGTGACTAACTCAATATGTAAAGAAATATGAATCTACTTTTTGTTTCACTCTTGTAGAGTGCCAGGGTATTTGATGGTGATGGTGTCCCTTTACGTGCAAACTTTGCCTTTATTTCTTTTCACTGAAGATGTTTGCCACTTACATATCGACTGTGATGTCATAGCCTTTGAAAAAATGCTACATTTCACCAAGGTGAATACAAAGCAGCTGATTGACGAAGCAAATTAGTGACATGTCTGTTGACAGGGCAGATTTTCTCTTCATTGAACTCCGTCATTGAATTCTATCCATTTCAGCCAAAAGGCTGATATTGCGTTTGCTTTTCCTTCCTTCATGTGGAGCTCCATGAGTGCCTCTTGTGGCTTGTTGGAAACATGTGGCAGATTTGTTTGAACACATGGCCAAGTTTGGTTGAATTTAATTGAGCAATATGAATCCTTCTTAGATGAGATTCAAACCAAACACTTGTTATATTGTATATACATCAACATGATTCTCTCTACGAAGTTTCATAAAGTGTGTGTAATTTATTCTAGAGATGGGCAAGGGCTATCAGTTATGACAACACCAAGATGAGTGGCACAGTTGACATACTCAAGAAAAGGAATGCCATCCAGAGGGACCTTGACAAGCTTGAGAGGTGATCCTGTGTGACCTTTGTGAAGTTCAACAAGGCCAAATGCAAGGTCCTGCATATGGGTCAGGCCAATCCTTGGTATCAATACAGGCTGGAGGATGAAGTGATTGAGAGTAGAAGTCTTTAGCCATGGCAGATGAAAAGCTGGACACGAGCCAACGATGTGTACTCGCAACCCAGAACGTCAACAAACCTGTGGGTCCTGTGAGGAAAGGCTGAGAGATTTGGGGTTGAATGGGGCTCTGAGCAACCTCATCTAGTTGAAGATGTCCCTGCTCACTGTAGCAGAGTGGGACTAGATGATCTTTAAAGGTCCCTTCCAATCCAAACTATTCTATGACTCTACGATATAAGTGATCTTTCTTGCTCCTGTAAGGTGAAACTCCCCTCATTCCTTCAGGTCAGTGGGAAACAGAGTGACAGAAGATGAGGAAAATCTGAAGTAGTTAATGCCTTCTTTACTTCAGTCTTTAACAATAAGATTGGTTGTTCTCCAGGTATTCAGCCACCTGTCCTGGTTTGAGGATAAAAGTTTTCTGGGGTTCCTGGCACAGGTGGCAATCACAGTGGGTGAAGAGGGACAGCTGTGCCTGTGGGAAGAATGCATCAGGTGACCCAAATGGACCAATCACAATATTCCTTTCCACAGTGCTCAGTATAAAAGGGCCCTTAAGAAGAGCCCTGGAGCTTTTAGTGCCTGCTGTGTTGGAAGTATTGCTGTGGGCTCTTTGTTATCTCTCCCTGTGTTGCTAGCATTCTGGCCTCCTGTTTTCATGCTACAGAGAGGCACTTTTTTCATTTGGGTAGGTGGTCTTCCTCTGACTCCCTGGATTTCTTTTTTTTTTTTTTTTTTTTTTTATTCTTGATTTAATTTTTATTTTTTCCCATCTGATGCCAAGTCCAGTCTGGGACTTTTCTGCTTGCAGCCTAATTGCCATCTAGAAGGTGTGGAATCTGAATTAGCATATTCATTTGTATCTTTGAATATATTTACGTACTTGCATACATCTGTATATAGCTCAACACCTTCATTGTTACTGTTAGTACATTTTCGCAACATGAAAGTTTCTCTCCCTGGATCCCCTGTTATCTTCCCCTGGGAAGGTGGTAGGGGAGATCACAGAGAGTGTCTGTCAGAGTTTAGTGGCTCATTTAGTCCTAAATCTTGATATCCTCTGAGCTGGAAGACAGGGACAGGAAGCAGAATGAAGCCCCAATAGTCCAAGGTGAAATGTTTAATGACCTGTTCCATCACTTAGACAGATGATGCAAGTCTATGAGGCCGGATAAGATCCACCCAAGGGTACTGAGAATGCTGGTGGAATTCTCAGTAAGACATTTTCAAGTATTTTTCATCACTCTTGGTTATCTGGGGAGGTCTCAGTGGACTAGAAGATAGCAAACGTGAAGTCCATCTCCAAGAAAGGCCAAAGAAGGATCCAGGGCAGTCCGCCCTTGGTGTTGGGAAAATTAGGGAGCACATCATCTTGAGTGCCATGATGTGACACATACAAGACAGTCAGGTGATTAGGCGCAATCAGCACGCTTTATGAAAGACAGGTCCTGCCTGACAAATCTGACCTCCTTTTATGAGAAGATGACCCAATTAGGGGATGAGGGAAAGGCTGTGGGTGTTTTCTACCTGGACTTAAGTAAAGCCTTTAACAACATTTCCCACAGCAATTTCCTGGAAAAGCTGACTGCTCATGGCTTGGATGGGTGTAGTCTTTGCTGAGCAAAAAAAAAATAGCTGGAATTCTGAGTTTAAAGAGTGGTGGTGAATGGAATTAACTCCAGCTGGTGGCCAGTTACAAGCAGCATCCCCCAGAGCTCAGTATTTGGGCCAGTTCTACCAATGCCTCTACCAATAATCTAGATGAGGACATCGAGCGTACCCCAGTAAGTTTATAGATGACACCAAGGTGTGGGTTGGGGTGTTAATCTGTTGGAGATTACAAAGGCTGTGCAGAAGGTCTGCACAAGTTGGACAAATGGGCAGAAGCCATGGACCAAATCCTACACTTGGGTCACAACAGCTCTATCTATAGTTGTATATAGTTCTTTACTTTTATCTTTTCACCATTATTTTCATTAAAGCTGTTCTAGTTTTTCTTCTCTAACCCATAAGTCTCTCTGCCTCATTCCCTTTCCCTTCCCGCTCTGTGGGGGAAAGAGGGGGTTAGAGAGCATCTGTCTGTGTTAGTGGCCGGCCCAGCCCTAACCTGCAACCGGACGCACTCCATCCCCTCGTCTAAATCATTGATGAAGATGTTAAACAGGAGTGGCCCCAATACTGAGCCCTGGGGGACACCACTTGTGACCGGACGCCAACTGGATGTAGCACCATTCATCACCACTCTCTGGGCCTGGTCATCCAACCAGTTTTTTACCCGGCATGGTGAGACCCCATCTGGAATACTGTGTCCAGTTCTGGGCCCCTCAGTTCAAGAAAGACAGGGAACTGCTGGAGAGAGTCCAGCACAGGGCAACTAGGATGATTAAGGGAGTGGAGCATCTCCCTTATGAGAAAAGACTGAAGGAGCTGGGGCTCTTTAGTTTGGAGAAGAGGAGGCTGAGGGGTGACCTCATTAATGTTTACAAATATATCAAGGGTGAGTGTCACGAGGATGGAACCAGGCTCTTCTCGGTGACAGCCACTGATAGGACAAGGGGTAATGGGCTGAAACTGGAACATAAGAGGTTCCGCTTAAACTCGAGAAGAAACTTCTTCTCAGTGAGGGTGACGGAACACTGGAACGGGCTGCCCAGAGAGGTTGTGGAGTCTCCTTCTCTGGAGGCATTCAAGACCTGCCTGGACACGTTCCTATGTAGCATAATCTAGGCATTCCTGCTCTGGCAGGGGGATTGGACTTGATGATCTTTCGAGGTCCCTTCCAATCCCTAACATTCTATGATTCTATGATCCGTCCAAGCCGTGGGCTGTCAGCTTTTCCAGGAGGGTGCTGTGGGAGACTGTGTCAAACAAAGGTTTCTCTGAGATCAAGGCAGACCACACCCACAGCCTTCCCCTCATCCACTAGGTGGGTCAACCAGTCATAGAAGGAGATGAGATTGGTCAGGCAGGATCTTCCTTTCCCAAACCCGTGTTAGCTGGGCCTGATTCCCTGGTTGTCTTCTACATGCCACCTGATAGCACTCAAGACGATCTGCTCCATAATCATGCCAGGCACCAAGGTGAGGTTGACAGGCCTATAGTTTCCCGGAACTTCCTTCTGGCCCTTCTTATGGATGGGTGTCATGCTGGCCAAACTCCAGTCGGCTGGGACCTCCCCAGTTAACCAGGATTGATGAAAAATGATGGAGAGCAACTTAGCCAGTTCTTCCACCAGCTCTCTCAGCACTCTTCCTACTTGTGAGTCCATTGGTGCCACGGGTTTCTTTGGGCATGTCCCCCACTGATGCTTAGTCTCCCTCCTCTCTCACATGGGGCTCTTCATGTACCGCCATACCCTGGATGTTCTTGCTGCTGTCGATCCCCTCAACTGGCAGCCAAGCATCTTCCTAACATCTCAGCCACTGCGGGGCTACAGAGAGAGGTTCTGCTCCAGTGGATTTCTCTCTCTCCTTCTGCTCCAGGACCCTTCGCCCTCACTTTCTACACAGGACCACGTTCCTTTGTTCTCCTCTCACCTATCCCTCCTCCAGCAGAGAAGCTCCCCAAAATAAGACAGGACACAAAAAGATGAGATGAAACCTAAATGGAAAGAAAACAATGGGGTTGCCTCTTAAATACCTTGATTGTAGAGGTGCTGATTTTCCTGGCCCTGGTCAGAGACAGGTCTATCTCCTACCTGGAGGTGGGGGAGGCTCTTGAAGTATCACAAGAGTCATCCCCCACAGCTCTCCCCTCACTTCCCCAAACCCTACCAGGCTCAAACCCATCACAGCTTGACAGATGGATCATCAGCTACATACCTGTGGAGTGGCATCTAGCTACTTTATAAGGAACAAAACCATTGGCATTTCAAGCAACAGATAATGCATGTTTTCCTTTTATGCTTTTTCCTTAAATTTTGCAATTTGTGTTTAAAGCTGAATAATTAATTTGGGGTTTTTTTTGCTGAATTTGGCCTGTATGAAGAGTGATTTCAGAGCAATTAGAAAACCAGCAGTCATTTTGTGAGTGATTCTTAAATGCCTATAAAGAAAGAAAACCATTCTTACTAACCAGCACCCCAATCCAGATTTTTCAAAGATTCATTGGGAATACCATTTATTTAGCTCCAGGATTTAGCTGTGAAACTGGTAATGCAGAGATCTATGTGGAATAGGTATCTTTTGATGACCAGCGCTATTTGACAAAGCTCATTCGCATGCAGCATATATTCAAACTCCCTAATCCTAAGGGAGTCATCAATCTCCCCCAGGTAGTTTATCTATACTTCATTTTAGGAATATTTAAATTTTAATTTTGGTTTGTTAGTAAAACTCACTCTTGGAGATTTCCTAGAATTAACCAGTTTGTGACCATAATAATGACATTTTCACAATTTGTGCATTAATACTACTCTTTAGGGTCAGGAACCCAATCTTCTGATGTTCAAATCACTATTTTCTCTATCTTCTGTTTCATATGTTAAAACTAACCACTAATAACTATTGTCATCTGTTTAACTATTCTGTGAAAATCATCTTCTTCACCTTATTTATATGTAAAATTAATAATTTTATCTTTCCTATACTTCACTATAGTCTTAATATGTAAATTAATGCTTTATCTCTGCTTTTAATTTTTCCTTCAAAATTTGCTGTTAAGTTCATTCAAACAAAAATCGACCATTCAAATCAGGCTAATGGAACTGTACTTGCCTGGATCACCATTTCTCTATTTTTAAAGTACAAACATATTTACTGTTTTCCATTATGGATTTCTCCTGAACTGAGATTAACACTGTATTTGTGTTAAACACATAATACTGGTTACCACAGCTTCGTTTGCTTGTTCTTTCAATATTCTGTTACACAGAAGGTAAACTCACCCAGATTGAATGTACTGTAATTTTAAGATTTTGCTCCTTGCTCCATTAGAGTAACTTCTCTTTTCACACCGTGTCTTAATCTTTGTTTCCTTTGAGTCGCATTTTTTATAGAAAACTGAATTGAAATATTCATTTTGGTTTTCATCTACATGAAGCATCATGGAAACCAAAACAAAGGTATACATTTCTGCACCTCAAATATTATATACTTTTCAGACTAATTCCTCTTGACCTTTACAAGGTTTTGTTTCACATCTACATTTCTCCACCTCTTAAAATATAGCTTCCTTCATTAATCAGTTCCTTTTTCTGTTCTGTAAAAGAACTATGCTTTTTTCCTGATATACTTCCTGAAGGAAATTCACCTGGAGCACTTCCAGATGAACTGGAAAACTACCAGTTCGTGGGGTTTTATTTTCCTTTTTCATTGTATTTAACATCTGTAGCTTAAATAAATAATTTTAAAGGTTCAAAATTTTTCTTCTCTTAGTGTTCAAAACGGCATTATTTTCCTGGTTCAGTTACCTTCTGCTGCCATTTCCAGTTTGGCTTGAGCCTGTAGTCCAACTTCCTGTTGTGAACACTGGACCATAGAGAGGTGGTTGGACTTTGGTGATGTGGATGTGTTTAACTTTGAAAAACACTTTACTCTGCAGGTTTTCATTCCTGTGTTAAACACCCTGGCAAAGTCCTGAGTTTGGCACTCAGTGAACAAGGAGCTTGGCTGCTGCTTTGCGGTCTGGACCAGACTCCTTGTCAGTTGAAATTTGTTCGTATCTCAAGAATGAAGGTCTTCCTGGAAAGAAGCCAGGGATCTGTTCTTCCCTGAGGTGAGATAAAGGTAAAATGGTGGCTGTATCAGATTCAGCCATGAGAGCTTTAACACTTGGTGATCTTCCTGGTTGCTTTCCACCCAAAAAAACTGAGCTAAAAAGGGATAAAATATCCTCCTTTACTCCTCATGCCTGGCATCAATGCTGCTTAAGAACTTCAGAAAATAGGTTGTCAAGCAGGGATAAGGCATTTTTACTCTGAGATTTTATATTTCATCTTCTGCAGTTCCTTCTCTTTGAGGACCTCGTGTGAACTATCGTATTACTCTGCAGAGGTCACGAGCTTCCCTAGTGTCTCTACAGGAAAACAGTAGTCAGATTAGAAAGGTTAGGAAATATTAGAAGAGGTCATATCTTCTAGGTCTTCTATCTTGGAAATTATTAAAGCTGTTCCTTTCTGTAATGGAAATCGTGCAGCATCAGCGCCTGAATTTTATTCATAAACAACACGTTCTTATGTTCAAGCAGGAAAGAGAAAAAAACCATTCTGCTCTTAAGTATTCTCCATAGGACATTTAAGGAATAACCCAGAAGAAGATGCAGAGAGACTTAAGAGAAGGAAGATTCTGCATTCTTCAGGGAATGGAAAGAAATATACAAGATGTTCACTGTAAAATTTGACCGTTCGCTATGAATTATTATCCATCTTTTAATTATTTTTCCAGGAAAGGCAGAAGTATGCTGTTTCACTTAGTGATGACCTACATCCTTGGACCTTTAATAGTGTCATGGAGTTGTGAAAACCAATTTTATACTTTCACTAAAATTTTACTGTATTTTTGAAGTAAGTACCTTGTGATGATTTTGTGTACGTCTGCATATGTACAACTTTCCCTTTAAAAACTTATCCGTCTGCTGAGTAACCCTCATTTGATCTCTGATGCTTCAGTTTTTGTAATGCCATATAGCTTACAGATGAACTGTAAAGAAGTAATATTTCTCTTGTGAAACCTGGGAAAGATTTCTGAGGCTAAGCCACATCTCCAGCAGTTTGTTCAGGTGGTCTGATGTTAACTGCTATGTACTTTTTTGACATTACTCAAGTTTTTCCTCACTTTTAGACAAAAAATAGAAATGTAGTTTCATTGGCTAATAACAAACACAAAGGATCAAATTCTGTTCTTAATTATACTATTATAAATCCAGAATAAATTCACTGAATCTAGTTTAATTAATCCGGATTTCTCACAGATGTAAGTAGAACCCAGAGCTCATTAACTCTTTAGAAATTCCCACCATGATAAAAGAAATACTTACACATCCTTGAATGAACACATAAAAATCAACAGTTCTTCTGGTTTGTGTGTTTCCAGCATAAATCCATTCCCATTTTGTTTTTAAAGAATGCTTTTCTAACATTGCATTTTACCAGAGAGCCAAGGGAATTACTTTTGCCAAAATGATGAAATACATTATCCTTTTCTTCATTCTTCTTCTGCTGACTCTTGACACTAATCCAATACCTCCCACAGTGCTACTCAACCAAAATTTAGAAAGTAAAAAAAATCCACTAAATTCAGTATTGTGGCTTTTTGTGGAATTTTATTCATCTTGTGATAGATTTCCATTCTGCTTACCACTAGAAACATTCTACTGCAAGAAAAGGAGAAATTTGCAAACTTATATTTAAAGATATCATGTTTGAATATACTGTCAATTTTCTTCAAGCTTGCAGAATTCAGCATCTATAACCCATGAGGTACCACTGATATATTGAAAATATTTTATAAATTCTAACTGGATGTCAAAATTAATAGAATTGTAGCATCATAGAATAATTTAGAATGGAAGGTACTTGTAGTAATTATTTAGTCCCAACACTTTCTCAAAGCGGAGTCACTGTAAAGTTAGATGAATTCACTCAAGACCTTGTCCAGGAGAGTTTTGAATATGTATGAAGATGAAGATTTCACAGGTTCTCTTGGCAGTGTCTTACCTTGTGTCTTACTACCTTCTTTGTGAAGACCTTTTCCAGGTGTTCAGGCCTTGGGCTGCAGAGAGTGCCGGAGCCTGGCACTTGCCATGGAGGGTAGTGGAGGCGACGCCTGTGTCCGATGTGACCAGGTGAACGATCTGCTCAGCCTGGTGGCTGAGCTGAAGGAGGAAGTAGAAAGGCTGAGGAGCATTAGGGAGTCGGAGAGAGAGACAGATCGGTGGAGTCACGTCCTGAATGGCAAGCAGCAAGCTCTGCAAAGAGCTGAATATCCCCCCACCTCTGGCCATCAGGCAAAAGGGGGGGACCCAAAGGATAGGGAGGAGTGGAAGCAGGTGCCTGCCAGGAGAGGAAGGAAAATCCCTGCCCAACCTCCCTCACCTGCCCGGTTGCCCCTGCAAAACAGGTGTGGGGCTCTAGACAATGAGAGCCAGGCAAAGGAAGAGTCAGTGGAGGACTCACCCGTAGAGCTGTCTAGGGTGAGTTGCTCGGATACACGCGTTAGGACTTCTTCATCTAAGAAAAAAAGAAGGGTAATTGTAATTGGAGACTCTCTCTTGAGGGGAACAGAGGGGCTTGTCTGTCGCCCAGATCCGACCCACAGGGAAGTCTGCTGCCTTCCTGGGGGCCAAGTTAAGGATGTTATCAAGAAGCTTCCTGGTCTGGTCAAACCCACGGACTATTACCTGCTTTTGGTTATGCAGATCGGTAATGATGAGATAGTGGAGAGACGGCCAGAAGCAATCAAAAGGGACTTTAGGGCACTGGGGCGGATGCTAGAAGGATCAGGTGCACAGGTTGTGTTTGCCTCTATTCCTTCAATTATGAAGAAAAATAGTGGTAACTTTAACAAAGTGCAGCAGATTAATACTTTGCTAAAGGGGTGGTGCCAGCGGTCTAGCTTTGGATTTTTTAACCATGGGGAGATCTACAGGGCACCTGGTCTACTGAAACCAGATGGGGTTCAAATGACACAAAGGGAAAAAAGGATCCTTGGTCACGAGCTGGCGGGACTCATAGAGCGTTCTTTAAACTAGATATGAAGGGGGAGGGGTTGGTAGCGGATCTAAGCGAAGTAAGCAGAGCTTTAGACTATGTATGGAATGGGGTGAGGGTAAAAGCGAAATCACTGAAAAGGAGCCAGTATGTAATATACCGGTGCTTGTGAGGGAGGAAAGTAGTAGTAAGATCAAACAATCTTGTGAATTAGCTAACAATCAAAATGTCACATCAAGTTGCCGACAGATAACAAGGGTTGTCGAGAGGTCAGTTACTGTGGAAATACCTGAGTATCACCAGGGAGGTATTAGGGCTTCTCCCTTACAAAAGGTGACCCGGCTGACGTGCATCTACACTAATGCACGCAGCATGGTTAACAAACAGGAGGAACTGGAGTCCATTCTGCAGATGGAGAACTATGATGTAGTTGCTACAACAGAAACGTGGTGGGATGACTCACACAACTGGAGTACTGTAGTTGATGGATATCAGCTTTTCAGAAGAGATAGACGCGGTAGGATAGGTGGTGGAGTGGCCCGCTATGTTAGGAAGGGATATGAATGCTTAGAAATTAACCAATGTGATGACAGGGTTGAGAGCTTATCGGTTAGGATCAAAGGAAAAGCCAACAAGACTGACATGATCGTGGGACCACCCAACCAGGATGAAGATATAGATAAGATACTTTATAGGCAATTGGGTCAAGTTGCACGAACTCTACCTCTTGTTCTCATGGGGGATTTTAACTTCCCAGACAGTTGCTGGAAATATAATACAGTAGAGAGGGATCAGTCCCGGAGGTTCCTGAAGTGTGTGAGAGATAACTTCCTGACACAGATGGTGACGGAGCCAATGAGGGGAAGCGCACTCCTGGACCTGTTCCTTGTTAATAGAGAAGGTCTTGTGGGAGAGGTAACTGTTAGAGGCTGTCTTGGACAAAGTGATCATGTAATGTTAGAATTCTTTTTTGGCGAGGTAAGGAGAGGGCTCAACAGAATTGCCACCTTGGACTTCCGGAGGACTGACTTTGGTCTCTTCAGGTCCATGGTTAAGAGATTTCCTTGGGAGGCTGTTTTGGAGGGCATGGGAGCGCAGGAAGGCTGGGCATACTTTAAGGAATTAATTTTAAAGGTGCAGGAACTGACTATACCCAAGTCATGAAAGATGAGCCGACAGGGAAGGAGACCAGCCTGGCTGAACAGAGAGCTTTGGCTGGAACTTAGGAACAAAAGGAGAGTTTATGGCCTATGGAAGAGGGAGCAGGCAAACTATGAGGATTATAAACAAGAAGTGAAGCTGTGCAGGGAGAAATCTCTAGGGAGAAATCTAGGGAGAATCTCCATCCCTTGCTGGATGCAGACGGAAACACAGTGACCACGGATATGGAAAAAGCTGAGGTGCTTAATGCCTTCTTTTCTTCAGTCTTCAACACTAAGATCAGCTGTTCTCTGGGCACACAGCTCCCTGAGCTGGAAGAAAGGGATGAGGAACAGAATAGGACCTACATAATCCAGGAGGAATTGATTATGGATCTGCTTCATAAGCTGAATCCTCATAAATCTATTGAACCTGATGGATTACACCCTAGAGTGCTGAGGGAGCTGGAGGATGTGACTGCCAAGCCACTCTCCATCATCTTTCAGCAGTCCTGATTAACTGGGGATGTCCCAGTGGACTGGAGGCTGGCGAATGTAACGCCCATCTTCAAGAAGGGCAGGAAGGAGGATCCTGGTAGCTACAGACCTGTCAGTCTACCTCAGTGCTGGGAAAGGTGATGGAACAAATAATCTCAAAAGCCATCACAGAACAATTAAAAGCCAACAGGGAGATCAGGTCCAGTCATCATGGATTCATGAGGGGCAGATCCTGCTTGACAAATCTAATCTCGTTCTATAACAGGGTGACCTGCTTAGTGGATGAGGGAAAGGTTGTCGATGTAGTGCACCTGGACTTCAGTAAGGCCTTGGACACTGTCCCCCACAATATCCTTATGGCCAAGTTGGCTGCCCATGGCTTGGATGGACACATACTCTGCTGGGTAAAACACTGGCTGGGTGACCGGGCCCAAAGAGTTGTGGTCAATGGAGTTAAATCCAGTTGGCGGCAAGTCACGAGTGGTGTCCCTCAGGGCTCCATGCTGGGGCCACTCCTGTTTAACATCTTCATCAATGATCTAGATGAGGGGATTGAGTGCACCCTCAGCAAGTTTGTAGATGACACCAAGCTGGGAGGGAGCGTTGATCTGCTGGAGGGTAGAAAGGCTCTGCAGAGGGACCTGGACAGACTGGATCGATGGGCACAGGCCAACTGCAGGCATTTCAACAGAGCCAAGTGTAGAGTCCTGCATTTTGGTCACGGTAACCACATGCAACGACACAGGCTTGGGGAAGGGTGGCTGGAAGGCTGTCTGGCGGAAAAGGACCTGGGTGTTCTAATCGACAACCGGCTGAACATGAGCCAGCAGTGTGCCCAGGTGGCCAAGAAGGCCAACGGCATCCTGGCTTGTATTAGAAATTGTGTGACCAGCAGAAGTAGGGAGGTGATTGTCCCCCTGTACTCAGCACTGGTGAGGCCATAGCTTGACTATTGTGTTCAGTTTTGGGCACCTCAGTATAAGAGGGATATCGAGGTGTTGGAGCAAGTGCAGAAGAGGGTGACTAAATTGGTGAAGGGCCTGGAGAATAGACCTTATGAGGAGCGATTAAGGGAGCTGGGACTGTTCAGTTTGAGGAAGAGGATGCTGAGGGGGCACCTCATCATGATCTACAATTACTTGAAAGGACATTGTAGAGAGGTTGGTGCTGGTCTCTTCTCACAGATCATTAGGGACAGAACCAGGGGGAATGGGTTCAAGTTGCAACAGGGCAAGTTTAGACTGGACATTAGGAAGAAATTCTTCATGGAAAGAGTGGTAAGACACTGGAACAGACTGCCTAGGGAGGTAATTGAGTCGCCATCCCTGGATGTGTTTTAAGTGTCTCTTAGATGGGGTGTTGGGTGATTTGGTTTAGGGGTGAACTTGTAGTGTAGGGTTAATGGTTGTAGTGTAGGGTTAATGGTTGGACTTGATGATCCCAAGGGTCTTTTCCAACCTGAACTGTTCTATGATTCTATGATGTGTTTTGCTGAAATTTCTCTTGCTGCATGTTTTGACTGTTACCTTTTGCCCTTCTGCTGGAGACCTCTTAGAAAAGTCTGACTCCATCTTCATCATAACCTCTTTGGTTGATAACTGCCACTTGATCCCCTTAGTTTTCCTTTCTTGTACATGATGTACTTCAACTTCCAAAGTGTCTTGAACATCCTTCTTTGAACTCTCTATTTTGTCAACCTTTTCCTTATATTCTGATGCAATACTTCTCATGTAGTATAACAAGAGCTGAATAGAAGGGAAAAATCACTTACTTTTGGTATTTGGCTTGTATGAATGGTTTTTCTACATGCTGTTACTAGTTTCTGGCTTGTAGCTTGGAAGTTCAGGAGAGAATACTGGTTATTTTAAACTGTCATTACTTCTTTGATTTCCAAATTACTTAAATAATTTGCATGAGATGAAGAATTTTCTCTTGAAGTGATGAAGCCAAAATGTACTCTGATATGCCAGTAAGTGCTGAACTTTGAGACTATGACAGGTTCGGCTGAAATCAGTGTCAGACAGCTTTTGATGTTGTGTAAATGTTGAATGTTTCCTAGTCAGTGGTCTACATCTTTTCCTTCTGAGTTTCAAGGAAACTTCTCTGTAGTTAAAAAAGATTAAGATAATCACTGAAGCACTGTATACTGTCATAGACGTTATATTTCCGTATACAGCCACACAAATATAGTGAAGACTTCCATAAAGGTCTGTCTTTTGCCGAAGTGTACCACGACGTAAGATTTGCAAAATAAAAATGAGAATTTCCTTTCACACTGATTTTGCAAGTGGGAGAAGTAGGAAGGTTACAGCTTTTCACATCACTTTAACCAGATCTTTACCATTGCATTCTGAGGTAACAGGAGTCAGGGAACAGAATCCTCTTTATGTCCAAAGGCTAATTCTTTTCAGTAAGGTACTCACAATGTTACACTATTCATGTATATTTTTAACTGTTATATAGTCAGACATTCATCTTTGTCACCTGTATTACTTAACTAAAAGTAGAACTTCTATAATTTTCATACTTAAATCTTCATAACTAAGGTTTCTGGAGGATACACAGTAGTGCTCACTTATTTAATCAATGGGAACTTAAGATAAAAGAGATCATCTGACTTACTATTTAATAAAATTATCTAGAGTGGGCTAGTGCAAGGAAATGGTAAGTTTTTCTGGAAGCTTGCCAGTATATAATAGCCTGGTCTAGTTTGATTCAAGTGAAAAGTTTGCTTTAATTTCTATATTGGGTTTGCTTGGCCAGATTTTGGCAACGGGGGGGCTGTAGGGGTGGCTTCTGCAAGAAGCTGCTAGAAGTTTCCCTTAAGTCTGATAGAGCCAATGCCAGCCGGCTCCAAAGAGGGACCACCACTGGCCAAGGCTGAGACTGTCAGTAAAATGACAGGAGAGGAACGCCTCTGTGAAAACATATTGAAGAAACAGGGAAAAAGAACTGCGCCACACAACAGCTGGTACAGAGATGGAGGAGTGAGAATCTGTGAAGACACCAAGGCCAGTGAAGAAGGAGGAGGGGGAATGTGCTCCAGGCACTGGAGAAGAGTTGCCTGGGTTGTGGTGAAGACCATGGTGAAGCGGGTTGTCCCCCTGCAGCCCATGGGTGGAGTGTAGATGTCCACCTGTGGCCTATGGAGGACCCCATGCTGGAGCAGGTGGATGCCGGAAGGGGGCTGTGGCCTGTGGGAAGCCCTCACTGGAGCAGGTCGCTGCCAGAGCCTGTAGCCTGTGGAAGACAGAAATGTTCATGTTGGAGCAGGTTGACTGGTGGGACTTTTGCGATGCCACCAGGGACTGCAGCAGTTTCCCCCGAAGGACTGCACCTCAGACTCACGAGGAGTGCATTGCCCCTCGTGAGGTGTCTCATGTTGGGCAGATTGTGATGAATTGCCATTTGGGAGAAGACTCAAGTTGGAGAAGAGTGTGTGAAGCTTGTCTTCTGTGTAAGGGATCCCACAATGGCCCAGGAGAAGTGTGAAGACTCTTCCCCCAGAGGAAGAAGAAGTGGTGGAATCAACATCGGATGAGCTGACCATAGCCCCCATTCCCTGTCCCCCTGTGCCACTCAGGGGGAGAAGGTGGAGGGAAACTATAGACCGGTCAGCCTCACCTCCATCCCTGGGAAAGTGATGGAACGACTTATCCTTGGTGCCATCTCAAGGCATATCAAGGATAAGAGGGTCGTTAGAGACAGTCAACATGGCTTCACTAAAGGGAAGTCGTGCTTGACTAACCTCATAGCCTTTTACGAGGATATAACAAGGTGGATAGATGATGGCAGAGCGGTGGATGTGGTCTACCTTGACCTCAGTAAAGCATTTGACACAGTCTCCCACAGCATCCTTGCTGCTGAACTGAGGAAGTGTGGTCTAGACTCTCGGGTAGTGAGGTGGACTGTGAACTGGCTAAGGGGAAGAAGCCAAAGAGTCGTGGTCAATGGGGCGGAGTCTGGTTGGAGACCTGTATCCAGTGGAGTCCCTCAAGGGTCGGTACTGGGACCAGTATTATTCAATATATTCATCGATGAGTTGGATGAGGGACTAGAGAGTACTATCAGCAAGTTTGCTGATGACACCAAGCTGGGAGGAGTGGCTGACACGCCAGAAGGCTGTGCTGCCATCCAGCGAGACCTGGACAGGTTGGAGCGTTGGGCAGGGAAAAACTGAATGAAATATAACAAGGGTAAGTGTAGAGTCTTGCATTTGGGTAGGAACAACCCCAGGTTCCAGTATAAGTTGGGGAATGACTTATTAGAGAGCAGCACAGGGGAAAGGGACCTGGGAGTCTTGGTGGACAGCAGGATGACCATGAGCCAGCAGTGTGCCCTTGTGGCCAGGAAGGCCAATGGCATCCTGGGGTGTATTAGAAGGGGGGTGGTTAGTAGGTCGAGAGAGGTTCTCCTTCCCCTCTACTCTGCCCTGGTGAGACCCCATCTGGAATACTGTGTCCAGTTCTGGGCCCCTCAGTTCAAGAAAGACAGGGAACTGCTGGAGAGAGTCCAGCACAGGGCAACTAGGATGATGGAGGGAGTGGAGCATCTCCCTTATGAGGAAAGGCTGAGGGAGCTGGGGCTCTTTAGTTTGGAGGAGAGGAGACTGAGGGGTGACCTCATTAATTTTTACAGATATATCAAGGCTGAGTGTCACGAGGATGGAGCCAGGCTCTTCTCGGTGACAACCACTGATTGGACAAGGGGTAATGGGTTGAAACTGGAACATAAGAGGTTCCGCTTAAACTCGAGAAGAAACTTCTTCTCAGTGAGGGTGACGGAATACTGGAACAGGCTGCCCAGAGGGGTTGTGGAGTCTCCTTCTCTGGAGATATTCAAGACCTGTCTGGACACATTCCTATGTAGCATAATCTAGGTGTTCCTGTTCTGGCAGGGGGATTGGACTTGATGATCTTTCGAGGTCCCTTCCAATCCCTAACATTCTGTGATTCTGTGATTCTGTGGGTAAACCGGAAGGTTTACCGGGAAGAAAGGAGAGATGGGGCGAAGGTGCTTGTCTTTTAAGATCTGGGGTTTATTTCTCACTACTCTTCTCTGATTTGTTCTTTTAATAAATCTAATGAATTTCTCCAAAATCAAGACTTTTTGCTCAAAATGGTACATGCAGGTGATCTCCCTGTCCTTGTCTTAAACCTTGAGCCCTTCGATATATTTTTTCCCCCAAGCCTAGCAGAGAAAGAGAGATGAGAGAGTGGCTGTGTGGGCACCTGGCTGCTGGCCGGGGTCAAACTACGACAATTTCAAACTGATTGAACTCTGAATCTAGAACTAAAGTCTCAATCATAAAATAATTTGAAATTGTTTATGCATATGGTAACAGTGGTGTACTGTTAATCCTTCAAAACCAAAAAGTTTCTCTGTTGTAATGTCATACACACACGCATTTCAATTTTGACTTCAAGGAGATAATTCTGCAATTTCTGACAGCAGTACTCCTAGCCACATTCTAAGACCCAGACCCAAAATGAAGTATGAATAAGTATTTTGAAAGATAACAACTTGTTCCTTATTTACTCTCCAAACACAAATGTCTTATTTCGAATTCACTATCATATTGTCATAATTAATGCAAGTTCAAAGTGATCAGATATGATTTCTTGGAAATTTGGATTTCTTGGAAATTGTATTTCCTATGCTTCTCTAATATAATACTTCACACTTCAATTCTTTTCTTCCTGTTAATTTGAAAATATTAAAGTATTTGAAAGAAACACAGAAGTGATGGAGTGGTATTAATATTCAAACCTGAAAATATCCCCTACAGTAGAGAAAATGTGTTGTTCAGACAGTGGAATGTTGTTTAGTATCTCTTGTTTTTATCATCTATAATGTTTCATTAATTATTAAATTATAATCACTGTCTAAACTAGAAACTACTTAAAATATTTAAAGCATTTCAGTATTACTAAAACAATTAACAGGCAAAGTGGTGAGCTGATCATTAACCAGACACTGAACAACTCAATCTGTAATTAAAATAGAGAGTAACAAGTGTCTTTCCTTCAGAATAACTTACTAAACTGTGGGCCACTTCTGCTTCCAGTATGCATCACATTTCAAAAGCTCCAGTTATTTACTCCGTTTAAAGATAGAGAGTTCCACCTTTCCTTTCTTGTATACATTTCTAAGGAAGCCAGTAGGACAGAGGTCTAGTTCTGTATTTGTGTTTGTTTATCAAAGTCATGTCTTAAGTCTAGCAAATAAAGCAATTATGATCTGGCTCCAAATGGCAACTTTACATGGAGGGTAGTCAGTCTTTTAATCCATAATAAACCAGCTGCAAACTGAGGAATACAAGGATTAAATAAAGTGAGGACTCTCTAATTTGACTCAAGGACACTCCTGAGAACTGGACTTCCATCAGATTTTGGTTATCTGAGGGGAAAAAAAAATAAGGACTTTGGAGGTAATGCATGAACGAAGTGTTTTCATCTTATGTTTCTGACTCAATGATAGTGATTTTATACACCCAAACAGATTGATCTGGGGATTTCTTTCTGGTCTTTTTCAAATCGAAGCTTAATTTCATTTGAAATTCAATGTGTATCAGGTAGAAATATTGCTATCTGTTGTAAAGAGAGATGGAGGTTTTAGAGGCTGATAAATTCACTATGAATGTGGTGAGACACCAGAACAGGATGCCCAGAGAAGTCATGGCTGCCTCCTCTCTGGAAGTGTTCAAGGCCAGGCTGGACGGGGCCTTGATCAACCTGGTCTAGTGGGAGATGTCTCTGCCCATGGCAAGGGCTTGAAACTTGATGATCTTTAATATCCCTTCAAATCCAAACAATTTTGTGATTCTATATTCACTATTCCACCAGAGCTGGGGAGATTAGAAAAAGCATTCCTGAATTTTCAATATTACTCCATTGTGCAGCAACTTGAAAACTGTTCTTAAAACAATATAATACTACATTATCCCTATTTTTACCAGGCCTCCATTTGAGAAATAAAATTTTGTTACAACACCACAGTGAAACATAGAGAATAGTTTTGTGACTTTTAGCTACACACATCAGTAGGTCACCGAGCAGCCTCAGAAGGTCATACCGAGACGATCCTGTCACAGAGTAACTTAAATCTCAACAGTTACAGCAGTGACCTGGAAGCTCTATCATTCTGATTCCAGGTCTTCAGCTGACTAACCTTAAGGTGCTTTTTTTTCTCCCCAAACTGGAACATCTGCAATGAAAATGTTGCAATAAACCTACATCAAATATCAATTACCCAGCTATGCCTCCTGAGATTTAGAAGATTTCACATCAAACCCATTCCCTGGTGCAGGCTGAGATAATTTTGAACCTTCTCTAAATTCCAGAAAACTATCCTTGCCACTCACTTAATAGGCCATCAAAGGAATACACCATGACTAAGGTGGAACTTGTGTCTACTCGTCCCAAGCCTAACCTTCAAGAAAGGAAAACCTTTTAATGCACAAATGCAAAATTAACCATTTTGACATATTTTTGTCAGAATTATTCACCAGATTTTTGAATAATTCGTAGCCAACCTGCTTTTCAGTGAATAAATCATTCACCAAATAAAATTCACCTAGGTACATTAAAAAGCATAGTTCAGAACTGATGTAATTCAGAGCTATTAAACAGACATCAGCACACTTATATTCATTTTCTCCAATGTAGATTGGATGCTGTAACTTCATATTATGCCATTACCCTAAATATGAAGGCCTTGTAAGGAGTAATTCTGTATTTTCATGGATTCAAGTCAGTCCTTTATCTCCTTTTCAGTGAAACAATTAAATTGTACTTCATAAATCATAACTCCTTGTTCATAAACAAAAATGAAACAGTGGATTTCTGCATAATGTATGGAGTTATCTCATGTGTAGTAAACCTGAAAAGAAACAGCACTAAAAAGAAAAAATAAAAATCATTTTGCCCAAACCCCCATCGTTCTTTTAAGAAAAAGTCAAAAGTATACACAATGACAGAATTTCAACATAGACATAAAAAACATTGATCTCTTCTTGCTTCCTGTCAGTACACAGAAAATAATATGTGTAGTCAGGCCAGTATACTTAAAATTTTTCAACAGTTTTAAAAAAATGAAAACATTACAGCAAAGAAAATACTTTAAGCTGTTTCAATATTTGTCTTCACATGAAAGGTTTTATGTTTGACTCTAGTTGAAATACAAAATGATGTAGTTCACTGCAGAGAACAGGGGAAAATAGTAGCTATGTTCCTATTACCTGGTGATAATAAAAATTAAAACCATTCATATATCTATCTTGCACCTTATATTAAGATATACCAATTTTAAATCTTGGGAGAACAGCGAAGAGAATCCAAGTAGAGTAGTATTACTGTTCTTTATAGAAATCTTTTATTCTCAACACTGCTAACATTCTTATATGAAAGTGCAATAGGACTGAATCAAGATTAAGGCTCTGTTCTTGAAAAAACATTTGCATTTATTTAAATTTAAATACTCTGAATGGTCTTCTTACACCTCTTTTGCAGAAATTGAATGGAATATCAAGGAAAAATTTCTTCATTGAAAGGGCTGTCAAGCTTTGGAACAGGTTGCCCGGAAAGATGATTGAGTCCTCATCCCTGAAATTATTTAGAAGTCATGTAGATGTGGTGCTTAGGGACATGGTTTAGTGGTGGACTTAGCAGTGTTAGGTTAACAGTTTGACTTGATGTTCCTCAAGGCCTTTTCCACATTAAAAAAGGGAACAAGTGTTCTGTAAATATTTATCTGCATTCAGAAAAAGAAAGCATGTTCATGTATCGATAATAAGTTTGAGTATATATTTGAGTTTCCTAATGATGTTTGAGGTACTTAAAAACTTGACAGAAACTTAAGAAGGTTAAAAAGTTAAAATTTAAACAATATAACAATAAGTCTGGCTGAACTAAGGACAGGGTGATCTCATACCTCTCAGTGTCTATTTTTCCAGAAATCATTGTGCGGTGGGAAACAATTAGAATTTGCAGGTAATGAATGCAGATAGAGCAGAAGGTGTACTAGATTATTGAAAAGGTTAAGTAGATGGTTTACCAACAGGGCTCTATTAGTAACTTGCAGTAACAAAAATTATTTAGTATTCTATAAAAGTTAGAGAACAAAATTCGAAAGATGTGACTCAAAAATACAGAAGATGCTCTCCTGTTTATTCTTCCTATGTGTGTTCCATTCGCTTAATAATTCAGGATTTCATTTGTTTATCATTGATATTGCTTCAGGGAACATATGTGGGAATACTGGTATGGAATGCAAAGAGCAAAGAATAAGACTTTTTCATAATTAATGGAACAGCTGTAGTGTTTCAGAAAAAGACCTGTCCGACATATATTTTGTTTCAGTAGCCACCAGATTAAAAGAAAAAAAAAAAAGAGCAACCAGAAAAAGAAGCTGACAGCAATGTAATCAAAAAAGTCACAGACACATACCTAGGTAAGAATGAGAAACATGTTGTACTTTCCCCTACCACTCTTCCAAATATCCAATATGATACTTTTAAAAAATCTTCATGTTAAAAACATAGTGCTCAATCAATATTGATAATGCACTGAGGAATAGACTTGTACTTGATATTTGAATTGGTTCCACAACCTGCTAGGAGAGAAAAAAAAAAGAATTAAAAAGAAAAGCACTCACAAAATCAATGCAACATGTATTAAAAGGATTAAAATTTGGCTAACCAATAGACCACAAAATGTAACCCCCAGATGAAGACTCATCTTCCTGTTGATGTTGCTTCTAGTTCAGACACAACAGGAATCTGTCCTTGCTCCACTGATCTTCAATAACTTTGTAAATGAACTGGAATAAAATATGGAAGCATTGCTTGTAAAATGTTCAGATGATACAAAAGCTAGTGGAGAGACATGTAACAATGGTCCTAAGCCAGTTATAAAATAGGCTGATTTGAATCATATAGTGAAGTTGCCTCATATGATCAACATGAGGTTGAATATTGCCAAATGCAAGGTCACACAATGCACAAATTAAAAATATAGACTGTGAGGACTAGATGAGAGATAGTATCATATAGTGCATTAACATTGGAATGGCTCGTCATAAATAATCAAATAAACATGAGTTTATTTGTACCAAGGTAAGAGTTTTCTTAGACAATTCCCAAAGAGAATATAGAGACTATATGAAGTCTGCACTGTGCATGAAGAAGAATTATGTCAACTAAGCTTAGAAACAGAACATTAAGGAATTGGAAAAGATTTTAGGAAAAGCCACAAAATGTTTTCAGATTAGAAAAGCTGTCTATTGAAAGGTGACCAAGACACTCAGTGTTCTACATTTTTCTAAAAAAGGTTGAGAAGAGTCTTCATTATCGCCATTTAATATCCATATACAAATTCTCACAGTGAATGACCCTTCAGTTTACCAGGAGAAACCATAAAATCGTAATTTTAGATAACAAATATAGTAGAATTCATAAAGCGCAACTCTTTAAATTGAATTGTTATTTTTAAATGTAATTATTATTTATAATAATTCATAATTTGAAAAACTTGTTCAAAGGTGTAGCAAATCTTTTATCACTTGAAATACTGATATCAAAGGACGATTACAAGGAAGTTACTCAGGTAATCAGAAACCAGACTAGAAAAGCTAAGGCCCTGACAGAGTCAAACCTGGCCAGGGACATTAGAAAGAACAGGAAATGATTCTATAGGTATGTGGGAGAAAAAAGAAAAATGATCCCTTCACTACGGAGGGATACAGGCAACCTGGTTACTGAAAACATGGAGAAGGGTGAAGTACTCAACAACGTTCTTGCTTCAGTCTTCACTGGTGACCACTTGAGCCACAACACCCAAGTCACAGAGGGCATTGGCTGGGAGAATGGAGAACCTCCCAGGGCAGGAGCAGATCAGGTCCTGGAACATCTAGAGAACCTGAAGGTGCACAAGTCTGATAAACAGATAAACTACATCCACAGCTCCTGAAAGAACAGCTGAAGCTGCTAGACCACTAGCCATCTTATTTGGGAAGTCATGGCAGTCTGGTTCCTACAGATTGGAAAAGGGGAAATATAAGACCCTTTCTTAAAAAAAAGGGAAGCAAAGAAAGCCCAGTGTACTACAGACCAGTCAGCCTCACCTCTGTGCCAGGTAAAATCATGGAGCAGATCCTCCTGGCAGCTGTACTAAGACACATGAAAGATAACGAGGTCATAGAATCATGGAAACATAGAATCATAGAATCATAGAATGGCCTAGGTTGGAAGGGACCTTAGAGATCATTTAATCCAACCTCCCTGTCATGGGCAGGGATGCCTCTCAACTACATCAGGCTACTCAAGGTTCTGTCCAGCTTGGCCTTGAACACCTCCAGGGAGGCGGCAGCCACAGTGTCTCTGGACAAATAATTCCAAAGTCTTGCCACCCTCGTAATGAAGAATTTCTTCCTAAAATCTAATCTAAATCTATTCTTCTTCAACTTAAACCCATTTCCCCTTGTCCTGTCAGTGGGCACTCTTGTAAAAAGTCCCTCCTCAGCTTTCCTGTAGGATCCCTTCAGGTATTGGAAGGCAGCTATTAGGTCTCCCCGAAGTCTTCCCTTTTCAAGACTGAACAATTCCAGTTCCCTCAACCTGTCCTCACAGCAGAGGTGCTCCAGCCCCTAGACCATCTTTGTGGCCCTCCTCTGAACACGCTCCAACAGTTCTATATCCCTCTTATGGTGGGGACACCAGAACTGGACGCAGTATTCGAGATGAGGTCTCACAAGAGCAGAGTAAAGGTGGAGAATCACCTCTCTTGACTTGCTGGCTACGCTTCTCCTGATACATCCCAGGATGCGGTTGGCCGCCTGAGCTGCATGAGCGCCCTGCCGGCTCATGTTGAGCTTCTCATCTATCAACACCCTCAAATCATTCTTTTCAGGGCTACTCTCAACCCACTCTGTGCCCAGTTTGTATTTGTGCCTAGGATTGGCCCAACCCAGGTGAAGGACCTCGCATTTTGACTTGTTGAAGCTCATGCAGTTTGCACTGGCCCATTTCTCAAGCCTAACAAGGTCCCTCTCGATGGCATCTCTTCCCTCAAGTGAGTCCACGGCACCACACCGCTTGGTGTCGTCGGCAAACTTGCTGAGGGTGCACTCAATGCCATCGTCCATGTCACTGACAAAGATGTTGAACAGCACCAGACCCAGAACAGACCCCTGAGGAACACCGCTTGTCACTGGTCTCCATGTGGACATTGAGCCACAGGGACAGTGTCAAACGCCTTGCACAAGTCCAGGAAAATGACATCTGTTGCTTTTCCCGTGTCAACCAGCACTGTGGCTTTATCGTAGAAGGCCACTAAATTATTCAGGCACGACTTGCCCCTGGTGAAGCCATGTTGGCTGTCACCAACCACTTGATTATCTTTTATGTGCCTTAGTACAGCTACCTAGAGAATCCGTTCCATGATTTTGCCTGGCACAGAG
Source organism: Trogon surrucura (assembly GCA_020746105.1). Taxonomy (NCBI): domain Eukaryota; kingdom Metazoa; phylum Chordata; class Aves; order Trogoniformes; family Trogonidae; genus Trogon; species Trogon surrucura. Next base: position 18,777,981 of record CM036658.1, read on the forward strand.
GTAAGGTTGACTGGTCTGTAGTTCCCCGGGTTGTCTTTGGTTCCTTTTTTAAAGATGGGGGATATGTTCCCCCTTTTCCAACATGTCGGAACCTCACGAGACTGCTAGGACCTCTCAGATATGATGGTTTGTGGCCTAGCAACTTCAGCTGCCAGTTCCTTCAGGACCCGTGGATGTATCTCATCAGGTCCCATGGACTTGTGCACCTTCAGCTTCCCTAGGTGTTCCTGGACCTGACCTTCTCCTACCCTGGGTGGTTCTTCATTCTCCCAGATCCAGTTAACACCCTCTGTGATATGAGTGGTGTAGTTTGAGCGGTTGCCGGTGAAGACTGAGGCAAAGAAGTTGTTGAATACTCCAGCCTTCTTCACATCCTTGGTAACCAGGTCACCTGTATCATTCCAGAGAGGCCCCACATTCTCTCTCATTTTTCTTTTTTTTTTCTTACATATCTGTAAATTCCTTTCTTGTTATTTCTAATATCGTTGGCCAGATTTGACTCTCTCAGGGTCTTAGCTTTTCTAATCTGGTCTCTGATTACACAAGCAACTTCCTTGTAATCATCCCAGGTTACCAGTTCCTACTTTCATGCTTTGTGAGTTCCCCTTTTGTATTTGAGGTGATCGGTAACAGCCAGCATGGCTTCACTAAAGGCAAGTTGTGCCTGACTAATTTGGTAGCCTTCTGTGACAAAGCTACAGTGTCGATTGACATGGAAAAAGTGAGTGATGTCATTTACCTGGACTTGTGCAGGGTATTTGACACTGTTCCACGTGACATCCTTGTCTCTAAAATGGAAAGACATGGACTTAACAGATGGACTACTCAGTGGAAAAGGAACTAGCTAGAAGGTCACACTCAAAGAATTGTGGTCAACAGCTCAATGTCCACATGGAGACCAGTGGCAAGTGGAGTTCCTCAGCGGTCTGTTCTGGGTCCAGTGCTGTTCAACATCTTTGTCAGTGACATGGACGATGACATCAAGTGCACCCTCAGCCAGTTTACCGATAGTACTGTATTGGGTTTGCATGGTTGGATTTCGGTGGCAGGATGGCTGTAGGGATGACTTCTCCAAGAAGCTGCTAGAAACTTCCCCTGAGTCTGAAAGAGTCAACGCCAACTGGCTCCAAAGAGGGACACATTGCTGGCCAAAGTTGAGCCTATCATTAAAATGACAGGAGAGGAACGCCTCTGTGAAAACATATTTTAGAAACGGGGAAAAAGAACTGCGCTTCAACTGGCAGAGAGATGGAGGAGTGAGAATATGTGAAGACATCAAGGTCAGTGAAGAAGGAGGAGGGGGGATGTGCTCCAGGCACTGGAGCAGAGTTGCCCAGGTTGTGGTGAAGATCATGGTGAAGCAGGCTGTCCCCCTGCAGCCCATGGAGTTGGTGAGGTGTAGATATCCACCCGTGGCCTGTGGAGGACCCCACTCTGGAGCAGGTGGATGTCTGAAGGGCGCTGTGGCCCATGGGAAGCCCTCACTGGAGCAGGTTTCTGCCAGAACTTGTAGACTGTGGAAGAGAGAAATGCCCACACTGGAGCAGGTTGGCTGGTGGGACTTTTGCGATGCCACCAGGGACTGGAGCAGTTTCCCCTGAAGGGCTGCACCTCAGCCTCACGAGGGGTGTGTTGCCCCTCGTGAGGCATCTCACGTTGGGCAGATTGTGATGAATTGCCATTTGGGAGATGACTCACATTGGAGAAGAGTGTGTGAAGCTTGCCTTCCATGTGAGGGACCCCACAATGGCCCAGGGGAAGAGTGAGGAGTCCTCCTGTGGAGGAAGAAGAAGCGGTGGAATCAACATCAGATGAGCTGACCGTAACTCCCATTCCCTGTACCCCTGCTTCACTCAAGTGAAGGAGGTGGATAAAACGGGATTGATGTTAAGCCCAGGAAGAAGGAAGAGATGGGGAGAAAGTGTTTTTCTTTTAAGAGTTGTTTTTTTTACTTCTCACTACTCTTCTCTGATTTGTTGTTTTAATAAATCTAATTTCCCCAAAATTGAGTCTTTTTTGACCAGAATGGTACATGCAAGTGATCTCTTGTCCTTATCTTAAACCTTGAGCCCTTCGATGTATCTACTCCCCGAGTCTAGCAGAGAAGAGGGGGTGAGAGAGTGTCTGTGTCAGCACCTGGCTGCTGGCCTGGGTCAAACCACAACAGACACCAAGCTGTGTGGTGCCGTGGACTCCCTTGAGGGAAGAGATGCCATCCAAAGGGACCTTGATAGGCTTGAGAAATGGGCCAGTGCAAACTGCATGAGTTTCAACAAGTCAAAATGCAAGGTCCTTCACCTGGGTTGGGCCAATCCTAGGCACAAATACAAACTGGGCACAGAGTGGGTTGAGAGTAGCCCTGAAAAGAATGATTTGAGGGTGTTGATAGACGAGAAGCTCAACATGAGCCGGCAGGGTGCTCACGCAGCCCAGAAGGCCAACTGCATCCTGGGATGTATCAGGAGAAGCGTAGCCAGCAAGTCAAGAGAGGTGATTCTCCCCCTGTACTCTGCTCTTGTGAGACCTCATCTCGAATACTGCGTCCAGTTCTGGTGTCCCCACCATAAGAGAGACATGGATCTGTTGGAGCGTGTTCAGAGGAGGGCCACAAAGATGGTCTAGGGGCTGGAGCACCTCTGCTGTGAGGACAGGCTGCGGGAGCTCGGATTGTTCAGTCTTGAAAAGAGAAGACTCCAGGGGGACCTATTAGCTGCCTTCCAATACCTGAAGGGATCCTACAGGAAGGTTTGGGAGAGACTCTTTAGAAGAGTGTCCATCAATAGGACAAGGGGAAATGGATTTAAATTGAAGGAGAATTTGTTTAAACTGGATCTTAATCAAAAATTCTTCAGTACGAGGGTGACAAGACTCTGGAATAAATTATCCAGAGAAGCTGTGGATGCCCCCTCCCTGGAGATGTTCAAGGCCGAGTTGGAAGAGGCTTTGAGTAACCTGGTCTCATTGAGAGGCGTCCCTGCCTATGATTCTATGATTCTATGATTCTATGATTCTATGATTCTACGATCTTTCTGGAATATTTTGGTTTTATGCACAAGTTAAAAGGATGTAGAACAACTTACTGGAAGATCAAATTATTGTCATTGTCTCTTTAGGTCTTTAAATATTTGCATCTAGAATCAGTTTTATGAAGGATTTTTTTTTTCCATTTTGGAGACAGTCTGCTACTACACTGCTACATTGGCCCTAGTATGGTGTAGTTTCCCAGTGTAGAGGGGGACAGACAGAGGTGTAGGAATTAGAAATTGATAGACAGAGGGAAATTAAAGTCATGCCCAGGAGTGCTGACACTCACTCATTCCTTTTGATTTTATGGCATCTGCATCCACAGTCCAGTGATCTATGAGAATATTGGTGCTTGTGTGCTGTAATATTTTTGAAAGACTAGTCAGTCAACTTCTAACAATGTTTGTATTTTATATCTATAAACTGCTAAAAGAGACATATTGTCCGAATGGAACAGAGTATTTCGTTTGGAAGGGGCCTATAAAATCATGTAGTCCAACTCCTTAACCACTTCAGGGGTGACCAAAAGTTAAAACGTGTTATGAGGAGCATTGGCCTAATGGTTCTTAAACACTGACAGAGATGGGGTATCGACCACCTTTTCAGGAAGCCTGTTTCACTGTTTGACCATCCCCCCAATAAAGTAATTCTTCCTAACGGCCAGTCTAAACCTACCCTGACACAACTTTGAGCCATTCCCACGTGTCCCATTGGTTTTATCCCAAAGAGCTCAGCACATCCAAGAGGGATGAGGACTTTCCCTCCTTGGAAAGCCACGGAGTGCAATGAAGCTGCCCCTGAGGCCTCCTTCTCTCCAAACTAGACAAACCCAGAGTCCTCAGTCACTGCTCACAGGACATGCCTTTCAGACCTACCACTATTTTTTGTTTCCCTCCTCTGGATGCATTTAAGGATTTTAACCCCTCAATTATGGAGTCTAGAATTACACACCGTACTCAAGGTGAGATGATGCCACCACTAAATAGAGCAGGATAATCCCCTCTTTTGACTGGCTGGTCATGTTGTGTTTGATTCATTCCAGGACAGGGTTTGCACTCTTGGCTGCCAGGTCAGATGGCTGGCTCCGGCTGAGTTGCTGTCAACTGGCACCCCAGATCCCTTTCTACAGGCCTGCTCTCTGTCTAGTCCTCTCCCAATTTATATTTGTGCCCAGCATTAGTCTATTCTAGGTGCAATATCTGGCATGTGTCCTTAAATTTCATGCCACTGATGATTGCCCAGTGCTCCAATCTACCCAGATCTCTCTGAAGGTCTCTTGTTCCTCGCAGTTTGGTATCACCAACAAAATTGCTAATGGTGTATTCAACTCCTGCAACAAGATTATTGGCAAATATATTGAACAGAACTGACCCTAGAATTGAATCCTGAGGTACACCTCTGGTGACTGGCCACCAGCCAGATGTAGCTCTATTCACAGCCCTTTCGTCCTGTGACTCAGGCAGTTCTTTACTCAGCACACTATGTACCTGATCATTGAAGAGTTGGAGAACTTGTCCAAAAGAATGCTGTGAGGAACAGTATCAAAAGCACTAACAAAATCCCGTAAAAAAACCTACATCCATTGCTGTTCCTTCCTCCACTAGACAGGTGACTTTTTTTGTAGAATGACATTAAATTGGTCAAATGGGCCTTTTGCCTTTCTGAATCTATGTTGAGTGTGCTTGTTGATTGCTTTGCCCTTTAAACACTTTCCAGTAGCACCCAGCACCATCTTCTCCACAAATTTTCCAGTTACTGAGATTAGACTAGCAAGTCTGTAGTTTCCCAGATCTTCCCTCACACCCTTCTTAAATTGAAATGTCACCTAGCTTCCAGTCAGCAGGGATCTCCCCAGGTTCCCAAGATTTTTAGTAGATAACTGAGAGGGGTCCTGCCGTAAATCCACCAGTACTCCTTTGGCAGTGTGGAATGAATCCCGTCAGACCCTACGGACTTGTGAATATTTAACAGATATAACTCATCTCTTATAATTTCAGTGTCTAAATATGGAAAGTCACTACATCTGCAGCTGTGGTCCTTCAACTCAGAAGACCAGGCAGCTCAAGGTCTATTAGTATTATTAAAGACTGAGGAAAAAAAAAACAAGACAACAAAACAACTCTGCTTCTTCTTCATCCCTGACCATCTTCAACAAGTATTGATCCAATGTTTTTCTGGACATCCTCTTACTGTTAATATACCTAAGAAACCATTTCTTCTTGTCTGACACAACACTGGCCAGTTTCAACTCCAGTTGGGCTTAGACCTTTAGTGTCCTCTCCACACATATGTAAACCACAGCTCTGTACTCTTCCTGTGATGTCTGAACTTTCTTGCAGAGATCACAAAATTTCTTTTTCCACTTGAGTTCCAAGAGGAGCTCCCTGTTCAGCCAAGCTGTTCTTCTGCCTTGCTTGTTTAACTTACAACACAATGGGGATTCTGAATACTTTACTGAGTTCCAGGACATTTTTTTTTCAATGGAATTTTTTCAAATAGTTGAGGTTTGATATTAGGAGCTTCCAAAAAGCAGAACAAAACAAAACTGCTTCTTTTCTCTTTTCTTCTGTTTATAGGAGAAGCACTTGGGATTTGACACTTAATGTCTATTATATAAACTCTATTATACATGGTATTTATGTATGTGTCTGCATAGATTGCTCAGTCACATCCATTAGGGCCTGAATCCAGAACTAAAAGATGTGAGTACCTTAAGTGCAACTTAAGAAAATATTGAAGTCCTCATGAGTTACCTATAAAGCATTACTCAAGCACTTAGATGCTTAAGAGGATACAGGCACTTTTGAGTTTGGCTGGCTTTTACTTCTTTTTCAGACATTGTTTTCTTACCCTACTGCATGACTCTTTAATGGATAAACGGTCCCTAGACCCAGGACTAGAAACCTAGGATGCTTGCACCTTGTGAAAAAGGTCACCTCAGGGAAACACATCTCCCTGTGTTCTCACCCCTTATGATTCAATGAAAACTGTATTATCTTCCAAGCACTGCTTTTTAACTTCGTCAGAAGTGGAAAGTACCTTCTATTCATGTAGGCCACAGAATAATGTTAGGCATCTTCCTGGGAGGCAAGATGTGTTTTGAATGTCTTCAGGCTGAAGAAGGTCTAGAAGTCACATTTTTCACTTCCTAGCATTTCAGCAACTGCCACTGCTGATGCCATTTTTTGAAGACAGAGAGGAACACTTCTATTTCCATCCTGCTTCCAAAATGGATGACATGAGCAACTTTTGCCTGTGAAGTAGGTCTTGTGCAGGCTTTTTGGAAATGAGGAGTAAGGGAAACCTCATATTTGTGAACTGATTTAAACACCTCTGCTGTTTCATTTGTATATCGTTAATAGACCATAATCTAAGGATCTCCATATGTTATATGAGGTACATAGATAACTTACTTGACTTTGTGAATATCACTCCTTGAACTGACCAATTAAAAGGGAAAAATGGGAGGAAACTACATTTCTATGACAGTCTTCTTTTGTGAACCCGGACCTTCATGGTTCAAGGCAATGTGTAGAGCCTGGACAAGAACGAAATCTTCTCTTTTTGGCAGGGCCAAAAGAAACTAAAAAGGACTTACAGTTTGAAGCTGTTTACCATAAACTGAACATAGAAATGATTAAAGAATAATTGCCATATCATTCAGACTGTTCAGAAGTCATCTTAAAACTAATAACTTGATTATTAAATATATAATTATGAAGAAAGAGTACCTGTGTAAATAAAATAACACAATACAAATAATCAGAAATTGCAGTCTGGAAATTAAAAAATAAAATTGTAGACAGCACACTCTATAAAACATAGTCAGTAAATTTGCTTTACCACTATTATTGTCAGGATAATGTAACAAACAGATGGAGGATTTAATATCATTTGCTTGGCTAATTTTAACAGGCTTGACTACAAGTGTTAAATTATTTTTATATTTGATTTTTTCTGTATTTGCTCTAGCCCAGCTTACATGATAAAAGCTGGAATCTGCACACAAGTACAGCTGGTGAGATGTCAACAGAATATTTTACAGCCCAAATTAGAAGAATTTATCTTTCTGTCTGACAAAAAATAAACAAAACCAACAAAAATATCCAAAACCAAACCTGGGCTTGATTTATGTTAGTGCAGTTCACAGAAATTATTGTAAGCCATCAGTTATACTACTAAGGGCCTAGGACAAAAATTACATGTAAACACATGCATCTCAGAACACTATTAAAGAATAAGAGATATCAACTAGCTGAATTAATTGGTGTTATTAGATATAATTTTTTAATCTCCCTGGAAAAAATCCACTGATTTTAGTTGTACGTACATAGATTTGCAAACTTACAAGAAGGACCGATACGTTATTTTCTTGACTTTTTCTAAAGGATTCTTCTCTTTAAGAATTATCACTGATATTATATGGCAGCCATTGGAATAATAATTTCCATCAGACAACAAAAGGCAGAAAAATATGTAACTTGCAAAATTCTTTAAATTCTGCAGCATGCTAATGAAATGTTGCTTTTTAAAACCCAGAATAATAAGTGAAAATGATATGGTACAGACCATATTAATATATTTATTGTACCTCCTGAGTATGTGTTTCATTTGGCCTAGTACTGAAAGAATAGTACTCTACCTCTTTTTGCTGTGAAAATCTAATATGCAGAACAGCAAGGTTGGTATTACAGGTTGATCAAACACGTGCAACTCAATCTCTTCATATTGAAGTAAAGAAAACTAAGTGGAGCTAAGTCTTCTGGGTCTTAAAAGTGAAACCATGGTAAAAATTAACTAGGAAGGATAGGTTGTGAGGGGAACAGTGTTTAATATAACTGATGAGAAAATGAATTGCACAACAGCTTGTCAAATATCTACAGGAAGGGCCATATAGCATTTGCCAAGGCCACATATCTGGTGTTTCAGATGATGACACATTGGAATAAGTTGCTCAGGGAAGCTGTGGATGCCTCAACCCTTGAAGTGTTGGATGGGGCTTTGAGCAACCTGGTCTAGTGGGAGGTATCCCTGCCCATGGCAGGTGAGTTGGAACTGGGTTTGGAGTCCCTTCCAACCAAAACCATTCTACGATTCTATAATGATGCTGCAAATGGCTATACGGAATGGAAAAGAAGCCTATGGTTTTTAGATGTTTTCTGGAAGAAGGTAACAAAATTGAAACATTGTTTATGAGAACCTTTTTAGTCCCCAGGTTTGTGGGTCTGAGTAGCAGGCTGAAAGGTGGTGAGGTTGCAGACGATCAGAAATGAAGAAAAGCAAAATCAAATGGGAGATGACTGAAACCTGTGCAGCCTTAAGGCAATAACTGATCATGAAAGGTTATCAGTACAAATATTGGAAGAGAAAGGTATATCCAAGCTATTGCCACAGACGCTCTGGGTAAATTTATGCTCACAAGCATCCCATGTGCAGAAATAAGAAAAGAGAGGAACAAAACATTGTGTGCTCTCCGCAGTACAGTATAGAAGAGGTAAGAAGCTCTACTTTAGGACAAGAGAAAATAGGCTTGACTTGCACCACAGTAGGTTTAAATTGAATATTAAGAAAAAATTCTTTACTGAAAGAGTGATGAGGTGTTGGAACAGGCTGTCCAGGGAAGTGGTGGAGTTGTCATCGCTGGTGGTGTTCAAAAAATGTGTAGATGTGGCACTTCGGGACATAGTTTAGTAGTTATGGTTGTGGATTGACGGTTGGACATGATGAACTTAAGGGTCTTTTCCAACTTTGATAATTCTATGATTGTATGATTCCTTGTAAGTGCTGAAGAAACAATCTGGAAAAATAAAGAAGCTAATATCAGATAAAAACAATTTGTCAGAGAAAGTAAGAGCAGAACTATGACTTCAATTTTGTTTTGATTAGGAAGAGGCCATTATAAGAAAAAAAAGAAAAAAAGATAGGTTACAAATAGGTCTAAAATATACTCATGTAGAACAGTGATATTATGCTTAACTTCAGTATATTACAGTCAGAGTCTTACTGTGTAAGAGTCTTATATTTCTCTGTATAATTTACAGTAGCTATTCTATACATCAGGTCATCATCTTTATAGCTATGTCTAGACCATTACAACTTGTGCTTGTTCCAGTATGGTTGTATATCTCTACTTATTGCCAGATTTAATCCAGCCTGAAATTAAATGTTATAGATTTCATCCTAAAGATAGGAATAGAATGAAAGAATCAACAAAACTGTTACTTTTATTGGAAACATCACTATGTCAATGAGTGCTGTTACCTGCCAGGTATGAGGCTGAGATAGATGTAAGGCATCTGGCAAATTGACCTTCACGGTTTAGTTTAACTATTGCAGAAGTGATAGTGAATGATAATTTCACTGCACTTTAAATGAATCTTTTGAGAAAGAGCAGAATGTCTGTCTGTCATCTTTTGAAAATTACATTGACTTTTCAGACTGGATAACTACTGAGTGATTGGTGTGAACATGAGGTCACTGAAAGTCCTTGACTAGAAGAAACCTGCCCGGAGTCACTGTCCATTGGCTGTTCATTGACCAAGAAGATGACACAGTACCACAACATTTACAAAAGTCAGGAGCAATATTCTGCCCTTAGCTATACTTTAATAACTCTAGAATATGCACTTCCATAATTCTTGAATTATTCCAGCACTTATTATTTTAATTTATCCTTCTCATTTGTTTTTTTTCCATCATTTTCAGAATATACTTCTCCAACCATAAAAGATGCACAGCACAAGCCTTCCTGCATTCATCCCACATTGGCCAAAAAGTGACAACTATTTTGTGTATCTTCTTTGTCTTTTAATGCTAGACCCCAAGGGTAAGGATTTTTCTACTGATTTCGGAAAACTACCGTGTCTCTCAAAAACATACCTGGAATGCTATCAAACATTAGTTTGATCCTCTTTCCTTTTTAAATATGAAATATGAATTGAATAAAATCTTAGAGACAAAGAAGAAATATTCAAGTCCTGCAAAGTACGCTGTCCCTTTCTGTGCACAGAATATTCTTTATGTTGTACATACCTCTAAAAAGAAAGGAATATAGGAGGGGCAGTAAACCTTTTAAATAACTTGCCTTATGTAAATGTTGTATAAATGTAAAGAAGAGTATAGAAATATTGTTACCAGTGAGTAACAGTGGTTTGGTGAGTCATTTTGTTACAGGAGACACTGTACTGCACAGTACCTATACTGCAAGCAGCATTTCCGTTCTGTTCTATTACTACCAGAAAGAAATTAATGTAGCACAGGTTGCCCTGAAATGCCTGAATAATTATTTCAAGGCAAAGTATTGGAAGGTTAGGTCTAATAGATACTACAATTGAAATCAGCCAGAGAGCAGCTAGATGCAGTATTGATTATGCATGTGCTTCAGGGTCTTGCAGTTTGCACATCAGCATTTGCACTAAGTAATAAACCTAGAAAAGCCTTAACATCTGTTTAAACCATCTAAGCAGAAATCATTTATTCCAGCAATTAAAAATAAATGTGGTCATGAGGTTACCACAATGAAGGATATTTACTTAGTTCAGTACTTTAAAATTTCTACTAAATATTGCATTCTCAAGACCACCTCTAACTTTTACTCATTAGATAATACCAGACAATTTTTTATTAGGAATTGATGTTTCTTTTGTACATCAGTGCACAGTGGATAATTTGGAAGAAAAAAAAAAAAAAAGAAAAAACGCAAAAGAAAACCAACAAAAAAACCCCAAAAATATTGGTTAAATGGGTAGAGTATGTTATTAGTAGTCTTTGATCTGGGAAAGATGCCAGCCTAGCTTATGTTTGTTTAGATAGTATATAAAAGAAAGAACCTATACTTCCACATAAGCACTATTTATCACACTTTTATTAGGATTTTTCTTTTTGTTCTGTAGAAATTTTGACTAGTGAAATGCTTTCTCTTCACTTTCAGCTTATTAGAGAACAAGCTCCTCACTCTGGATTCCCTCAGCCCACTGAGGTATTCCAGGAATTTCAGCTTTTTAAGAAGGCACTTTGGGAAGCATCTTCTCAGGCTGGGGAATTAATATATTCTTTTTTTTGCAAATGTACTTCCTGAAAATTACCCTGAAGCTGTTCTCCAGGTCACTGTTTTTTCCTGCTTCCCATCAAAGACCATTATCTTTTGATGCAGCACATTTAGCCCTGAATTGATAGCCATTGCCTGAACCTGCAAAGTGTAAAGTACCCTTGAGAACATTAGGAGCGGTACCGAGGATCTCAGGATATGAGAATTTACAATGAGATGGAGAGACATAAATTCAAGGAGTTTATCTGAACGGGGAGCAGGCAGTAAAACTAAAAACTAGAACAAAAAAGACAGCAAATATGTCCAGTCACTCTAACTTTTTGTCTCACACTGAAGCCTTCAGGAAGCTGGTGATCAATTAGTGCTCCATCACAGAGGCATTCAGGGGTACACAACCAAAGTACCTCCTCTGTGAAAGTAGCATGACATGTTAATTTAAGGATCATGATAGAGACACGCCAAGAAAAAAAAGACAGAGCACAGCTCAACCCATTATTTGCTGGTTCTGAGGGTTAGTATTTCATTATTTCTACCACAGATGAAGTCTGAAGTTCACCACAGTTTCAGAAAAGCATTTAATTTGCACCCTCAAAATCAAAATGCCCTAAATGGGCCAATGCTTCCACACCTGTTTCTTCACATGATCTAAGATATTTTCAGCTGTCTCCCAGATGTGTTCTTTAAGTCCCTCTTCCAACTATTACACTCGCTGTCCCCCAAACACAAAGTCTCTTTTTTCCTACTTATTAAAAAAAAAAACGACAGAAGATGAGTATCGGGATTCTAGAGAGAAATGTGCTGGCTTGTCACTTGAAAGAGGTTTGTAAGAAAAGAGATCACAGATGTAGCTTCCATCTTGCCATAATTGAGGAAATGGAGTGGTGGACATACAGGGAGGAGTTGAATAAGGATTTGTGCTAGAAATTGAACCAATTAAATGTTAAGCATTCACTTCAGAACGTATTTCCAGAAAGTGAATGTCTTAGCTGTGCTTTTTTGTTATGGGTTGAGTTCTTGCTCCCTTTTGACAGGGCTACAGGAAGTACCCAAAGAGCATTAAATGCTGGCAGGTTCATGGGAACAGGAAAGAGAATGCATCTGAAGGCACACAGACAATGTAGTAAAACACCTGGGGCATGGCGGGAACAACAGTCTCCTATAGTTCTTGTGTTTGTATCTCAGACACTTTCTTTGATCGGACTTTCAAAGAACATGGTAAAATCCAGGTAATTTAAACCCTTTGACAATAATTTTGCTGTAGCCTTGAAATAAGGCTTTTCAAGATTGGGTGGGAATTTTATAGAATTGGTAGGTTGTTGCGACGTATAACTAAAAGAAGTACTACAGATAATCAACATTGTCTGATGTCAGAAGTCAGTCTGTTTGAAAACTAGGAACACCAACATTATGTCTGTTACCAGAGACTATGTAATCTTTAAAAGTTTGTTACAAACATTAATTAAATATGACTGTATGTGTGATATTTAAATATTGTAGTCCCATGTGAAAGGATTAGCTGCGACACAAAGAAATGAATGGCTTGACTTTCAAAGGTAGAAAGAAGCCTAAGACACAGGCTACCCCTTTCTGGGAGTTTGACAAGTGCCTAATTACTTTCAGTGCCACTGAGGCTCTAAGAAAGCTTTTGAAAATCCCATTTGGCACCATAGGTACTTAGATATTTTTGAAAATCTGGCTTTCTCTTACTTGTCTAGTGATGTACCAAGTCAGAGGTAGTCAGACTGGGGTAAGTCTGTCTCAGAGCAGCTGCACTGATAACGTTCCCTAGCATGCCTAGAGATAAGCTGTGCCTCTTCAAAGGCTGATATTGGCCTGAATTGTGCCACAGAGAGTAGCTCAATTAGGCTCTGTGCAGCTACCCATAGGCTGCATCTACATGATAACTTAGACCATATTTTAATTTCAAGAAATGCTTGAAGCATTTGATATTAAAAAAAAAGTGTCAGAACCTGCCTTTCTAGCATGTTCACAGAAATGACTTTGTCACTCATACAGTAGTCCTGACAGGTCTGGGTTGTGAGTAAGTTTCTTTGTGTGAATATACTGGAACTCTGTTTGTTACAGGTCATGAAGCAGACAGCTGTCTACGAGTCCTTCTTTCTGTCTGCTACATCAACGCTGCCCCATAGCCCTTGCAAATAAGTACCTTTGTCATGTAGTTAAACCCATTGAATCTTCTGTGTGAGATCTTGTTATGCTAAAATCTTTTGTGGAATTGTAGGTATTTGATCTCTTCTGCTCTAAAAGCCCATCAGAGAGACTCATCAACTTTTTGAGAAAGCAGACATGCAGGTAGACTGTCAAGGCAGGAACATCACGGGCCATCTGGAGTAGTTTAATGCAGAACTGCAGAGTTTGATCCAAAGCTCGTCTACAGACAAGTAGAACTATTCGACATTTGCATCTGTGCAGGCAGGGTAGTGAAGCTGTTTCATGGGTTGCAAATATCCTCAGTCTAATGAAGACTTTTATGATAAAGCCAGAAATCGAATTCTCAAGTCTTTTCTTTGGTTTCTGTGGTTTCCGAACCAGGAAGAAAAAAAACATAAAACCTCTAAGCACTGTTTAACTGTGAGTTAAAGAAGAGGGCAAACAGACTTTCATTAACATTTTAACAGAGCTTTTGGACATTTCATACACTCTGTGCTATCCAGCTGGAATCTGTTTGGTGTGCCCCCAAAACAGCTTGATAACGAGCTCATAACAATTTGTTGATAGCAGACTGGCTGATTCATAAGCTGCTTGTCACCATTTCATAAGTGATATATGAGTCACAGATTTCAATAAATTCAGTATAAGAAGTGTTGGGGAGCCAATAAATCTGACTATTGCTTATGAATCTAGCTCAATATCTCCTGCACTGTCATTCTGTTTTTCACATTTACTAAGACCATCTTAGAATTTACTGTATATGCAAAACTAGCAGTGCAAGCAAGATAGTAATCAGAGCATAAAACAGAGACACATGCACTCTGCTATGTATTAATAAGTTAGTGGGGGTGGGAGGAAAGAAATGGAAAATAAAACAGGCCTCACATAATGCCACAATGACAGAAGTGATGTAATGTTCAAATTATAGTTCTTTGAAGTAGGCTCTGGGTGAACTAAATACATAGCACATGGCAAAAAATGTGTGGCAACTGTTGTGGTAGAATTTGTCTTGATTAAGGCTCCATATGAAAAGATAAATCTTCCTAACTAGAAATAGGAGTTCAGTGAATTGAAGTCAAATATTCAGCATGCCATTTGAGTTCAGGAAGTGAACTAAATATGAGTTTGCATAATGTATTAGAAACCACTGTATTGCATTAGGAAAACTTACAATGTCTATATACATTCTGAAAATAAGATATAGCTGTTGCTAAACTCAGTGTTTAAAGTTTAAAATATCAAGATCATATTTATTCAAAGTGTGGTCTTAGCAACACTAAAATGTATTAAGAAGTTTTTGTCACTTTCCAAGGCCTAGGCTGGGTTTCTGACACCATTTGTACCATCCCTTTCTAGAATACAATAGCACTGTGGGGGCATGGCAGAGAATTAAGTTTTCGAAAGAGCTTCAGTATGAATGGACTTGTTATTCCTGACCAAAGAAAGGGTGAAAACGCTTTCATAGACTGTAGTTTGTAGATATGTTAATCTTACGCAGGTAAAGTAGGTAAGTAACACCTTAATTAAAAACAAACAAACAAACAACCCCCAAAAAACCAAAAGAGAAACCCTTCAATGATTGAAGAACCACCCAGGGTAGGAGAAGGTGAGGTCCGGGAACACCTAGAGAAGCTGAAGGTGCACAAGTCCATGGGACCTGATGAGATACATGCACGGGTCCTGAAGGAACTGGCAACTGAAGTTGCTAGGCCACTAGCCATCATATCTGAGAGGTCCTGGCAGTCTCGTGAGGTTCCCACACATTGGAAAAGGGGGAACATATCCCCCATCTTTAAAAAAGGAACCAAAGACAACCCAGGGAACTACAGACCAGTCAGCCTTACCTCTGTGCCAGGCAAAATCATGGAACGGATTCTCCAGGTAGCTGTACTAAGGCACATAAAAGAGTGGTTGGTGACAGCCAACATGGCTTCACCAGGCGCAAGTCGTGCCTCACTAATTTAGTGGCCTTCTACGATAAAGCTACAGCACTGGTTGACATGAGAAAAGCAACAGATGTCATTTTCCTGGACTTGTGCAAGGTGTTTGACACTGTCCGACATGACATCCTTGTCTCTAAGACGGAGAGACACGGGTTTGACAGATGGACCACTCGGTGGATAAAGAACTGGCTGGATGGTCGCACTCAAAGTATTGTGGTCAGTGGCTCAATGCCCACATGGAGACCAGTGACAAGTGGTGTTCCTCAGGGGTCTGTTCTGGGTCCGGTGCTGTTCAACATCTTTGTCAGCGACGTGGACGACGGCATCAAGTGCACCCTCAGCAAGTTTGCCGACGACACCAAGCTGTGTGGTGCCGTGGACTCCCTTGAGGGAAGAGGTGCCATCGAGAGGGACCTTGATAGACTTGAGAAATGGGCCAGTGCAAACTGCATGAGCTTCAACAAGTCAAAATGCAAGGTCCTTCACCTGGGTTGGGCCAATCCTAGGCACAAATACAAACTGGGCACAGAGTGGGTTGAGAGTAGCCCTGAAGAGAAGGATTTGTGGGTGTTGATAGACGAGAAGCTCAACATGAGCCAGCAGTGTGCTCATGCAGCCCAGGAGGGCAACCCTGTCCTGGGATGCATCAAGAAGGGTGTGGGCAGTAGGTCAAGAGAGGTGATTCTCCACCTTTACTCTGCTCTTGTGAGACACCATCTCGAATACTGCGTCCATGTCTCCAGAGAGACATAGATCTGTTGGAGCAGGTTCAGAGGAGGGTCACAAAGATGATTCAGGGGCTGGAGCACGTCTACTGTGAAGATAGGCTGAGGGAACTGGGATTGTTCAGTCTTGAAAAGAGAAGACTTCGGGGGGACCTAATAGTTGCCTTCCAACACCTGAAGGGATCCTACAGGAAGGCTGGGGAGGGACATTTTACAAGAGCGTCCAGGGATAGGACAAGGGGAAATGGGTTTAAGTTGAAGGAGAATAGATTTAGATTAGATTTTAGGAAGAAATTCTTCAGTACGAGAGTGGCAAGACTTTGGAATAAATTGCCCAGAGATGTTTTGGCTGCCCCCTCCCTGGAGGTGTTCAAGGCCAGGTTGGACAGAACTTTGAGTAGCCTGATCTAGTTGAAAGGCGTCCCTGCCCATGACAGGGAGGTTGGATTAGATGATCTCTAAGGTTCCTTCCAACCTAGGCCATTCCATGATTCTATGATTCTATGATTCATCCATATACTTTGAACAGCAGGACCAAAGTTGGCACAGCATCATACCTGCTGCAAACCTGTTGCCTATGAACCAAAGCTAAAAAGATTTTAGTCCAAAAATTTTATATATACTGATATGACTCTTTTTCCAATTATCTGGATATCTAATAACTGCATGAACATTTTGTAGCTGTTAATCATGAATGTAATATCCAAGGCTACTCATACATTTTGCAGTCAGTCATGTAGCAAGTAGTGCTGGATTTACCCCATCATCTTGCCACTTCTTCCAGGGGGTTCTTTTTTGTGTGTTGATGTAATTCGCGGTCTCTGGTTCCTTTTCCATTCTTTATGAAGGGGTGGTTATTCTCCCACCTACTCTTTAGAGTCATCTATCAGCTGATGTGGTTTTAATAAAAAAAGGTTCTACATCTCTGCTTGTTAGTAGTACCTGAGGTACTTGGTTGTTGAGATGCATGAATACAAAATCAACGTGCTGCTGTTCAACCCCCCCAAAAGTCTGTAGATCTGTGTACTTTAATTTTGCATATGTATATATTTGGTGCCTTAAAACATAATCCTGGCATTGAAGCAAACATGTAAATATAAACAAGTAATACTTTGTGCTCTTCCATAGAGTTTTGGGGTCTTTTGTGGTCACAGTTTTGGCTAATCCAGAATGTGCATGGTGAAACATTTTGCTGATGTATATCAACATATTCCAATTTAATTTAGTAGAGTCATCAAATTTGAAATGCCTAGTAATATAGCCTTTTTTTTTTATTATTTTGTAATCCTACTTCTCTATACTTGGGACATACCTAAAATTCTGGTATACTGCTTACAGGGTTACATCTCACATAGGTGGACAGAAGATGTAATTGTGATACAGAGCAGTCAAGAAAAGTCGTGTTGGTGAAAAATTGGCATATAAAGTGGCTTTGATTCTGCATCTTAACCTGTGTACAAAGAAAAATTTAGAGATCCTGTAAGTGTTTCCTTTCTATTGTGCCTGAAAATTCCAGAGAAGGTGGAAAATGTGAAGCAGATCTAAAAAAAGAAAGAGCATACTAAGTATTCATTCTGGGAATTTCTGCTATAGGTGGGGGTTTTTTTTCAGGAAATATTTCTTTTTCCTAGCACCAATGTCATAATTCTTTACGGTTGAAATACATTTTGATGATAAAAGAGAAAGGTTATGAAATTCAGTTGGAATTCTAGATAACTCGGGACTAAATATGTAGGTAAATTCTGCTAAAGTACCGAGATAGCCTACTCTTTTCCTCATATTCCCCTAATAGCATTAAGCCCAGGTCAGCAGACAAGACCAGAAGCTTTGGTCACGCTGTCTGGAAGGTGCTGTTGGCTCTTCTGTGTGGGTGTGGGTGCTCTGGGTAGGTCATCATGCATGTTCCTCTTCTGCCCCATGCATGACATTAAGTATACAGAGACAATAGCCCTCTACACACCGCTATTGCTCTTCAGCTGTCGTCCCAAGGAGGCCCAATGGTTGTGGTCCTTCAGGAGATGACAGCCTTCTTGGCACATACAATTGGCTGCAGTCAAGTTGGAGGAGCAGCATCCAAGGTTTTATGCCCAAGGGTCTTGCACGATCAAAAGAAAATGTTTTGTTTCCAAACCAGCAGCAGCAGTGAAGATTAGAGCCCAGTGACCATAGTGGCGTGCTTAGTGCATATGTGTGACAAGAACAATATGCCAGTTCTTAATGAGAAGCAGAATTTTTTGGCTCTGACAGTACTGTAAAATTTTCAAGACTTTATAGCCATTTTTAACATGAGAGAAGTATGTGGTTCTTTGTCTCTAGCTGCAAAAGTACTCACATATATCAAATGTATATGTGAAAGAGGGGAGAAATGGTGCATGCATAACAGAACAGACGGTGTGGTGATGACAATTTGTAGGCTACACATTGAATTTCTTTAATTTAGTAGACAATAGCCTGTCCTAAGGTTTTAAGCCAACAAAGTCTTTCCTGGCTCCCAAATGTTTGCTAAAATAACTTTTTTTTCTTGTTAATTTCCAGTTCTTGGCTGCATTTTGTGCTAATTTCAAACATATGTCATACACAAAATATGTTAATTTTGAAAGCCAAATCTGGCAGGAGATGATTGTAGAACTGGCATAGAAACATTTGGGACAAACAAATACACGAGCTCAAATCTGGCAGGATGCATTTCCAATCGACAAAATGTTTGGGTTTTTTAAAATATTTTCCAGGCATTTCCATATGCGTACAGGCAGGAATAATGAAAGAAAGGTAAATGGTCTGTGATAAAATTTCAGGATGAAATGAAAACACCTTTAGGCATCTGCTGCATTTTAATTTATCTCATAAAAATTTTAAAAAATCAGAGTTGAGTGGTTAACACAGACTTTCTGGTCCCTAAGTACAGTAGATAAAAATTACACTAATTGAAATGTGATGGTGTACATAATCATAGAATCATAGAATCATAGAATGGCCTAGGTTGGAAGGGACCTTAGAGATCATCTAATCCAACTTCCCTGTCATGGGCAGGGATGCCTCTCAACTACATCAGGCTGCTCAAGGCTGTGTCCAACTTGGCCTTGAACACCTCCAGGGAGGGGGCAGCCAAAACATCTCTGGGCAATTTATTCCAAAGTCTTGCCACTCTCGTACTGAAGAATTTCTTCCTAAGATCCAATTTAATCTATTCTCCTTCAACTTAAACCCATTTCCCCTTGTCCTATCCCTGGACGCTCTTGTAAAATGTCCCTCCCCAGCCTTCCTGTAGGATCCCTTCAGGTATTGGAAGGCAGCTGTGAGGTCCCCCGAAGTCTTCTCTTTTCAAGACTGAACAATTCCAGCTCCCGCAGCCTGTCCTCAAAGCAGAGGTGCTCCAGCCCCTGAATCATCTTTGTGGCCCTCCTCTGAACATGCTCCAATAGATCTATATCCCCCTTATGGTGGGGACACCAGAACTGGACGCAGTATTCGAGATGGGGTCTCACAAGAGAGGAGTAAAGGTGGAGAATCACCTCTCTTGACCTGCTGGCTACGCTTCTCCTGATACATCCCAGGATGCGGTTGGCCTTCTGGGCTGCATGAGCGCACTGCTGGCTCATGTTGAGCTTCTTGTCTATCAACACCCACAAATCCTTCTCTTCAGGGCTACTCTCAACCCACTCTGTGCCCAGTTTGTATTTGTGCCTAGGATTGGCCCAACCCAGGTGAAGGACCTTGCATTTTGACTTGTTGAAGCTCATGCAGTTTGCACTGGCCTATTTCTCAAGCCTATCAAGGTCCCTCTGGATGGCATCTCTTCCCTCAAGGGAGTCCACGGCACCACACAGCTTGGTGTCGTCGGCAAACTTGCTGAGGGTGCACTTGATGCCGTCGTCCACGTCGCTGACAAAGATGTTGAACAGCACCGGACCCAGAACAGACCCCTGAGGAACACCACTTGTCACTGGTCTCCATGTGGACATTGAGCCATTGACCACAACTCTCTGAGTGCAATCATCCAGCCAGTTCTTTATCCACCGAGTGGTCCATCTGTCAAATCTGTGTCTCTCCGTCTTAGAGACAAGGATGTCATGTCGGACAGTGTCAAACACCTTGCACAAGTCCAGGAAAATGACATCTGTTGTTTTTCCTGTGTCAACCAGCACTGTAGCTTTATCGTAGAAGGCCACTAAATTAGTGAGGCACGACTTGCCCCTGGTGAAGCCATGCTGGCTGTCACCAACCACTTGATTATCTTTTATGTGCCTTAGTACAGCTAAATACTATATATTTACATTTTACTGGAACAATCACTAATGGAATTGGCCATGGGAAACCAGTGTGTTGTTATGATTTTTTTGCTAAAATCTCATAGATTGCTGTCCATTTGAAATAGTTGTACTTCTTCACTTGTTAATTTTCTACTATGCAGAAGCGACAGCTTCTCAATCACACTCCACAAAGTACTGAAATTAATTAAAAATAATTAAATCTCTCTCTCCTCAGTACAAACCTTTGTGTGAGTTTAACCCAAAAGGTATCAAATTTCACAGTTCAGTTTTTAATTTTTGTTTCTTTTGTTTTAACTTGTGGGACTAGGTATGTATGTTTAATTTCTAAATTACTACTGCAGTTGTTTGTGCATGTATATTTACTGAGCTGATTATAGCAGTAGTACTTGATATCATTTAATACACCTTAGTATTTTAGCAAACAAAAAACTGATAATTATGGACTTAATTCTTAAAAGTAGGTCTCCAAATAAAAATAAATATAGCTGCATATTAAAGGGTAAACCTTTCTCAAGAGAATGCAATAATAAAAGTTAAATGAGTACTGTAAGGAGAGACAATAGAAATCTGAAGATAAGAATACAACCTTAATTCTGTCCTTTTAATTGGATGCATTACAAACCCAAATTATGTGATCATTTATCCTTTTTCTCTCTTTTCTACTTCCTTAGTTTGGATTTCTTTCATATATGATTTAAGCATACTTGTTTCTTAAAGTTCTGAATTAGGAGAAAGCCAAACTTGTTAAAATTTTCTTTGGTTGAATGTTGTGAAAATTTTTAGGAGGAAGAATTGATCATGTCAAGCATCCCAAACTATATAAATATATCACAAATCATATAAAAGTCAAAATATAAAGAAACAAAATGGTAAAGCCTAAACTACCACTTTTACAGTGTGGAAACAACATTTTCTGTCATTAAACAAATGAAAAGAGAATGAAAACAAATAATTAAAAAAATAAACCACAACTTTTCTCTGTCATAACATTCTGACTTCCCTAAGACTACATTTTTAGGTAGAAAACTATTCCACTCTGCAAAACAATTTCCCATTTCTCAACAAAACTAACCTATGATCCCCTTAGAGAGCAATGTTATGAATAACTGCTGTAGGTGGGCAATTCCAGGCTTATTTCTGCTTACAGGGGTTGATCTCCAGCTGTTTCAAACAGACACATTATTTCCCAAAATGCTGAAGAATAAATCACTACAGATCATCTGACTGAACAAAGGGAGAAATAAGGTAGAAAGAAAGAACTGACAGAAAGATTGTCAGTCTTCTTTGGTGATTGATCTTGCTGCTGAGGAAAAACAAAATCAACCAACATTGTGACTTTTAATAGAGAGAAATTTCTGCAGAAGATTCTGTTGGTAGATGGAGATTGGAATACCACTACTAATCTTGGAAACCTATAGAAAGAATTACCATGCAACCAGGTACTATAGATGCAGATGACAGCAGCCTCTCAGTCCCAGGCCCTGGTTCTCATGGGGGATTTCAACTACCCAGACGTTTGCTGGAAGTCCCACACAGCCAGCCATCCTCAGTCCAGGAGGTTCCTCCAGTGCATCGATGATAACTTTTTGATGCAAATGGTAGATGAGCCTACCAGGAGAGGAGTGCTGCTGGACCTTGTGTTCACCAACAAGGAAGGACTGGTTGAAGCAGTGAAGGTTGAGGGCAACCTTGGCTGCAGCGACCATGAGATGGTGGAGTTCAGGATCCTGTGCGGTAAAAACAGAATAGCAAGCAGGATCGCAACTCTGGACTTCAGAAGGGCCAACTTTGGCCTCTTCAAGCAATTACTGGGGGATACCCCGTGGGACAGGGAGCTGAAAGGTAAAGGGGCCCAAGACAGTTGGTTGGCATTCAAAGACCACTTCTTTGAAGCTCAGGATCAGTGCATCCCATCAGGTAGGAAATCAAGAAAGAGATCCAGGAGACCTGCTTGGTTAACCAGGGATCTGCTGGGCAGACTCAGGTGGAAGGGGAGGGTGTTTAAATTGTGGAAGGAAGGGCTGACCACTTGGGTGGAGTACAGGGCAGCTGTCAGGGAGTGCAGGGAGGCAATCAGAAAAGCTAAGGCCTCCTTGGAGTTAAAACTTGCAAGGGAGGTCAAAGACAACAGAAAGGGCTTCTTCAAATACATTGCTGACAAAACTAACACTAGAGGCAATGTAGGCCCTCTGTTGAATGAGGTGGGTGCCCTGGAGACAGAGGACAGAAAGAAGGCAGAGTTGCTGAATGCCTTCTTTGCCTCTGTCTACACTGTTGGAGACCGTCCTCAGGAGCCTCAGTCCCCTAAGGCCCCAGAGGAAGTCATGACAAAGGAGGAGTCTGCCCTGATTGATGAGGAGTGGGTTAAGGATCAGTTTGAACACTTGGACATTCATAAATCCATGGGCCCTGATGGGATGCACCCACGGGTGCTGAGGGAGCTGGCGGGAGTCATTGCTAGGCCACTCTCCATCATCTTTGGTAAGTCGTGGGTAACAGGTGAGGTGCCTGAAGACTGGAGGAAAGCGAATGTCACTCCAGTCTATAAGAAGGGCAGGAAGGATGACCCGAGTAACTACAGACCGGTCAGCCTCACCTCCATCCCTGGAAAGGTGATGGAACATCTTATCCTTGACACTGTCTCTAGGCATATCAAGGAAAAGAAGGTTATTAGGGGCAGTCAGCATGGCTTTGCCAAGGGGAAGTCATGTTTGACCAACCTGATAGCCTTTTACGAAGACATAACTAGGTGGATGGATGGTGGCCATGCAGTGGACGTGGTCTACCTGGACATCAGCAAGGCCTTTGACACCGTCTCCCACAGCATCCTCATAGGTAAACTGAGGAAGTGTGGTCTGGATGACCAAGTAGTGAGGTGGGTCGAGAACTGGTTGAAGGGAAGAAGCCAGAGGGTTGTGGTCAATGGGGCCGAGTCTGGCTGGATGCCTGTGTCTAGTGGGGTCCCTCAGGGGTCAGTGCTTGGGCCGGTGCTGTTTAATATATTCATCAACGATCTGGATGAGGGATTAGAGAATGTTGTCAGCAAGTTTGCTGATGATACGAAGTTGGGGGGAGTGGTTGACACACCAGAAGGCTGTGCAGCCATTCAGAGAGACCTGGACAGGCTGGAGGGCTGGGCGGGGAGAAATCTGATGAAGTTTAATAAGGGCAAGTGTAGAGTTTTGCACTTGGGAAAAAATAACCCCATGTGCCAATATAGGTTGGGGACTGCCCTGCTGGAGAGCAGTGCAGGGGAAAGGGACCTGGGGGTTCTAGTGGACAGCAGGATGACCATGAGCCAGCAGTGTGCCCTCGTGGCCAAGAAGGCCAATGGCATCCTGGGGTGTATTAGAAGGGGAGTAGCAAGTAGGTCAAGAGAGGTCCTCCTGCCCCTCTACTCTGCCCTGGTGAGGCCGCATCTGGAATATTGTGTCCAGTTCTGGGCCCCTCAGTTCAAGAAGGACAGGGAGCTGCTTGAGAGAGTCCAGCGTAGAGCCACAAAGATGGTGAAGGGAGTGGAGCATCTCCCTTATGAGGAAAGGCTGAAGGAGCTGGATCTCTTTAGCTTGGAGAAGAGGAGGCTGAGGGGTGACCTCATCAATGTTTATAAATATGTCAAGGGGGAATGTCAGGAGGATGGAGCCAGGCTCTTTTCAGCGGCGTCCACTGACAGGACAAGGGGCAATGGGTGGAAGCTGGAACACAGGAGGTTCCAGAAAAATATGAGGAAAAACTTTTTCACTGTGAGGGTGACTGAGCACTGGAACAGGCTGCCTAGGGAGGTTGTGGAATCTCCATCTCTTGAGACATTCAAAACCCGCCTGGACGCGTTCCTGTGCGCTCTAGTGTAGGTGATCCTGCTCTGGCAGGGGGGTTGGACTAGATGATCTTTGAGGTCCCTTCCAACCTTTAACATTCTGTGATTCTGTGATTCTGTGATATAGGATGGTTACTTCTGAGTCATATATTGTAAAATGAAAATAAGGTTACAGTGTTGGAAAACTGGAGGTAAAAAAAAAAAAAAAAAAAAAAGTTAGGTAAGCTTTGCTACATAAAATGTACGGGACACAGAAATAAGATTGAGAAGACCTATAATATGCTTGAGTGAAATTCTTGATGTTTTAAAAATTATAACAATAGAAGGTTCTTCCAGCACACTGTTGAGACTGTTACTCAGGGACATACTGCTTGGACAGGAGTATACTGGTCCTTGAACCATATTAATAGATTGAAAAAGGGCAATAAAAGAGGAATTTGTGTTATCCACCTTTAACAGTCCAGGAGGTTAAGCCTACAACTAAGGGAAAGAGAGAGACCCTTTCCATGTGGAGATTTATCCTATCTCCCTTGGCTAGTTATCCAAGATGCATTAATTGCCTCTGGAGCTTTCATTTTGCTATTTAAATACGAGAAGATAAGTTAATAACGTAACAAGAAGAGACTAGACAAGTAGCACTCGTCAGACATTTACTGCTGAGATAAATAGAATCATTGGAGGAATGTCCTATCCAGAGGGCCTGATCATTTGCAAGCAGGAAAGAAGAAATTTACAACTGGTTAGGAAAACTGGAAAAAAAACTTTCCATTTGAGCTTCACTCTCATGACTCTTGAAAATATTTAAGTGAAATAGGATTGAATTTGTGGACTGTGCAAATAGCAATAGAATTGCTCCTGGCTAGACAACAATTTGGTGGAGACTAGTTCATGTTCTACTCACAATGAAAACTCTCCCCTCCTCCCTCCCCTGTCAACTCCTCAGTTATCAACTGAGCACGGTACTGTCAAAGGGTGTCCAATACCCCCTTGATTAGTTCGGGTCAGCTGTCCTAGCTGTGCCTCCACCCAGCTTCTTCTGAAAATTAACACCTCAGCTGAACTCAAGTTGCCTGTGAATAAGTATCAAGAATAGTTTGCATGTTAGAAAATACTGAACATATTCTTTGGCAGTACCAGTGTTACTGAAAAAATTAAAAAAAGTTTTTTGACAATGTAAAAGAGGTTTTTATTTGGGCAACATTACATGTATTTGAATATGCAGTTGTTTTTTGTCATGTTATGAACACTTTTGGCCTCAGTGAAAAATTACCATCAATAGGGTATAATCGGTGATCCTTGAATTTCAAAGAGGTTCCAAGCTGAGTCACAGGTTTTCTACTTACCCCTTTTTGCAGGTTATCCTGTTTCAGAAACCTTAAATAAAACTAGTACCATATAAAGTCCTTTAGAGACAAATTAATAAAATAATATCTTCACACAGATTCAATTAGATCTAAACTGTATGACTTTAAAGGTATAAAACATTTTCTATGATGACATTCCCACAAAACATATCAGCATTACAGCAAAACAGCTTTTTCCAATCAAGATCTGCTGAAAATTTTTACATCTTTCAAATAATCAAAAGAACTTCTTAATAGTGTGATATATTTGGTATATTATGAATGCATATTGTATAAGAGATTTAGATATTCATATATACATATTATCCATATTTTGTGCATATTTGTGCATATATAATATGATTGAATTTGACAGGTGCTCTTCCAAGAAAAGATTCTACTTGTGGAGACTCTGTTCCTACATTTATCTCTTTCTTTCTTACTCTCCCTCTGTTTTAAAATTTTTTTAACCCAAGGTCTGTATGTCCTTAATCCAGATAGTACCATTGATGCCTGATAAATGGGAAAGTTTTTGAAACTCTCACTTGAAAATTATGATTATGATTTATAATTAATATTTAATAAGAAATACAATTTACCAATTTAAAATAATTTTGTCTACTCATGATTTCAATTGATTTTTTGAATTCTACTCTTTCTCATGCTTCTTTATATTCATAAGTAGCTCATAAGTAGCATCTTGCAATTAACTACATGTTATCTTTATTTTTTTGCAAAGATTTCAGCTTGTTGTGTCACACAGTGGAATAGTGTTACCTTTATATAGTACCTGTCTAAAATATGTAATTTTGTCATTTGAGGTTAAAGGTGTCAAAGATCATAACTGACTTTTACAAACTGCAAAACAGAGAACAGAAGTGATGTGAGCACAGGAGAATGCAATTAGATCTCAGGACCCCAATTCAGAGACCACTTTATTTTAAGGTACATTGCTCAATTACCCCTAAAACGTTATTTTTTTTTCTGAGAATTTTTGGGACGAGAGCAGTACTGACAGAGCAGGATTGGCACTGAGAAAGGTATTGCCTTCGTTCTCTTTTGTCCCAGGACGAAAATTATTGAGATTTTTTTGTTCATTTTTGGTATGATTTTACAGCATCAGACATGTAAAAATCTGTAATGATGTTCTTTATATGTGTTAATTGTCTTTTAAGGGTATTATTAGCTTTAGTGTAACTAAACAAGTGCTTAGTTATACATACACTTAAATTGCTGAAGCATCAGATCCCTTATCATGTTTAATATTATACTGATGTTAGTTAGAGGAGTAGTCAAAACAATGTTCAGAAAAACACAAATTTCCTCAAAGACTGAAACCAAAAAAGCTGTCTTGCAAATACACCCTTGCTCATTGTTTATACTTCCTAAACAAAAGAAAAGTAAAGAACACCAAAGAATTAATGGAAATTTTGAACAGATCTTGCTTTCTAGGGCATGGTTTTGGGAGTGCTGAAATTACAATGGCTTTTGATAAAAAGTTTACTTTGGTGGAAGCTTACTGATATGTCAAATAGTACTAGAAGTGTTTGAAACAGACCTGCTGTGAAACTTAGAGAATGTAATTACAAATAATAGAGTTCACTCAAATCTGCTTTGGTTTCTTAAAGAAAATATAAGAAGGTAGAATTTCAATGGATTGTATTTTGCTTTTAGGTATAAAGCCATGGAAAGTTTTCTGAGACTGATAGGTTCATATAGTTTGATCTGTGTACCAAACCAGTTAAAACTGTGTTTTTGTTTCATGGAAGGAAATATCTGTGTAAGCAGCGTAGCTGCCAGCTGATGTGTTTGTGTTCAGAGAGCACGTAGAAGATGAAGAATGCTACTAAATGTTCGACAGAAGCTGTCCTTAAACATGAACATTCCAAATTTTCACACCGGCTCCTGCTTAACTGAAGTAAAAGTTATGTGTGTGTAGAGGAGGCACATCACTCTCATGAAGTTCTCTTGGACTCTCTCCTGAAGGTGACAGGTGAAGCATAATGTACATCACAAAAACATCCCCTCCCCACACCCAGTATGGGGCCTGGTGGCCAACTGGGTGCTATGAAGCAGACTGTCCATCATACAATACCTGCACTGGGAAATTGGTACACTTGGATTTCATTTTCTTTGATTTCCCCAGTGTTGGGGTTCTCCAGGCTTGGGGTTCAGTGGTGAGTCTCAACAGAAGAGCTCTGGTAGGGTCCTTCCCAGATTCTCTCCACCCTTGTCATTGTCACGCGTTAAAACATGTATGCTCAATTCAAAACAGAAGACAAACAGCTGCAACAATTTAACATATTCTATGATACGATAAGATAAGATACGACACGACACGATACAATATATCTATCCTTCTTCCTTGATGGCTAGCAGGACTGCTACAGATTGAAAGATTTGTGTGTTAGAAAATGTTGAGATTTAAAAATACGTCTTTCTCATGAAAACAAAATGTGTACGATTTCCTAGCTCAGGAAAAATGTTCCCTCCCACCCTTAAAATTAAACAATAAAAAAAACACTAACAAAATGAAACCCCCCAAAATAAATGTGGTCTTATTTCAAGTTTTTCAAAATACTTTGTTTTCATACTGGTTTATTTTAGTTAGTGTATTTTACACTAAAAAAGGCAAAACAAATAATTACAATTACCACTGCAGAGTGTTAAAACACATGCCTTATTTAGAAATACCATTCTGATACAGTATTTGTAGCAATCCACTCCTGGAAAGCATTGATATATGGTTCTGTAGACAATTTTTGTCTAAATTATCTGTTGAGGTAAATATAGGTAATACATCTTTCTCTAGCAGTATGGTTTTTTAAATTATTATCTATATGAAAATTATCACATTTGTGTTATATATACACTCTGAATCAAATCTTTTTTTTCAACTTTTAGTCTCTTGATTAGAGAATATTTTTTTGAATATTTCAGAAATGATCCATTGACACACAGATGACGTTTTAACTTTCCACTTCTCATATGAACACCGAGAACAAATACTTTAATCTGGATTCATCCTCTAGCTTCACGGAGAAATAGCAGCTGTTCCAGATGTTAGTAATTTCCAAAAAAATCAATAAATTATGCTTAGCTTTTATTCAAAATATGTAACTCACTGTGAGTCACATTTATGCCCTACTGCAACAGTTGAGACAGAGTAAATGTTCCTTATCAAAGAGCAAAGGAAAAAGCAAAGCTTTAAAAATTTGAGTACAAAGAGGGAGCAGATTTCTGTACAGGGGTGAGTTTTACATCTGATTGTGGTTTAGGGTTATCAGATTTCAATCTGAAACATTCTCAAGTCCTTGAACTCCAGGCAAATATATGTTTTCTTCAAAATGAGTGGAAAGGTCTCACTCTTTCTCCTGTTAGAACTCATACAAGGAAATTGGTCAAAGAACTAAAAATTACACCTAGTGTGCAGAAGTGTGCTTTTATCATGTTTGTATTTTTCTGACGTGATCTCAGGGCAGTGAGTAAGGAATTTATATGAGAACTGAGGTCACTAAAACTATGTCAATTTTCAAATTCTACTTTAAATATTTACATATGTTTGTCAGAATTTAGGATATTTAAGGCATAATTGGAAAGGAAATAATCAAGAACATGATAGGTCTCTCTAATTCCCCCCTTCCTTGCTTCCCTTCTCCTTCTAATATTGGGGTTTCTTCCTCTTCTTTCCCCATCCATGCTCTGTAGTTTGCTAATGCTGAACACTTCCTTAATATTTTTTTTCATCTTCTGATTTTTTCTGGCGATCATTCTCTGAGTTTAGTAATTTCATGTCTACTAATAGTTCTAAGGTAAAGTAATTATTTCTTTGGACAGTTATAGAGATGGTGCTATTCTTTTGTATATGGTCAAGACTTTCTACTTAGTTTGAAATAAACAAAGAATGTCAGCGGGAAAATATAAAAAGTGTTGCACTGGCATTCTTGCTATATAAAATTTATACAGTATATGCATTTTGATGCATTGTGTACATGTTTTAAACAACAATGTACAATTATAGTAGGTAATATCTTGGCATTTACCTTGTTATATGGGCTTTTTAGATGCATAAAATGTATTCACATATATATAAACAGATACCTCAGTAAGAGCAATTGTACATTTGTCACAGAAATTAAAGCGTGATCATGTTCAGAAAGTGGGCAAAACACATTTCTATATTTGTTTAGGTCTCAGTTATCATGGTACCATGAAGAGTTAGTCCAAAACCTAGAATGACCATAAAAACACAATTATGGGAAATAAGCTGTAGGGGATCTAGGGAAGTTTATTGTTGTTGGGTTTTTTTTTTGCAGGGATACCATTTATATGAAGCTGCCATAACTCAGATGCTGAAAGACGAAACAAAGCTGCAAAATACCTCTTAACAGTGGTCACATGCATCAGTCATGCATGAATTTCTGACTTCAAGAAGGTTTGATCAATGCTGTAGTAACTTTTATACCTTCATTTATTTCTCTGTGGTTATGATATTATCAGATTCCACTTTATGAATTGTTCAGCTACTCTCTCACTCACTTAAACTTTTTTGGGAGGGGCACTGGAGACAAAAATATGCACAGGTTTTCCCCACATGACTTTACTTCAGTTAGATTTAAGACTAGGGGGATATGATATTATTGTTAAATGCATCGAGAACTGCTGCAAAGCTGTTAGCAGTGAGATCAGAAACCCACAGAAAACTGCTAATAATCTACCAAAAAATGTCAAGAACCTTAGGGACCACTTAAAATTTCATTTTGAATACTTTAAAAGCTATTTTGTGTGTGTGTGTGCCTGCATCATCATGCCACTTCAATCAGGAGTATTTGGATTTAAAAACAAAATAGAGGAAAAAAGTGCACAAATATTCAAATGCAAAATTAAATCACAAAAGTTTTGGTTAATATCATTTGAAGTTCATTGACTATGAAGTTACCACTGGCTCCACAATACCTTCCATGAAACTGTATCTCACTGTACATGTCACAGGTAAACAATGTATAAAATCACAGCTCTTACAAGGAAGAAATAATAAAAGAATTTGTATAGGTTGCTAACGATATTAAGTTCAATTTCTAAGTAAGAGAGAATAAAGAGCCTTGTGCCTGAAAGTCTACATCTTGTAGATGTTCTATATGCAAGCATTTCACGTGAAGATACGACTGAGGAAGAAACCTTGCCAAAGAAACATGTTTTCCTGTGTTCTGATTACAGTTCCAACCAGGACATTTCTTCCACAAGGAATGATGAGATCAGATCAAAATTTAGTGGGATCATTCACCCTGTCTGATCACAGTTTTTGACTGTCAGATGGATTCAAGAATTATCTAAAGTGAGCTTTGGCTATTTGTAAGAGAGGGAAGGGAAGGGAAGGGAAGGGAAGGGAAGGGAAGGGAAGGGAAGGGAAGGGAAGGGAAGGAAGGGAAGGGAAGGGAAGGGAAGGGAAGGGAAGGGAAGGGAAGGGAAGGGAAGGGAAGGGAAGGGAAGGGAAGGGAAGGGAAGGGAAGGGAAGGGAAGGGAAGGGAAGGAAGGGAAGGGAAGGGAAGGGAAGGGAAGGGAAGGGAAGGGAAGGGAAGGGAAGGGAAGGGAAGGGAAGGGAAGGGAAGGGAAGGGAAGGGAAGGGAAGGGAAGGGAAGGGAATGAACACTGCCAGTTACAGAGCAAAAATAAGGGGACATGGTTTTCCTCGCACAAATACCTGCTGTGAAGAAATGGAAATCAAGTTCCCCTGGCACTACAGCACAAAACTAAAAACCTACAGAACTGAGTAAATTTGACTACAGTTTGATTTACAAAACTAGAGAGACAAAAATGGTATGTTTATTGTATTATTTAACAGTGAATGGAGGGAAGCAGGGGACAAGATTATGTTTCAGATTTGCTGAGAGACAAAGTTGCTCAGTTAGTGAGGCATCAAGATTTTGGGGTGATGGATACTCACTTTAATGGGAACGACCTTCTAGGTCTGCTGAATGCTGTCTGGTGATGATTTTGTCATGCTTAAACAAGTTTATAATTATTTATTGTGTGTGTGTTTGACAGAGAGTTCATATGGATAGATGAGAATGTATTTCTTTTCAGTACTTTGCACCATAAAGTCATTGCTTAGAGAGCACTTACCAGAGCAATCATCACTTTGTTATTTTGGATTGTAGCTAACTCAATTCTCTCTCCAGGAAAAGAGAAGGCATTGTATATTTTTCAATGCATGGGAAGACACATAATTTTCCTTACCCTGGACAAGTTCCCTGCAGATCAAAAATTGCTGTTCTGAAAGGAATAAAGAAGACTGGGATGGTCCTTTTTTTTTTTTTTTTTATTGGAGAACAGTGGTGCACTAGTTCCTGTCAAACTCCAGTGAAATTATATTAAATGTTCTTTTAAAGGATTGTGGGTGCAACTGCAACACAGGAGTGGAAGAAAATATGACTATGTCAAGTTTCATTCTTCCTATTTCTGTTTCCATAGAAATTTGATGTAAACAATCCAACTCAGTAACCAAAAGATAAAATGAAACATTAGTGTTCCAGCTGTATACCACTAGTATGTAAACTGTTGAGCTCTCTGGAGATGACACCTTTAATAGTCACTTTACTGGTGTGGAGTTGGGAGGTCACATTTTCTTTCCTTTATCGCTACCCTTTTGTCTTTTCTCATACTCTATAAGAGCATGACAGACTAGACAGAAAATATTATGCAAAAAGCACCACCAGTTTTGAGCTGAATTCAGGTTTAGATTTCAGGCATACAAACAGACATTCAAAAGGTTTGGTACAGAATATTGTCAAAGTGTAATGTCACACATAGCCAGAATAAAGAAGTTCAAGCTTATCCTTAATCCTCACATTACTTATTTGCATGCCAAATGCTTGAGATATTTGATTATGTTGCAGATAGTGTGCTTGAAATTGTATAAAGGTTTAGGAAATCTAGTATTACAAGCTTGATAATTTTCAAGCCATGTAGTTTGGCCTCCCAAGAGCACTGTTGTATCATTTTTATGAAATCCAGTTCTACCTTGTTTTACATGTCCAAGAAACATATTTTGCCACTTTTTTCATTAAAATAATTCTTCAAGTTCTTTGGAAAGGGATTTTTATATGCTGGTTTAAGATGACACAGTTAAAATATTTTATGCATGCTGCATCTATATACAGTGCATCTGTTTTTTCTGAAAAGTACAAATGATTCTGATTAGCTTGTGTGAGCTGATTACACCTGAGTTTCAAACTCAAGGGGGTCTACAGTATGTGTGATATATTACAAATAAAGAGTGGGAGGCCTGTATTTATAATTTTAGCTCTTGCTGCAGTGCATTACAGTAAATGGAACTGCAAGGAACTGTAAAGATATTAACTGACAGTGGGAAGCATGACATTTATTTAAATCTAGTACCATATTCACAGTTGCCTTGCACAGGGATTTTGATGCATATATCAAGGTTGCAATAATAACACTCTGAAGGTTCATTTGCTACAAAGCTGGCAGTTAAAATTCCTGTTCAGTTTGCATCAAAGTTAGACTTTCTACTAGCAATGACACTACTGATATTGCTGACACTATGAACAGAGAGTCCTGCTAATTGCTCACATGCATTTTCATCACTCTTAAAGCAGGGAAGCTGTTCAAAGACTGGTAGTCACAGGCTGTGGATACATAAATATGAAACATGGTGTATGCAACAGGTGCTGTGAGTCAGGGTAAGTGTACACAAGCATGGAACAAAACTCCAAAAAAGTCTCATAGTGTACAAAAAGCTGATAAATTATTATTTAATTATACTTGCACAAGAGATGAGACTGATACTTATTTCATGTTCAATCCAGACCAGACTAAATTGCCTTGGAAGGTCCAGATATTCATGAAAGTAAAAAAGAAGAAAACCATCAATATTATGCTTGTTAATGAATCCACAATTGCATCAAGTACAATATTGTAGTATTTTATATTGCTTATCCTGAGTTTCCAAACACCTCTTCTTAGGACACCTCAAAATAAATTTGACTAATTGAGTGGGTCTTTGCTTATTTTTTGACTCTTGACTACTGATATTAGCTTTCTGAATTTTTATCCAAGGCTAGAAACTTGCTATATTTTTAAGCTGTGTATTTAATATAACAGATATTTTTAGTGTTCTATATGAACCTGGAGTTTAAAACCACCTCAATGCATCACAGCACTAGTGATAAGATGATGAGCTGATGATGAGTTGGTAATGCTGTGCATATAACCTGCAGTCTTGCACAGTGAAGCTGTATGAACAAAGCCACAAGTGCATGGTAACTCATCAGAGTTAACAGAGGAATAGATTTTTTGTGCCCTACAGGGTGAGCTTCTTAGGGTCCTCTCAATGACACGTGTGAGCACACTCCCAGGGGAGATTTCCCATGTCTAAATCTCTGTTACATGGGCCTGTCTCACACCATGACTTCCTGTGGATTGAGCAGTTGGCCTAATAGTGATTGTTAGCCAGTTTTGCTATGACTGAAGGTTTTAAAACACAAAGTAATTATTTCAGGCAATCTTTATACTTTGTGTATTAACACATTTGTTTAAAAGTGTATTTCTACAAAGAACAGTCATTCTCAAAATCTTTTTATAAACAAAAATCTGTTCAGTGAGCATTCACAAATAGGAATCATAAAAAAAGGCACGGACAAAATGAACATGTAGCCAAAAACTAAATGCCTGTTTACTCAGTATTCCTAAAGAGTTTCTCAAGAGTTAGAAATGCACATACATAGCATTCAAAATAAATACCAGTTTTACAGTGTTCAACCTAAGAAAAAGAAAGTTTAGGTAAGAATAGGCATGCTCAGGTTTGGTGTGGTTTCAGAGGTGCCCACTTCTCTTGGCTGTTTTGGCAGACTACACAAACTGAGGATAAAAAAAAAAAAAAATCTTATTAAAAAGTCTTTAGATTTTCAGACCAGAGTAGTTTGGATAAGCTTTGAATGAACATTAAACCTGAACAGGCATCTGAATCTAACTAAAATGATGAATCTTTTGAGGTTCACACATGACTACATAGGAATACAGGCCTATGAACTTGTTGGATAAATATGAATACATAACTTCTAATATTTATACTGATTTATCAGCATGTCAGGAAACTGAGAAGAGGCACATCTCTTCCAGAAATACTAACGTAACTGCATAGCACAGCTGTCTATTGTCAAGGGATGTCCTGTATCTTAAAGAGGTCTTATGTGCTTACATGCTCATGCTTATAACATCTAGGAGTTGTTTTGCAGACTCATTTTCAAAAATAAAATATTATAAGAAAAAAATTCTGCCAGATTTTCATCTTAAATCGTTTATTCTACAGATATTCTAGAACTTACCTGTCACCGAGATTGAACTGATTTGAGCTGAGTCAACAAACTATTTTTTCCTGAAACACCTTTCGTTTTTTAAACTATAACTGTGATTTCATTAATTACATATTGTTGATTTAACTGCAGTTTAATTAAATTGCTTCCCTACACATTGTACTTGCCCAGATTGCTGACAACTATGTGATTTAAAGTAAAGATACAAATTTAAAAAGTCACAGAATCACACAGAATCACAGAATGTTAGAGGTTGCAAGGGACCTCAAAACATCATCTAGTCCAACCCCCCAGAACCCTTTATTTGTAAACAAAACAAGTGTATTCCACATCAAAGCATAAACCATAATAGTGTGTTACTGATGGATAACGACTGACAAGTGCTAACTGAAGATCAATGATTTTGATGCTTAATTCCTGTTTTACATTAAACTTATCTAGTCTATTAATAGTTGCATCACCAGAAGGTGTTTCTTTTCAGTTTGGATTTCAAATGTACTTGAATTTCTCCACTTGAGAAATTTGCTCTGTAATGCATCAGAAGCAGAAGTGTGTTAGTAGTAGAATTGTGGCATTGTGTATTATTTGGTGTAAATTTATACCATGCTCTAAGAATCAGGAATTGAGCTCTCCTAGTAAAGCTCAGCTTCTGTGGATCTCGTTTTTTTTCAGACAGCCTCCTCCTTTTGGTATCACAATTCAGTAAATCATTGTATTTCACTGCCTGTTGAACTATAGTGGTTGTCTTAAGTGTTTCTAGTTCTAAATAAATTTACCTATCACAACTATTCCACACTGATCTTCGAGTTGCTAGCAAAAGAAAGCTAAATATGAGTAGAGACAATGATGAAAATCTCTTATTAGAGCTCTCTGAGAAAGGAGCTATTTGTGAATTGCAGTGAATCATGCCAACTGAGGAGACACCCTTCTCCACATCAACATTTTCCAAAGCACAAAAACCAGTTTAGCAAATCATCTACCTAGACTTACATAAGGTATTTAATATGGTGCCCCCCAATATTCTTGCTGCTCAGTTGCAGACAGATGAGATTGATGGATGGACTCATGGATAAGAAATTGGCTAGATGACAGCATCCAAAGAGTTACAGTCAACAGCTCAATGTCCAAGTGGAAATTTCTAATGAATGGTGTCCCTCAAGGGTTGGTACTGTAACTTCATCAATAATGTAGACAGTAGGATTGAGTGCACCCTCAACAAGTTTGCGGATGACACCAAGATGAGTGGTGCAGTTGAATTGCTAGGGAGAAGACATGCTGTCCAGAAGAACCCGGACAGTCATGAGGAGTGGGCCTGTATGAAGCTCACAAAGTTCAACAAGGGCAAGTGCAAGATCCTGCACCTGGGCCAGGGCAATCATCAATATCAATAAAGACTCAGGGATTAATAGATTGAGAACAGCCCTGTGAAAAAGGTCATGGGGGTACTGGTGGATGAAAAATCGGATGTGAATCCGCAATGTGTGCTCAAAGCCATGGGCTTTGCATCACAAGAAGTGTGGCCAGAAGGTCAAGAGAGGCAATTCTCCCACTCTATTCTGCTCTGGTGAGACCTCATCCGCAGTACTGCATCCAGCTCTGGAGCCCCCAACACAAGAAAGACATGGACCTGTTGGAGCAGATCCAGAAGAGAGCCACAAAGATGAGCAGGGGGATGGAGAACCTCTCCTTTGAGGACAGGCTGAGAGAACTGAGGCTGTTAACATGAAGAAGAGGAGGCTCTGGGAAGATCTTATTGCAGCCTTCCAGTGCTTAAAGGAGGTTTCTAAGAAAGATGGAGAAAGACGGTGGACATAAGGAATAAATTTTTATTATGTGAGTTTTGAGACACTGGAACATGTTGCCCAAAGAAGTTGTGGGTGTCTCCTACCCGTAAGTGTTCATGGTCAGGATGGATGGGACTTTGAGCAACTTGGTCTAGTGAAAGACGTCTCTGCTCATGGCAGGTGAGTTGGAAGAGACAATCTTTAAGGTCCCTTCCAACCCAAACCACTGTATGATTCTCTGATTCTAAATGCTTCAATTTTACTATTGGTCTTCTGCAAGAACAATACAACACATACCTCGGTCCAGACAGGAACATATCCCAAACTAGAGAAAGTTTACACCTTTACCATGAAATTATCCCTGTATGAGAAATCCACCTTGATCTAGGTGCTGAGCCAAGAGGACAAATCTACTTTTTAAAATTATTATCTTTCCCAACCTCACACTAAAATGTCTGCAGAAAGTCATCAGTAACACTCTCAGAAACTAATGTGTCTTATTGATCACTTCACTTTTTGTACAATTGAAATAGAAACTCACCCGTCTTTCACTGTCATTTGATGTAGCAAAGTACAACCTTTTGATGGCAACAGTAATAGCAAACTGTTATGCAGCTCCAGCCGTAAGTCATCCATTTACAAGGGTCATCCAAATATAGTCTGAAGGTATCACAGCTATTTCTGTTAAAAAAAACCCACCAAAACACTCAAAGAAAGCAGAGTGAAGGTGTTACTGGCTTTGATGTAACAGACTACAGGTAGTAAAGAAAGACCAAACAAAGAATTTAGAAAGAAGAGTAACCAGTATATGCAAAAACTTAGCCAGACTTTTCACTGTAAATCGTACAAATGGGTTAAATGGCTTATTTTTATAGGGAGCAAAGAGATTGAAAGAAGTTGCAGAGCTGAAAGAGAAGATGACAGCAAGCCTTAAGAATACTGTTGTCTAGTGGTCATGTCTTGCTCAGGAATTTTTCAATTTGTCTGTTAAACAGGAGGTTTTACATGTTTCACAAATAAAACTGGCAAAGATCAGTTTAAATAAAGGTAAGAAACTCATCAAAGGTAGGAAAAACACCTCTTCCCCAGAGCAACCCAAGATTAGATAACCTTGTTCAAGGTTGTGTTCTATCTAACTTTAAGGAAATGTGTTAAATGATAAACTCTAGAGCAGATTTTAAACCACCGGTGCAGTGAAATTGGTTTCAAACCTCACAGAATCACTGCAACAATAGAATGGGAGTGACAAGATGAGAAGCTTTCAGAAATATGCCCAAGTTCAGATTTGACTGACTGCTCCTAGAAGAGGCAGATGACTTGAGTGAAAGTGGAGACAGTGCAACCAAAAATCCTTCTGAAAATCTCATCCTTAGTTTACTTAATCTGTTAAAATGGCACAAAAAAAGAAAATTCAAGTAATAAAAAATGGCATTTTGACATAATGTTAATTGCCTGGGAATAAAAAAAAAAAAAAAAAGAAAGAAGATTAAACTAAGAATATCAATCACTTACCTCCATTTTAGTTGTGGTAAATCATAGACTAGACAAGTGGTGGAAGAGTGCAGAGTTTAATGCTACTATCACAACTAAAGGATGATATACATGTATCTTACAAAATTAATACATTTTACGTTTGACTGACAAACATCAGTCATAGTTTTGCTCAGTATGCCAACAAACGTTTTTCAGAAGACAAAACCACATTATTCTGACTAATCAATATCATAATTCAGAGGCCTTATATAAATTACAAGATAGTTATAAACATACTTTAAGAATATTGAAGAATGCAGCTACTCATGTTTTTAAACTCTCATGATTTTTTTAAATTATCTATTTCTTCAAAGCATGTTAGACACATTGTATCTGGAGACCAATTTCTACAAATGAAGACGAATTTTGCTCAGAAGTCCTGAATGTATTTCTATTTAAATGACAGGTGCTGTTTAAGAACGTCAGGTAAATATTATAATACAGAAACCTGGAACCAAATAATCTTTGAAGCTATTTATAGTTCCCTCTTGATTATAAAGTTATAAAAATTTATATTTCCACGGTTTAATGTTTTGTGTTCTTTGATTAACTTTTGATGTATATTAATCATAATAAAATA
The DNA here is from genome assembly GCA_020746105.1 of Trogon surrucura. NCBI lineage: Eukaryota > Metazoa > Chordata > Aves > Trogoniformes > Trogonidae > Trogon > Trogon surrucura. The sequence goes on from CM036658.1 coordinate 18,816,555, forward strand.
TGCATACCTCAAAGTTTTTTAAACAAAAAAAAGACCCAAAATGAAACATATGTGAAATATCCTATTCATGTGAATAGCAGCAGTGTTCCTTGACACAGTTCAAGTCCTCTTTAATTAGTGAGCTGGTCTTACAAGTCACTTCAGCGCAGTGTGAATGCTCATGCAATATTGATATCATTCAAGTCAAATGTGTACTCCTTTTGCTGAAAACTTTTGCTTTCTTTGTTGCCATTTGCCTTTTTTGAAGCAGTATCCAGAAGTTAAGTTTTAGCATATGAAGCTCAGAAAATAGTGTTTGTACATTTATCAGAGAATGGTCACACATCTGGTAAACTTTTTTTTATTCCTTTTTACAGTATGTCAGGGGAATATTGGAGTATGAAACAGGAAATGTCGCTATAGTTTTGGAAATAGGCTGAATTCCTTCTTTTTGATGAACAACATTGAAGGAGTTTTGGAAATCACAGACGTTTTTAAAATGTATGTTTCCTCTGTGACTTACTGACAATTGCAGCGGATTCTCCCTTCCTTGAAACCTTCAGTGAATGTCATTATTAATTTTTCTAAAGTGCAAGTTAAGGACGAGTAGAATGAATAATTTGATGAAGTTTTATACTTTCTTTTTTTATTACAGGTTCTGGTAATTGTATTGCAGCTGCCCATTGTGGACACATTAATCTATTGTACTTTTCCTTCATCACGTTTATAAGTTCTGTTTTCTTGAGCCTGCCTGCCTGCAGAATACTAAGTGGATTTCAAAGTGGGATTAACTTGTAGGTTTAGTATCCAAATCTGTAGCAATCATCAATAATTATTTCTCTACTGTGAGCCACAAGGGTGAGGAACTTGTGACCCAGAGGTTGGATGCAGGCCATGACTGTATTTCCTTAGGCCCATTGCCATCTCTTTTTATGCCTGTTTATTGGCTGTTACAAGACTATGCGTTAGTGACTGTAAAATATCTTTGAAAGGCTTATTTGTCCCTGAGCAGGGAGACAGTTCCACCCCCCCACTCTCTGGTAGTATCAAGATTAGTACTAAAGATTAAATAAGCAATTGAAAAAATTCCATTAGTGGAGGAGGACCAAATTACAGTGAACTTCCCTCCTGGATTTACTGCCTATAATAATGACTTTATTTGGAACAAATTATTGAAAAGTGCCACTTTAAGACATGCCCTGTGTCTGTTTCAGTGTCAAGTTGAAGAAGATGCTTTGTGGAATGATGGGATGGTTCAGTGGATGTATCTGAGAGTCACAGATCCGTTTTTAACATGAGCCTTGGGTGTTCTTTGTGGACTGAACAATTTAACTGGCAAAGCAGCCTCCAGTCTATTTGAACACATTCTTGAAAGTCTTGCAGTCTATTTTCAGGGGAAACAGCAATCTCTCAGAGGGATGATGCAGTCTAAGCGTCACCCATATGCTGTCTATGGGGCAGGAAGCAAGAAATACTTTACAATAACTGGAAGAAACTTTACAGAGATTCTTCCTGTGCCCACATGATTGCTTCTTACATGAACCTTTCTAATTTATTCTTAAAAGAAACCCAGTCTGCCAGCTGGGTTCCTCAGAACAATTTTGGCAATGAATCATGACTAGCGTGTGAGTGCTGTGCTTTGCTTCTAGAACTACTTTGTAAGGCAAATATAATCCAAGTAGGCTGACTACAGATAAAGTTTGTGGTTTATTGCAAGAATTCCTTGAAACATCAATGAAATTATCTGTAAAAGACCACAAGCTGGCATTCTTCCAGGCAGTATTTTGATCTAGTGTAGAGCAAGCTAAATTTAAGAAAAGAAAAAAGAAATTCAAGCTTCTGTTATTTGCCTGGGCATCTAAGTATCGTGTTAAAGGGTCACATCAATCTTTCCTACTTGCTCCCAGTTATTGATTTGTATCTGCTCCTTTGTGAAAATGTTAAGAGATATCCATAATACAATAAAAGAAAAAGACATTAGCCACAAAATTCCAAGAAAGACGTGTACATTACCCTTGATTTATTATTTTTTTTTACGAGACAAAACCAGATGATAGTAGGGTGGATATTTTTTTTCTCTCGGTTCCTCTGGAGTGCCTACATACCTACACTTGCATTAGAAAATGTATAGTGAAATAAAATAACACTTGAATTTTACCCAGCACATAAAATAGACAGGCCTTCACTTCTACATAAATATTCCATGGAAACATTGAAGAATGACCTGCATAATTCAGTGTTTGGTTGAGACTTCACCATTTTTCTTGATTTGTCTGCATGCTGTTTCACCAGTCAATGGTCCTGAGAGAAGGAAGAAAGGCACAAGCCTTTCTTTTGGTTTTGGAAAGGTTCTAAAGTACAGCCAGATGATTGCTTGTTTGGAGTGTAATTCACTAAGTTTAATTAAAAACAAGGCTTAAAAATGTAAGAAGCACAGTGACATTTTAAATTGTGTATCTTGTTCACACGTATCTTTTCAGGAGTTTACAAATCTGAGATGAGCTCTCTCTGCTGTGAGTCCCACTGATTCAGAATACTAACCTTGGGTTGCACCAGGCCTTGGGTATTTAGAAAAATTAACAGACAGTTTGAATTACTTGAACAACCCAGTGCTAAAATTTATCATATTTCTTGAAGTAGGTCTACCAACAGTTCCTCTTTTACTATCCCACTGCGGACAGCGGTCAAACAGTATTTTTCTGCTTAATTTCTGGATATTGCTAAGAATGTGTCCCACTGTCTGAATGGACTCAGAGCTCTAATTTTAGTCACAGTTGCACTGTGATAAGGCCAAATTAAAGAGCATCGTCAAATCCCAAACATAGGATGTGGCGTGTGGCGTTAAGATACACGTGAGCTCTAAACCAGCAGCAACAGCAGTAGTCTGGCCAGAGCAGAGCATCGCCTACAACAGTCAAGCTGACTCAGCAAAGAAGTTGCCTTTGCTGTACTTAGCACTAAGATTCAACGAATGTAACCATGCTCTCTCCTTTGTTAGGGCTCTTCCTCTTGCAGCTGCAGAGTGGTTTGGTTCAGCTTGAATGGGCTAAATCAGCTCAGAACCCATCTTATTTGCATGGGTTGAGATCAGGCAGAGAGGTGGCTGCCATGGCTTGGCTGACAGGAGCTGCACCTTGTCTCACCCCTCAGTTATCAAAATGTACTGAATATTGTTGCATTTTTACGTGGTTTTCTGTAGCTAGATCTTTTCCCCTACTAGCTTTTTTGAGTTGTATAGATATCTTCTAAAATAACTGACTTGATGTAGCACTGTGCAAGATTCAACTAATTAAAATGCAATTACCAATTTTCTCACCATGATGGATGTATTCAGTTTTGAGTACCTAGTTTGAAAAAATGGACTGGAAAAAAAAGAGAGGTGTCGTGGGTTGACCCTGGCCGGCCGCCAGGTACCCACACAACCGCTCACTCACTCCCCCCTTCACTACTGAACAGGGGGAGAAAATATCTCCAAGGGCTCAGGGTTTGAGATAAGGACAGGGAGATCACCCTCATTTACTGTCCCGGGCAAAACAGACTCAGTTTTGGGGAAATTAGGTACATTTATTAAAAGAACTAATCAGAGAGGAGTAGTGAGAAGTAAGAAAAGAGCAAACAAATCCTAAACAGAACACCTTCCCCCCATCCCTCCCTTCTTCCCGGGCTCAACATCAATCCCGGTTTCTCCAACTCCTCCCCCCGAGCGGCGCAGGGGGACAGGGAATGGGGGGCTGAGGTCAGTTCATCCGACGTTGGTTCCACCGCTTCTTCACTCCGGGGGAGGACTCTTCACTCTTCCCCAGGGCCACTGTGGGGTCCCTCTCACGGGAGACAAGCTTCATGCTCTCTTCTCCGCATGAGTCGTCCCACGAAGGGCAATTCATCACAAACTGCCCAACGGGAGACACCTCACGAGGGGCAGCCCACCCCTCGTGAGTCTGAGGCACAGTCCTTCAGGGGAAACTGCTCCAGCGTGAGCCACCCGCAGCGTCCCAAAAGTCCCACCGGCCAACCTGCTTCAGCGTGGGCATTCCTCTCTTCCACGGGCTACAGGCTCCGGCAGCGACTTGCTCTGACACGGGCTTCCCACGGGCTACAGTCCCCTTTCAGGCATCCACCGACACAGCATGGAGTCCTCGGTGGACATCTATGCGGTGATCCTCACGGTGGACCTCTGCACCTCGCCCATGGGCTGCAGGGGGACAACCCGCTTCACCATGGTCTTCACCACAGACCCAGGGGATTCCTTCTGCTCCGGCGCCTGGAGCTCATCCTCCCCCCCCTCCTCCTTCTTCACTGACCTTGGTGTCTGCACAGACTCTCACTCCTCCATCTCTGTACCAGCTGTTATGGCGCAGTTCTTTTTCCCGTTCTTAAATATGTTTTTTCACAGAGGCGTTCCTCTCCTATCACCTTACTGATAGGCTCAGCCTTGGCCAGCGGCGGGTCCCTCTTTGTAGCCAGCTGGCATTGGCTCTATCAATCTTGGGGAGCTTCTAGCAGCTTCTTACAGAAGCCACCCTGCAGCTCCCCCCCCGCCGCTGAAATCTGGCCAGGCCAAACCAAAACAAGAGGAAAAGATGAAAACATTGAGAGGAGAAGTACAGTGGAAGCAGAAATCAAAAAAGAACTTTTTTCGTTTTTGTTCAGAAATTAAATTCATTATCAAGAAAGACATTCAGATTTTTTAAGTAGGATAATGAAGATCAAGAGAAGGCCTATACAGGAACAATATTTTATTTTCTCTGGATATAAAACTTTTTTTTTTAAAAAAAAGAGTATTTTCAATATATTAAAATACAATCTACACATACATATCGGTAGTTTTAGGTGATACCTTTTTATTCTGTGGAACTCATTGCCACAGGAATTTCCTCATGAAATAAGTGTTTGCAGAAATGTGCAATGGATTTAGTCAAGGTTTGATAGAATTACGGGAATTATCATCTTAATTCTTTAAATCAGAATCTGAGTACTTCACCTTTGGAGAAAACTTTTTTCCCATGTTATAATACTGCAAAACTAGTTATCTTTTGTTATGTGGATACATTTTCCTCAGATATTTACAATTAGTTTGAGACCATTGGATCACATGAACCACTAGTGTTTTTTTGAAGTTATTGGCAGATTCATTGTTCCTAAATTATTTAAATAACAACGTCATAGACGGCTAGTGCTATGGGCCACGACAGCCAGTAATTGATTAAAATATTTAATAAGTTTGTGTGCAAGATGGAACTCTAGATGGAGCAGTTTCCTTTGTTTGAACTTGCTTTGCTAGGCTGATAATGATTTCACTAAGTTAGTAACTATTAGACCAATGACTGGCAGAAATACGATAACATAGTTCTGTTGAAACATTCAAAATTATATTGGATTTCTGTAATAAGAAACTTGTGTATTAGTACGAGAGGAAAACCTCTAATGAGAGTTCACATTCCCAAATTTATTATTTGAAGTAATGGCAAAAGATATTTTATGAAATAACAAGGTTATATAGTGCAGCAAAAATTAGTTCAATATTTCTTGTTAACCTTCTCGAATATATCATTTGTTCTAATGGCAAAATAACATTTAGAAAATATAAATACAGAAAAGGACTAGCTAAATGCTGAAGTTAAGGGAACCAGACTGCTGTGTCATATGCCAGTAGTATAAGTGTTATGAGATTCATCTGAAGTGCCTCAAAGCTCTGCTTGTTGCACCGTTCAGAGGGAAGTTGCATGTGGTCAACTTTCAGCCCTATCTTATGGCAGAAAGGTGGAGGGTCGCCAGTGGCCAGGCTTTCCCTTCTAAGCCCTTGTTCACAATCAAAATGGCCAGTAAAATGTAATGAGTTATCTCAGAGCATTCTGCTTCGGTTTCTGGAACCACCGTGAGAAGCACGCTCAGCCGCTTAGCGCTGTTAATATCAACAATGTTCCCTCACCTGTGTGTCTCTCTAGTTTTCTAGGACAGTACAGTTCCCTAGCATTCTTCCAGAGAAGTAGTTGCATTCATTTACTTTTCTGTCCCTCCTCAATAATTTGCAGTCCAATCACCGCAAAATTAGAGATGCAAACTACAAAAATACCACAAGAGGAATAACTTCTGATTGCCTCTGTTCTCCAAGCAAAGAGGAAGTAAAGGAGTAGATTCCACTTAAGTTCCTTTTCCTAATTAAACTCCTCTCATAGAAAATCAGATGTGAAAGAAATGGGCTTTTGTACCTGATCTCCCAAAACCAGAGTGCATGCTTGAGGCAAAACGGTGCACATTAGCTTAATTCTCCTTCCCTCTGGAATGAGACTTCCAGGGAAGCAAGCCTCGGAGTCCTGCCTTTTGTTAATGGCCATTCCTCATTTCGAAGCTAGCCGAAAGCTACCCAAGCAAAATAATATCTACTGTGCAAAAAGACTAGATGATGAGGAGTTAAAAGAACTTATTCCATAAAATATACAATTCGTTACACACATAGAATAATAAACACTACAGAAAGGAAGGGATTTGTGCCAATATGTAAATACCTGCAACTGAGAGAATGGCGACAATTCTTGTTTTTCATTTTCTCCTTTGTCCTCAACCTCTACACAGTTGCTATCATGGGCCAAGTTTTTTTTTACGGAGATTAAAAAGAAATTACTAAATTACAGGTCTTTCTTTGTACATTTTTTTTTAAAAAAAAAACTGTTTCAACAATCTGTGATTTTCCCTACTCTCCCTAGAATTTTGTCATACACTACTAACAAAGTACTGTAATGTTATAAGAAACCTAGAAATGACCTCAAGACTCATGTATTCTATCAGAATTGGTTTCAATATTTCGATCAAGCATTGTAAATGGGTATCTAATGTAGCATTGACCTTTTTTGAAAATATTGCCTCCAAACGTCTCATGAAAAATTGCCTTCATAATATTTCTGCCACAGAATTTCATTAATGGTTAATGTATTCCTTCTTATATGCATTTTACTTATGTTTTTTCCCCATATTTAAGTTTCCCTCTCCCTCTGTTTGCTTCCATTTTATCAATCAAATGATATATATTCTTCATATTCTGCCTTTTTCAGAATTTTCAATACAAAAATTTATTTTAAAAAATGACTGCTTAAAAGGGGAAAAAAAAATCTAATATGTTTTAAATGAAAAGGTACTATTGGGTGTGGATTAGCAACCTGATAATATTCCTTTTTGATGTTTTAAGCCAATTGATTTTCATGCCATTCTGCCTGACAACACACTACAGGCACGTATTCATAGGCTGTTAATAAATGCCCCATCAAGATTTTTCTGCTAAGCTATGAGTAGAGTACATACTCAAGGAAAGAATAGGACTTGCTAGGCTTCCGGCAAAAAGTGGCACATTAGATTTGGATAGACAGGATGCTGAACCACATTGCTAAATGTGATGATTTGACAGAAAGTAATCCATGGGATATTTCTGTTTGCCAGCATTTGGATGTGTGAGTCAACAAAAATATCCTCTATCTCCCCCCTGATCTAGATGAATTGTGTCATATAGATTAATAAATCATATGGCCTTACTATTATTTCAGCACTTTAGTCACTGCACATTCATATGCAAGATAAAATAAAGTAGGACACACATTTTTTAATTGGGAATTTCTAAATCAACATTCATTCTACAAGAGGAGCTATGTCGACAAATGAATATAGGTGGTTGGCAGAAAGCAAAATTATGCCTGGAAGACCTTTACAAATCACAAACCACCACTTAATTTCTGCTGAGTAACTAGCAGGTAGCAAGACAAACAGCACACTGTACCAATTTAGATGTGATCAGAGCAAGGCAAAAGATGAGAAAGCTGCATGGGGTTTAAAGAAAAGTTACGAAATACTGCAACATTAAGTCTAGGTTAAATAAATAGTGGATTTTTCTCTGAACACAGTACCTAACATCAGACCAATCACAATAAATAAAGTAAAATTATTGGCTACTTCTTTTGGAAACAAGCCACAGTTTTGCCATTAACTTCAATAGCAGTGAGAGGGGTGTCTTCAATGAATTTAAGTATACTGCACAGCTGCAGTATCAAATCCACAGCTGAAAAGATCAGTCTAAATCTGCTAAATACATTAATTCCAGTGAGGATCTAACCTGAGCGGTAACTGAAAATGTTGGTGCACAGACACAGATGTCTCCCACACAGTTCATGCAGACAAAGCAGTTTCACACTGAAGCATTAAATCTCCATTAATTATCAGATTGACTATGAGTTGAAGATTCAGAACTTCCACAGCTTGATTTCTTCCAAAGTCTCTTTGTTGTAAAGCAGCGTCTGTTGCCAAAGTTATTTACCTGTTCCCTGCACTCACACAGACATGAATTTGTATGCATAGACTAATATACCTTTTCCTACTTCTGTAGGGTTTTTAACTAAAAAAAAAAAAAAGAAGAAATTAAAAAAAGAAACCTCACACAGGATTAGGCTTCGAGAGCTGGGAAGAAAAATATTTTTGGAACACATCTAAACCAAGTTTAAGTATTGATTTAATGCATAGAATATTATTGTTCTTCCACTGAAACAATATCCAGTTTCCTAGCGAAGGTCCCAATTTCACATGAGGCCATTGAGATTTAAAACTTCCTGAAGAAGAATCTAGTTTCCATCATTTTATTTCAGGGCTTACATAATCCTCTAAATAATCACTTCACGTAACACATTGTAGTACTCTTTAAAAATTAGGTCTCCCTCTTGAAAAAGGCCCATTTTCATTGCAGTGGTGTTTCTGTGCATCTTTCTCTCTCCCAGCACCAAAGTATCTGTAGGATTTCTCAAGGGCAAATGATTTAAAGAACACCAACAGCATTATTAATTTGAGGGTTATGGATAAGTATTCTTAAATTCAGGCAACCATCTAAGAGACCTCTCACTAAACTTTCTCAATAATTCTCTCACAAAACACTTTCAACACACAGAACATACTCTAAAAACCCCTAAAACTATGAGTCCCTTGAGGCCATATTACAGTAGAAACAGAGGCTAGATGTTTTGTCTAAGCAAGAACAGGCATAGTTCAAAGCAAGAAGGTAAAACGCATCATAAACAAGCCTCAGTTTCAATGCCTTCTGAATCTCTGATGAACAACTCTCTGTCCTTTCAAGCTGTGGTGCTATAAAGGAAAGTGAAGTGATCTGGCTTTTGTATTTTTTTCCTTTTATGGCAATAAAAGAATCTCACTAACACAGATTTCTCATAAAATAAGTGCACAAGCTGTCCCATCAAAGCTATTCTCTTTAATTGTGTCCCAGAGCCAGGACTGTGTCTACATAACTTTGCACAAGAATGTTCATGCTTGTCAACACACCAGTAGATATTTGAAGTGTCTCCTGAGACTTTTAAGCCTTGCTCTTCTGTGTTGAACAGATTCTGCCATTGACTATCTTAAGTAATCTGACTGAAGGAAAAATATAAGGTGGCAGTTCCTTAAGCGGAACTTATGTGGAGAAAGTGCTTAGCTCTACAGTTTCTGCTAACTTGAGCACTGATTATTTCTAGGCACATACCTGGTTTTGGTCACATAACCCCAGTGTTCGCACAAGGAGAAGAAGAAACAGTTGAGTGCTACTGACAGGTGAGTAGTCAAGTGTTTACTCTTCCAGATGTCAGCAATGGTTGCTGTCTGATTGCTGCGAGCAATGTTTTCCAAACAGTAGGCAAAATCCTGCCTCTGCAGATTTCAGTGGCAAAACTCAGCTGACTTCACAGGGCTCAGGATTTTGTTTAGTGCCTCCGTATTTTAAAACTCAGGATTTCCTAGAGGCATACAGAGCTTTGGAGAGAAATAATTCTTAAAAAAACAGAACAAAAGAGAAAAGGCCATTTGTTTCCTAGCAGCTAAAGGTCTTTCACTGCAATGAGTACAAGAGCAAATAATCTTTCCCACTATCTGAAGGGGATTTATAGCATATATGAAATTTAATCTCTCACTAGATCACAACAACCTGTTTTTTGCATCCAAGCATGAGCCACGATTCCAATGTATGCAACTGGATGATTTGTAGTAACTGTTGTCTGATAGGTCCACTTCCCACGAGTGAGCCTTTTAATTAGGGAGATCAAGGTTTTGGTTTGCTCTTAGAGAAAGTGTATTTGTCTTTAGTTAATATCTTCAATTTACGTGTCATTCTTCCATGCACATTTTTGGTATATAAGTATTATTCATTCAAAAGGAGAGTAAATACTTCCACCTCCTTCATCTTGAAATATCAATATAATGTCTGAAAAAAATCAAGGGTAAAGGGACCTCATCTTTCAAAAGATTCAAGCCTCTTCAAGGATAAAAAGTGCTGAAATCAGATGAATTATATTATTTCTAAAGTCAATAACCCCTGCTGCCATGCATATATATACACATGTTCATTTGTTTCTAAGGAAATGTGTCTTTACAACCCCATGACTTGTATGTACATAAAAAGAGTCTGTATATCTGAGTACCGGAATTCATATAGGCAAGGGGTTGTATAAATTGGCAGCATGGCTTAAGTGTGTGTGTATGTACCTGCTCTATGAAGGGGAAAAGAGTGAAGCATCCACAGCCTTCTACTTTTTAGTCTATGATTAAAACAAGTTGATCCTGCAGTCCTCAAGTATTTTTTATATTAATGACATAATGTCACTCATTTCTTAGTTTTAAAATGTTCAATATACTTTATAACAAGTCTAAAACAAGGTCAGATTACTACATCTTTTATCTACCAGGTTCTGCCTCTAAGGCAGAAAAAAATATTAAAGATTTTTTCATTACTGTTTGTTGGCTGTATTTTACACCATAGATTTTGAGCCCACAGCAAGGTAAATACAAACAACTTGGCATGAAAACCATACTGTTTTCTACAATACTATGTCTTTCAATAGCCTAGAGTTTTATCTGGTAAATAGGTTCATGCAAAGTGGAATGGGAAGACAGAAGAAAATACATTTTGATGCCCCTTTTGAACACAGTAGCATAGATTTTGTAATTTTTTAAAAATAGTTTTTAGTTTCACACAATAAATACGAATTTGTTGCTTGAATTGGTGTTGACTCTGAGTAGTTCCCAAATTACTTCTTACTGCCATGCATAAAAAGTGACCAGTTAAAAAATAAATAACAGTACATGTAAAAATACCTAAGAATTTTCATATTAGTATTTCTGTATAATTTCGTGTTTAAATCTTTGTGGTTTAGGTGTATACCCGAAGGTGCTTAAGACAATAGGCTTCCCAATCAATCATACGTCGAGGTACGAGTCTTTTTTATAAGAATTACAAGCATTTAACATTACTTGGTTCATTATTTTCTTCTCAAAAATTTCTATTTCTTCAAATTTGTGAGTTTATTTTCACAGGAAAAAAAAACAGAAATAAATACATTTTTTTTTACTTGATATGCTCTGATTCAACAAGTCACAATGAAACAAAACAAAAAAAACAAATGGAAATCTTCATCATTAAAACAAAAGAATTAAAAAAAAGGAATCACATACATGGCTTTGGGTGAATACAACAGATGTTAGTTCCTCTAACCATAATCCACAACATCAAGTAGTCCTTAAAGACTCTGTGGGGAAGTGGTTTCCAAAATGCCTGGATTGTCATGAGACTGTGTTTGAATTTTAACTATTACTCATTTCAGTTAGGCTCTGTTTCAGGAAATCTGAGAAGCTCTGAAACATATGTGCCTACATTGCTAACTGTCTCCCCATCCATCCCTCTGTGTCCCTCTCCCACCCCGCCTCTTCTTTTCATTATCTTCTCCCCACAACCTTTTCTTCATTTCCCTTGACTTCATTCAGCTTTCTCATGCTGGCATCCATAATGAATAAATTCACTGGTACAGTTAGGAATATATTACTGTTGAATATTCCCTGCAGCAAAGTTCCATCAAAATTGCTTATCAGTGACAGATGCCCACTCAGAGATTCAAAACTGTCTAACTCAGCCCTCCCTTTCCTACCCAGTTTTGCTATATGTGAATGAAAATGGAAGTGGGAGGACAACAACCTTTGCCTCTAAGGTGCAGATCTTTGAAGTGTTTAAATTACTCTGATTCCCGTCCAGGCTGCTGGAAGTTTACCTATTCCATGTGCACTGGCATACACCAGCCAGTAAAAATAAGGGCAGTTTGTATAACCTCATTGTTTGAACTGCTTTCCAAAATTAATACTCTCAAGACATTCTCTCAGAAAAAAAGGGAAGGAGATGGGAAATAACACTTTCAATCTGTATGAATAGTTTCTGTTTCACTCATGTTCACACACACACGGTGAAATGCTGGCACTTTCTTTAACGATGAATTTAGCTCTTTGCCTTCTCTAGTTCTTTGCCTCCTCTAGCTTTTTCTGTAAGACCAGAAAGATCTTCTACTTTAACACCACTAAACCATATTATTAAAAACCTGACCATCACTTTCACAGACACAGTGTTTCAAGTGTGATATTAATGACATCCTAGAACACTCAATGCCTGGGAAGGCACTAGCTTGATAGCATGCATTCACTTGACATGGTCCTCCACAACATCCTTCTCTCTCATTTGGAGAGATATAGATGGACTGTTTGCTGGATGAGTAAATGGTTGGATAGTTGCTTCCAGGGGGTAGTGGTCAATGGCTCAATGTCCAAATAGAGACTGGTGATAAGTGGTGTCCCTCAACAGTTGAATTGGGACCAGTGCTATTTAATATCTTCATCATTGACACAGACAGTGGGATCAAGTGCACCATTAGTAAGTTTGCCAAGGACCACGAACTAAGTGGTGCAGTTGACACACCTAAGGGAAGGGATGGCATCCAGATAGACCTGGACAAGCTTGAGAAGCAGGCCTGTGTGAACACCACAGTCACAGAGGTTCAGTAAGGCCAAGCCCAAGGTCCTGAATCTGCACTGGGGCATGAATGGATTGAAAGAAGTCCTAGGGAGAAGGACTTGGGCATACTTGGGGATGAAAAGCTCAACATGAGCCAACATCATGTGTTTGCATCCCAGAAGGTCAACCACATCCTGAGCTTAATCAAAAGAACCGTGGCCAGCAGGTGAAGGGAAACGATTCTGCCCTGCTGCTCCACTCCCATGAGACCTCACCTGCAGTACTGTGTCCAACTCTGGGGCCCCCAACATAGCAAGGTCATGGACCTGTTTGAGTGGGTCCACATGAGAGCCACAAAAATGATCAGAAGGCTGGAGCACCTCCCTTAGGAGGACAAGCCGAGAGAGTTGGGGTTTTTCAGCCTAGAGAACAGAAGGCTCCAGGAAGATCTTATTGCAATATTCCAGTACTTAGAGAAGGCTTATAAGAAAGAGGGGGGAAGAATTTTTAGTAGAGTTGGTTGCAGTAGAACAAAGCGTAATGGCTTTAAACTAAAAGAGGGTAGATTTAGACCAGATATTAGGAAAAAAATATTCTGAGCCTGGTGAAACACTGGCATAGGTTGCCCAGAGAGGTGGTAGATGCCCCATCCTTGGAAACATTCAAGGTCAGGTTGGATGGGGCTCTGAGCAACCTGATCTAGTTGAAGATGTCCCTGCTCACTGCAGGGGGACTGGACTCGATGATCTCTAGATGTCCCTTCCAACCCAAACTGCTCTATGATTCCATGACTCTTTGTGTCTATAGAAGGTATACACACAGACTAGGTCCTGTTTAGAAATTAAGACAGAGGTATGAAAGACAGTTTATTGAAACTCATTGAAAGACATGCTCAAATCCACAAGTCTATCAATCAAATCTGTCCCTATAACTTAGCAAATCTGAGCTATATTTGTTTTAAGAGAGGGTAGCAAAAGGAGTTTTGTCTGTTTTTCTGTGTTACACCCACATGAAATCTGCTCATTTTTGATCCATTTTTTTTCCAGATATGAAAAGTAACATATTGTTGACTGAGCATTTTATTTTCTCTTTAACGGAGCATTTCCAGGAAAGTAGATAAGATTGCCTAGGCATCCACACTTTTCCACCGCAAATGAGTTTGTCTCCTTTTTTTTTTTTTCTTTTCAGTTTTACTCTTTGTTTAAAGTTAAACATTAAAACAAAACAAAACAAAAAGCTATGTGGAATCTACATATATCTTGTGGAAAGCTCTGCATTGTGCACAGTTATAATACTGTTGGTTGCAACACATTATGTACCTGGGTTCAAAGTGAAATTTGTGCCTTTGTTCTCTTGCCAGTATTTTTGCTCTATTCCAGGAGACAACTGAATCCCTCTTTGCCACTGTAAATGGCCAGCACGCTTTGTAAATTTAAGCTTGGCAAAAATGTATTTTAATACAAATACAGCAAAAGAGAGAAAGAGACTTTAAAGAGAATTGTTCTAGGCTTACAGTATTGAGAACACAAAAAAATAAATACATGAGCTTTGGTACTGGTTACAGTAAAGACAGTCTAAAATACAGTCCCCTAGACCCACTTTCAGCAAGCAATAAATGTTGAAAGCTACTGAAAACAGCTTTCCCTTTCCCACTTCATTTCTCTCCGTCTTCCCCTCCTGCCATTAATTCAGCTCAAAGATATTTTGCACAGGTGTTTATGTAACTGTGATACACTGGGAACATTCCAACTCAAATTGATTCAGCTGAAAGATCTCCTAACCACACTTCCATCAGCACTGTGGGGTGGTCTAGGTCCATAGTAAATGGCCAGTTCAAGAAATTCGTCAGGCTTTCTCTAACCTCCAACACCAGGCTCTTTAGCATTGGTGTGTATCAATGAATCCATTGCCAGTAATGAATTTCCTGTTACAAAAAATATTGCACTCCTGATGCAAGCAGGGTAAAAGTTTAAGTGACTGTCTTGCTTTTTCCTGTGGTTTGTGTAGAAAGCACATCTCCAGTTGTTTTGCCATAAGCTAAGTTGGTTCAATCAGTTGCCATTGGATAATTTAAAAGTGGTTATTTAACTCCCAGCTCTTCCAAAACCTTACTTGCAAGCCTGTAAAAATAACATTAAGAAATAAAATTTGCTTGTGTATTAAAGGTATTTATTTAGCGTTATAAAAGCTAAATGCTGAATCACTTTTTATGCAAAAGAAAAAAAAATATTTGGGGAAATTGGTCTCTTGGCAAAGTTACATGCATTCACTTGAAACAAAGGATCATTTAAAAGCAAAATAAAGGAATCTGTGGTGCACATAGTCATTGAGAGTCTTTGGCTGTAAATTCTCCTCCCTTTTCTCTGTGGAAGCACATGTCTTTGCCTGCTGTTCATCAGCCTTGATTTTGATGGGGTGATTTTTAGTCAGCTGTCTCTATCATTTTGGCACAGACAAAAATCCTTTAAAAAATGTTACACTTCATCAAAGTGTATCATGAGACTTCACGGTCATTATCTCAATGGTCGCTCTGATGTGCTACAATTGGCAGGGCCACAGACGGTGGGGGGTGTACTAGAAGAAAGCCAGTGTTTCATGTGGAAAGCTGGCAAGTCTCTCCAAGCTTCTGTCAACAACTCAGCAGTCTGATCCGATGCACTGAGTGCTGATTATGCTCTTGTTTCTGTAGGAAGTAAACAAGAAAATGAATTCCACAGCACAACACAGCCTCTTTGTATCTTCAAAATGGTGTGGCTGGAAGCCAGCCAGCCTCGTCGAAAGTTTGGCCATTTGTGTCATCAGGGCCCTGGTACTGATGGAGGCTTTGATTACAGCTTGGATCCAGCACGGAGACCTTTCATAGACAACCACTCAGCAAATAAAGGCATTGATAGGTTGTTGGGTCAATTTAGCCATAAGGGTGCAGAGCAAGGTCCTTTTGAAAAGACTAATGGATTAGCTACACAACCAGTCCCACTGTAGGGCCTTATTTCTCAAGTAACTTCATGACTGCTTTCCAGCTTGGCAGGGACTCTCTTCCTCTAAAGCTAGCTCCAGTACGTTCTTGTTATCAATAGCGCAGCTCAAAGGATTAGACACAAAGAGCTTTACAATTTAATGAAAACAGCTGTTGAAACAACAATTAAGGCAAACAATAGTTTGCATGAAAAACTACTTAATTATGCAAAGTTATGCAGAAAGTAGAATACTCTTTTATTCATAACCACCTAATGTGACTGACAGAAAGTTAGACACCTTCTCCACTGTTGATTTAAAGGTGTCAGCAAGTGGTGTCATTTATAATAATATTCACCATTTTTTGTTTGGTTAACATTTGAACAGCTAATGGTTTAAAGTCTGTGAATTCTCTGTGGCATGGCTGCAGCAGGAACAAGTAAAACAGTAATCTAACAGCTAACATTTTATGTCGAGGCAGTGTTGAGCTCTGAAGTTTACTGTGTTGCTTTACTATGACCAATGCTTTATGCAAGCAGTACGTCATATCACTATTTAAATGTATTCTTCCCTTTTGTACCCCATCCTCTTTACATGGCCTTTTCCATCATGTGCCTTTGTGGTGATTCCTTAAAGGCAGGCACTTGGCCAAATCATTCACCACAGGTTGCTTCAACAGTACCCATTTGATGCCCCTTTCTTCTTTCATCAACTGTTAGCGCCCTACCTTCTTGTCTCCCTTCTCACTGACTCTCAGAAATTCATTGCTTCTCTGTTTGCAGTCTCCATCCTTGACTAGCAGTGCTGACAATTGACTTACAGTCTTTTGAATACTGTATGTTCCACATCTTGCCCCCTTAGAGCACCTTGAGTCACCGTACCAAGAAGTCCCATTTAAAATGTTATTAACTTTGCAGATACAAACACTGTCTTATGCCTCCAACTACTGTTTATTTCAGGCTGCCAGTTAATTGGCATGCTCTAACACCCTTATTAAACCAACTTGAAAATATTGCTTCAGAATGCCTTGGGAATTTAACTAATTTCATGCTAGAACTTAAGAAGTAGGATCTGACACTCTTTCATATCTTCAGTAATCCATTAGGTGACTAACTCCTTTCAGTGACTGAATGAAAGCTTTATTAGTCATAGGGTCTCTACTCTAAACATGTCACCAGAATTTAGTACAGTATCAGCACTAAAATGCAATTGACTTTCTGACTAAAGAGACTTTTAATGATGTCCCAGAATGTAGTTTTGGATATCGTCTTTAAAAGCTTTCTGCTAAAAAGGATTATAATTTTATTTGAACACTTATTTTTGTTTCCTTAAGCAGTTTTAATTTAGCAACAAGTATACAGTAGTGACATAAAATAAAGCAAAATAAAATAAAATAACCAATGCATACTGGATCAGCTCCTCAAATGATGCAAATGGAGTTGTGCCAAATTACGCTATTTAAGAATCTCATACAATATTTTTATCTATGTCCTGAAAAGCTACTTCTGCCTAAAGTCCACTGCATTGCTTTTTTCCCTCCCCCACTGTGTCTGTTAAATATCTGCCTTTTTCCCTTTTTCCTATTCATTTTCATAAAGTGATTTGCTTTATTTTTGTTGGATGATGCTTTAACATTGGATCTTCTGTCACCAGTGCGTCTCTAGCAGCCTGCTGAAGTTCATTAGCACATTTGCTGGCAATAATCCAGTTAATGTATATTTGTTGAAAATCTGAAAAATAATTTTATTATGAGGAAATGCAAACTCATTTTCCAACAGTAAATTATGCAGAAAGCAAATGTCCTATACAGCAAGTTGCAATTCATATTTTTCACTAGAGACTTCTAAACAGCATCTGATATTTGAAAGCAATTATGCCAGTTATCCAGATGTGTTTTTTCAGTCATTATGGGTTTGTTGGCGTTTTTTGGTGGTGTTTTTTTTTGTTTTTTTTTAATTTTTCAGCAGTTCTTATTCGGTGGTACTTCGCATAGCTGTCACACTGGCACAGTGCTCCCATCTCTTCATTAGTCATTCAGATCATGGAGCTTAATTGGACAAGGCTAGAGCGAATTTGACAAACATCACAGCACCAGAAAAAGCAATCACTCTTTCAAGATGAAAATTTGTTTGATGTCTTACTGTGTAACTCATTTACTCTCCTTGGGCATCATGTGACCTGAATGTTAATCAGCCATTGATTGGCTTCTCTCTGTGGACAGTCACGTGGTGAGAATATTAATGGGCTGGGACTGGTAGCGGCACTGGTAGGCAACCTTTGGATTGGCTGCCAGGTTAAGATAGGGAGATAAGTGGGTGCTTGATGAACACTTGACAGAACTTCACAGAAAATTAAGGCCCTAAAATAGCATGAGAAAGTCTTGTCAAATCAAGCATGATTATCATTGAATGCTTAAGGAATTCATCATCTGCATGAAATTGATACACTTCAGCACCAGCAGGCCCTGCAGTCAGCAGGGACTCATCAGACTTTTATTTATATGTGTTCACCAAATCACATTAATTCTGAGAGCTAAAACATGTTAAGGATGAAGGTTATTTTCCGTTCAATCTAATTTATCTATGACAATAATCATCACTAATAATATGTCAAATTAGATTGCAGTCATTTTATGCATGCATGCTATTTGGAAAATAGTGTTAAACCATCCCACAGTAATTAACAATTGGTGAAGGTGTGCAGGGCCTGAAGTCATCAGACTGTCTAGATGGAAAATTACATTCTATAGAAGGGATTTAAATTATATGTATCCTTCTTAAATCGGAATATAAATTATAACCTGTAAAAGCAGATGTAATTTTTTAATGATGTTATTAGGTCTAATAATCATTGAAGGAAATGCATCCTTCTCATCAAATTATTTTGGGCCAAATTCTGCTCCTCTAGGAACGAAAAGGAATTATAATGTGGCTTCATAAGAATCAATAATTGATTCACTGTTCTTCGCATTTTCTTTTTTTTTTTTTCTTCTTCTGTATGTTAACTTTCTAATAATTCACCAACAGCTTCCAGTTTTTAGCACAGATTTAGCAAGGTTCTGCAAGTACTTATACATGAGTCTATTCACTGTACAAGCATTAACAGCAGCAGTGGTACTGTAATTACATGTATTATAACAATGCACATTCCCTAACATCTGCCACTGTTATTAATTTAATGCATTCAGAACTTGATGCCATACTGGTGGGTGGGGGGTGGTTTTTGTTGTTCTTGTTTTGCAATTTCGCTCTCATTTTTTCTTTTAGATGAAAGAAAGATCGGAAATTGTGCAGATTAACCCACCCAGAATCCCCTATTCTTGGGAAATCATTAAAGCAAAAACTGCTTCTGCTGAAATACTCTTAATAGTTCTTTTTTCACAGTAGGTATTTCATGGTACTGATTGCTTTAATAATACTTCTACAGTCTCTTGACTTAAAAAGTATTACTGTATTACAAAATACTTGGTTTTAAACTGTCTGCTTGGTAATGAAGTTTTAAGGGAGCATTTATATCCTTTTTGGCTGGTTTGGCTACAGGAATTTGCAAACACATATACATATACACACCTAAAATCATGCTTTGGCTTACAGAATTATGTTTCAAAAATAAGGGAAAATAATCCGTTGTTTCTTATTTTCCTTACTCTAATCTCTCGTGATCCTGGTACTGCTTGTCTCTCTCTTTGGAGGCCCTCTTTATTGATTAAATGAATCTGCTCCAAAGGCTGGTTCCCAGGCTCTTTGATCTAATCCGATCTGATCTTATCCGATCGCTTCAGCAGGACATTGGGGAATTAACAATAAGCAGCTTTACCACAAGTGTTTAATAACTCAACACAATCTCCTTATGGCTCCGAGCTGCTCATGTTCTCATCCAGTCAACAGCTCACGGTGTAACAGATTGGACATCCCTCTGAACCTGAGGAATTTTCATGCACTGTGAAACTAATCGCTTCAAGTTCCGTCATAAATCACACAAAGCAGATTTCAGCATCTTAACAAATTGGAAAAAAAAAAAAAAAAAAGGAACGGGGGGAGGAACTCATCCACTGAGCTAAAGATTGGGCAGAGGCACGAGGAGAGGAGGAGGTATAATCTAAATTCTGTCATCTTATTTAATGTGTTTCTTATCTGCTTAACTTTCACAAGCATAAAATAATTCAGGCAGACTAAAGCTTTACAACCCTTCAAGCCCATACTGACCTTATTCTTTCCCCTGTATGATAGAAAACATGTGGTTTCTACAACAGTCATGTTATTCTTGTCCCTGTAACAACCCTTGAGTTTTCTGGTGGCATGCAATTAGGCAGGTAACATGTGATATGGAGTGGCAAGGTATTTTAACTTCCCATTGCAGGCACCTACTAAGGATGAATGGATGAGTAAAAAGGATGCTTTGCTGTTGACAGGAGAATCAAGGCTACTTTTTTGGAATTTGAGAGCAGTGGCATCTTCAGAATGAATCCAGTGTGAGATTTGTTTAATCCTTAGACCTTTCCATGTCACAGCCCTCCACAGAAATTGAGTTTTATTTCCACTTTCTGAACATCAGAAGAAGAATCAAAGCTGTTGACATTTAGGCTCCATCTGACTATCATGTCCAAACCACTAAGCAGACATCTGAGCCCATGGAGGAGTTAAGGAAAGAAAAGGGATGATTCAACAAAGATCACCCTTGAGAAAATGTTCTCTAAATGTTAGATATGGGAGACTTTTAGATCCATGAGGAAGGCATTAAAAAACCTGGCAGTTTTGCTGTATAGGCAGCTCATGCAGCCAGTGCCTTTGGTAATTAATTGAACAAATTTGCATCCACCATCGGAAATTCAGTAAGTCCTTTTACACACATTTGTGAAGTCTTCTAGAGAGTCAACGAATAGTATTAACAATACAAATGTACATATCAAGATAGGTTCATCTGAAAGATTTCTGAACCTGATTTTAACAAAATTTTGTTAAATTTAAGGATACACAAAAGACGCTTATTGGTTTTGCTATAAAAATATTTATCAAATTACGAAGTCTGGGTTTGTGATACAGGTTCTAAATAACACCAGTTCTAAATCTAACTACCAATTTAGGACTTGCTTTGGTAAGAAGGCTCCTTGCTGGATTCGTTACACTCAGAGGTTACACTACAGTGTGGCCTGTAACTGAGAATGGATGCCTAGCCAAGATACCATAAAGGTATCTCATCTTGCTCTGATCTTAGATCAATGGGAGCTTCCAACATTAGTGAAGATGAGGTTCATTTCCAAATATACTATTGAAATTCAATTTTTAAATTGAAATAAGTCAAAGATTCTCTTACTACACCCTTATAAAGACTACTGAAATTATCTTCACAACGGATTTAAGCTCAATAGTAAATTCTTTTAATACATAGTTCAGTAGAGGCATTAAGAAAGTCTTGAAGGTTAGCTTGAAGTCTACATATGTATTGTTGAAGTCACCTGAAACTTTAAAATGATGGCAAGAAATTGCCAAATCTCCTATAAATGACGTCTTCTTTCCTACATAGGTTTACTTTCCAATTATGAACAATGTTTTTTGTCCAGTCTATGTCATGGGTCCACCATATAGGGGACCTTTAAGTGCTCTTTCTTGATCAGTAGCAATCACAAGTCATCAAAGACTTCTTTATGCTGTATTTGCTTGGTTTTGATAATAAACATTGATTATTGCAAAGCCATGGAAAACTGCTGAGAGTTACGATGCGTTGATCATTTAAGAACCAACCAAAGAAACTCAAAAATATTATGTGCTTGTCATGGATGATTACTGGAAACCAGCCCAAGGGAAAAATTAAACTCAACATACCTTCTTTAGTTAATTTAGATGAAGATATTTTCTTAGCAACTAAGCAATATTTATAGAATTGGTATACTATGCAGATGTTCCAAAAGGGGATAAATTCTGTTGCCGTTGCGCTTGAAGTACACTGGGATTTAATGTTGATTTATAGCATTTACAGCTAAACATTTTCCAGAAAAGTTGTTCCACTTGGCAACTGCATCTTTCAATAGTCATCAGACTAACAGGACTGACTTGTGTAAGTAGACATACGAAAAATACTTTTCATTATTCCTCCTCATCCAAATAACCACCAAAAAAAAGCCACTAAACTTTGGAAGTAATTTGGTAAAATATTGTTGTATGACTGATAGTTTGGAGCTTTCATGACTCTGGCTGAATTTTCCACAAAATGTTTTTTTCAGAGCACTTATATGATTAAGGTTTTGTTGTGTCACAGGAGGCACAAAACTTCAGTCAGCATTCCTTCTGAAAGCTATTTCTTCTCCTGTCATCTCACCTGTTGTGGTTCTCTAAAGCCTAAAACCCAAGGATTTACACTTGCATACTTTTTGTACAATTTGCTCTTAAGGCACTGGACTGTTGCTGTAAACGGCTTGATTTGTGAACTTCATAGTATTGTAAAACCAGTCTGGAAGCCTGAGAAAACCCAGCAGCTCAGCAGGAAGTTGGGAGACCTCAAGAACAGGGTTTGAACTGATATTCACATGATTTCTGTGCTTACTCACAAAGCCGAACACCAAAACTCTTCATGTTTTCTGCACAGAATATTCTTATTAATTCAGAACTATCAACATTTTTGTAGGTGATTTTCCCATCCATGTTTTGTTGTTTGGTTTTGGCGTTTGGTTTTTGTTTTTTTTTTTTAAATAATCTATTTTACGTTTCAAAAACTGAATTCTGGCTGGTTGTGATTTTGGTGTTTAGTTTTTGTTTTTCCAAACTTTCCAGCAAAATAAAATGCTGATTTTTGACGGCATGTAGCTGTTGGATCCAATATTACTGCATGATTATGACATTTTAATGTCTTTCAGAATCACAGCACTTAGATCTTGTTTGGTATTCCCATGCAGCACAATAACGGGACTGGATGTTTGCTTATTGCTGGTTTCCCTCTTGGTTTATTACAAATGTCATGAAGGAAGATCCAGAATTTTGCCTTAGTGTGAGGGCTAAATGATATATGGAGCCTTATACTTTGAAACTATAGCAAGGTTAAAGACATCAGTGTCTGGGTAATCAGTCCTATAAAGTCGCACCAGTGTCCGTAGCTTCCCAGGCTGACATAAAGATAACGAACACACTGTACTGATAGAGCTGGTTTATCAGGGAATGTGGAGACAGGTTAAAGGTTTAGATCTTTATATTCATCATGCTCATTGTTCAGGCCCACTGCATCTATTGCCAGGTGTCCTGGTTTTAGCTAAAAACACCAATCCTGTTTAGTGATTTTCACTTTCCAGTTTAGTCTCTTCTAAAAGGCTGCACACTCTGAAGTCAGCAGCGTGTTTTTGCAGACAGTGTGTGCTACTGGCAGCGAGAACACCTGATGTTTACAGTCACTGCCTGGGACTGGGATGCAGAAAGGCTCTTGCTTATATTTAATTCCTGTAGTGACCAAGGCCACTGATGGCTCTTGTGTGCCACGCTGGAGGTGTAGTAAGAGGGGTCACAAGGAAGTAAAAGGTGGCACCTCGGGGGCGTAATAGACAGGATACGTGACAAACAAGAGTATTCCATTACATATGCATAATATTCAGTATAAATCGAGTGATCACGAGAGTTTCTGCCCTTTTTTTTCCTCTTTTCTTCAATGGCCGATCTCCTGCTTTTGATCCGGATCCTGAGTTCCCGAATCCAGTTCCCTGGATCCAGCTCCCGCTGCTGCTAAGCCTCGGGCTGGCCCTGTGCCGCCTGTTCTGCAGCACCAGTGGGGATTGATATCGGGGAGGGGGGGAAGTTGGGTTCGATATCGAACTTTTATATAGTTGTTCTTTATTTTTACCTTTTCACTTTTATCTCCATTATTGTTTCATTAAAGCTCTTTTAGTTTTGATTTTCTAACCCATAAGTCTCTCTGCCTCATTCCCCACTCCTTCTCGTTTTGGGGTGAAGAGGGGGTTAGAAAGCCTCTGTCCACATTTAGTCACCAGTCCAGCCCTAACCCACAACACCAGGATAAAGACCATGACTGACAGACAGTGCTTCTGGAATGATGCAACTTTAAAGCTTACTAGTCATTATAGAAATGGTTTTTGTATGAAGTAGTGTAAGAATATGAAAGAAAACTAAAGGTCTTCATAATTTTTACCATTTTCTACTCCTACTTCCAAGACCATTTGCTTTGCTTGCACTAACACAACACATGTCTAAATGGGTACAGTAAAAATAAATAGAATCCTTACAAAACGAAAGACTGCATTTTGTATATAAGACAAGGGTAAGAGCAAACCACATATGGCTGATATTAGTCATGGTTGTTTAAAGACCAGTTGAAGGCAATTCAGATATCTGAGGATTAGAAAGTTATAAGAACTAAAGTGCAGAAGTGTTAGGTTGTTTATCCAGCTATACTGACTTTATCCAGAAACTACACTTCTGCCCTTCACCTATGGCTGCACACTGGTGTATTGCAATGGATATGACAAATCGTATTTCATAGAAGTGTAATTAAGAAGAAGGCAATAAGCATGCTTTCTCAGTGATGCACTTATTGGGTGGGCCCATAAAGTGTGAAGCAGTGACATGCAGAGATATTATAGCTGAAACTGAGTTGAAGCAGTGCAGCCACTTCCTTGCAGCAGAGCCTGTGGCTATGCAAGTATCTTACAAGGTATCACATTACGCAATGTTGGTGTAACACATTTTTGAATATGGTATGGGCTTTCCTTGCATGCTTTACTGTTTAAGGATCGCAAGATATCAGAAACTTTTTGCCTGAAAAGTATAAAAATCGTTCTTATTTTTCTGTTTTTCTCTATAACTTGTTCACATTCCAATCACTGAAATTTGGGGTCTTCCTACGAACTATACTGGCTATTGTATCTGAACTGCACACTTACCAAAGTATCTGTTTATATCAGAATTTGTAGTGAATTTTGCTCAGGACTTAAAGCTGAGCAATTGAGAAAACTATGAACTATGCCACTGTTTTTCAAGTATTTTTCTCCAGGTCAGCCTTGAACACCCAGAGAAGGTGGGTTAGGTTAGGTTATAGTTTCTTCTTCATTAACTATGTGTTACTAAGGTCAATGAGCTCTGATGTTCTGAATTAAAGCATTTAGCTGATCAGTAAGTTTCAAGTTCTTTAGTCTTTGCAAGGACAGGAATTGCAGTGCTTGGGTGCTAGTCTAGTATCTGTGCAATCATCTAAGCTAGCTCCTTTGAAACTGTAGGCATGATCTTATTAAAGATGTCAAGATGCATAAAACTATGAAAAAAATATAATAAATCTATAGGGATCCTGCAGTCTTTGAAATTAAACTAGTGATGGGCATACTCCGTTCAAGTCAATATGTCTACATATAAGCTAATTTTCCAGGCTTTCCTCGTTGTCAGCACGGGAAGACAATTCTACGTTGACATTGCCTCATCCTACGGCAAATTTTTTTTGCAATAACTTAGATGAATCATGTTCTGAAAGTACTTATTTCACTTCATTGACCCTCAGAAGTTTCTAGCTAAGACAGAGATGTTCACACTGTAAGCCACCTATGTTGAACTGCATCTCCTGGCGCGTGCTTGCATCTCTCAATGTGGAAAAAAAAAAAGTACAAATCATCCTACTGTTTTTACAGGTTCTTAATTTCTGACTCTTCATGTACTTACCAGAAATTGCTGATACCACCCAGCCTTCCCAGTTAGACTACTATCTGAATCAGTACAGTGACATTCAAGGCTTAAAAATCGTTACATCAACATGTAAACCCATTCTTGACACCAAATACTGTAAAAATCATTCTTTCTTAACAGGCCACTGTCATTCATCTGTAAAAGGGCATACTGTGTTTTTAAAAAAACTATTCCCAAATGAAAGCCACAAATTGGAAAAGAAGCCTATAAAATAAAACTGTATCATGTTTTGTCTGTTTTTGAAATATGGCCAGGCTAAACCATTAAAAGGGGATCTTGTTGCACAGTCTGCAGAATTCGACCACGAAGCCACCACAAGAATATTGCGCCAAACAAAACATATTGAGACTAGTTATGCTCAGTAATATCT
Source organism: Trogon surrucura (assembly GCA_020746105.1). Classification (NCBI taxonomy): domain Eukaryota; kingdom Metazoa; phylum Chordata; class Aves; order Trogoniformes; family Trogonidae; genus Trogon; species Trogon surrucura. Next base: position 18,842,317 of record CM036658.1, read on the forward strand.
CTGAATCAAATGAATGTTCTTCATGCTTCCTGATGTAAGGGAAAATACATAGGAATTTGCTTAGATATTGAGAAGTCCTTTTGGTGCCGAATATCATCATCATCATCATCATGATGTCCAAATTCAAGATAGAAAAAAGAAAGGCCAGGTAACACTTTATCCAGATTAATATATTTTTAGTGGGTAAATTTGCATCAGCCAAGGTATGGATGGGACTGAATAGTTTGCATGATATATATATATATACATATATTTATTAGATCTGGGGAGAAGCCATACAGAATCAAACTTGAGAGTCAGGTAATTTTCACGTGCCATGACCTACAACAGAAGTATCCTGTATGTTTTTGAAAGACAAGCATTTGCTATTTCTCCAGTAAAAACCCCAAGCAACTGAGAGTGCAAGAAACCTATTTCACTGGTAGAACACTGTGGTGGAGTGACTCTGCACAGCAGCCAAGCACCCACAGAGCTGCTTGCTCACCTCCCCTTGCCGAGCAGGGCTGGGCAGACAATAGGAACAGCAGAAGCAAGGAAACTCATAGGTCAAGAAAAAAAAAAACTTAGTAAATGAAGATAAAAATCAAGTGATGCAAAGGTAATCAGCCAGAACTTCCCATAAGGAGACCAACGCTCAGCCAGCCTCTGAGCAACAGACACCCTGGAAGACATGAAAATCCCCAAACCCACTTCTTTCTGTGACAACAGATTTATTGCTGAGTGTGATGTCACATTGTATGGAATGTTGCTTTGGACAGTTTGGGTCAGCTGTCCTGCCTACATCTCTTTCCAGTTTCTGGTGTTGGACAGACTGGGAAAAACAGCCTTGACACTGTGCAAAGGCTATTTAGTAACAGCAAATGTTGGTGTGTTATCAACAGTGTTTTAGTTACAAATTTAAAATACAGCACCGTATTGTCTGCTAACAAGAAAGTTAGCTCCATCTCAGCCAGACGCAGTACAAGCATTGAAGAAGTTAAATAGCAGAATGTGTAATGTAGTCAAATAATTTCTCTCTGTAATAACTGTATCCAGTTGCATTGCCTTTATCAGCAATCATTACTACATGTCATACAAAACGTTTCACTAAAAAGGACTGGTTTTCTTCCATGCATTCCAGTTTCTGTACAGCCTCAATTCCCCCAAAAAATTATTCAAAAGACTGCTTCATGATGCATAAACCTCCACCAGTCTGGTTCAAGGACTTCTGCTAATTCCCTAAATTGTAATGAATAAAATAATGTATTACATTAAGAGCTGTGTCTGTCTGTCTTTCGTCTGCTTCAGAAACACACTTAGAGTAAGTCTATCCTCATTGGGAGAAGAAACAGATCTCATTATTCACTTCCTTGTAAAATTCCCATTCTTGGCAGTCAGACAGCTGACCTCCTACCTAAGCAAGGTGCTAAAATGGTTAACAGATTTGTTGAAAGTGACTGGTAACAGAGAGCCTATGCTTAATACAATCCTCTTCACAAAGCTATTTGCTGCTCTAGCCATAGTAATCAAGGCTGTCGTGTCGGATCAGCTTCTTGATTATCTTTGCATAGTTTTATGCATCATCACAGGTCCAGTAACAAATGAATCATAAAATAGTTTTGTTAAACAAAATGAATTTTATTGGACATTTCATGCCTCCTGTCCTAAACTTAACATACACATGCTGTCTTTTTCTAAACTGACAACTATTTAGAAATCACAGACACGGGGATTACATTTTCAGTTTGGGAAAGTAACTAAAGACTGTACGTTTTAAATCATCATGCTTGATCCTATAACCAGCCCTTTAAAAATTCTCACAGGAGTATTCTTACTGAACAAAATAAGTTTTCATAGGTAATAATTCAGAAGTCCAGGCTTTACTAAGTTAATAGTGTTTACATGTACAGGGCAAGGATCTATTATGCCATACTTTACAAAGAGCTAGTGTCCAAAACACACTATTTTTTACAATACTCTATGAAATAAAGACTACTACCTTTTTATGGATACAACTGCTGACAAGGGAGATCAAGCTGGTTTACTCAAGCTAGACTTAATAGTAAGGCACTGAGCCTTTTACTGTCCTCAGACAGACTGTTATGAAAAAAAGGCTAGTATAGCATTCTTGCATATCAAAACCTGAAGAAATGTAATAGTCAATTTTATGAACACCTCTCATGCCTTTCTCAAGAAAAAGCTTGTGGAGACTAGTGTAATTTTTGTATTATACTGGGAATAAAATCCTTTCAAGAATTTTAGCGTTTTGACCTTTTTTGGGCCTTAATCTTGGGATGAAAAATAGAAATTTTGTATAAGTTTATGAAATAAAAATCTGAAAAATAAAGATTAAGCTCTGGTTTGTTAAAACTTTCAAATTAGACTCTACTCCAGCTATCCATCCATGTGTTTATGTGTGTTGTGTTTTCAATGGTTTCTCATTGAATGGTCATTTTTACCTGAAAATCAGAATATTTTCCGAAAACAAATATGGTCAAGTTTCTATGAATCACAGAATCACAGAATCACAGAATGTTAAAGGTTGGAAGGGACCTCAAAGATCATCTAGTCCAACCCCCCCTGCCAGAGCAGGATCACCTACACTAGAGCGCACAGGAACGCGTCCAGGCGGGTTTTGAATGTCTCAAGAGATGGAGATTCCACAACCTCCCTAGGCAGCCTGTTCCAGTGCTCAGTCACCCTCACAGTGAAAAAGTTTTTCCTCATATTTTTCTGGAACCTCCTGTGTTCCAGCTTCCACCCATTGCCCCTTGTCCTGTCAGTGGACGCCGCTGAAAAGAGCCTGGCTCCATCCTCCTGACATTCCCCCTTGACATATTTATAAACATTGATGAGGTCACCCCTCAGCCTCCTCTTCTCCAAGCTAAAGAGATCCAGCTCCTTCAGCCTTTCTTCATAAGGGAGATGCTCCACTCCCTTCACCATCTTTGTGGCTCTACGCTGGACTCTCTCAAGCAGCTCCCTGTCCTTCTTGAACTGAGGGGCCCAGAACTGGACACAATATTCCAGATGCGGCCTCACCAGGGCAGAGTAGAGGGGCAGGAGGACCTCTCTTGACCTACTTGCTACTCCCCTTCTAATACACCCCAGGATGCCATTGGCCTTCTTGGCCACGAGGGCACACTGTTGGCTCATGGTCATCCTGCTGTCCACTAGAACCCCCAGGTCCCTTTCCCCTGCACTGCTCTCCAGCAGGGCAGTCCCCAACCTATATTGGCACATGGGGTTATTTTTTCCCAAGTGCAAAACTCTACACTTGCCCTTATTAAACTTCATCAGATTTCTCCCCGCCCAGCCCTCCAGCCTGTCCAGGTCTCTCTGAATGGCCGCACAGCCTTCTGGTGTGTCAACCACTCCCCCCAACTTCGTATCATCAGCAAACTTGCTGACAACATTCTCTAATCCCTCATCCAGATCATTGATGAATATATTAAACAGCACCGGCCCAAGCACTGACCCCTGAGGGACCCCACTAGACAAGAAGAATCTTCAGATTCAAAATGAAAGTGATACAGTAGAGGAGGAAACATCATCTATTTTAATGCAAACCCAATTTTGTCAATCAGAGACTTACAGTGGATATTTTGTCAATGCCATGATGAAGGTTGCTGCCTGAACCTACTTGCAACAAATGATTTTCTGTGAACACAGATCATAAAAGTTCTTCAGAGTTTAGTAAAATTCATACAGTTGTAAGCACTCCAGGCTCTGGGATTCATGTACTTAGTCATATACATAATTTGCACAAAACACACAGAACCTTAATGTAAACTGATGCAGCATAATTTAAAAGTACTTTAAATAAAATAAATTTAATTTGAAATTAATCTCTGTAACCACACAATGCACAGTGAAGTGATGAAATAAATCAGATAGCTTTTCACAGAATATTCATTAGAAAAACTGAAGGACATAACTTGCTTGAATGTCTCTTATTTCCAGAACACCACAAATCACAAACTTTGTAACTAGTCACTAATTTTACAAATTTTAGTTTATTTTAGATTGTCCGTGTCAAATGTTGATTTGCTTTAAACCATACAAAATGGCATAGCTGAAGTTAATGATTTATACTGCAGTTATCATTTTAAGACAAACAAAAAAAAACCCAGTTCAAAAAACCCCAAGAGTTAATGCTTTCCCTATAAGCCTGAACATATATTCTGGCACCTTAAGCTTACCCTTGCCTCTACTCACATTCTATCAATGGAAAATTAAAATATTTTGAAAAGTTATTTAATTTTATTTCTCAAAAATCAGAAGTGGCAAATGAATATTGGTAATAAATTATTTTTTTCCTGATGTATATACATGCATTTAGTGGCTATGTAGTCTTAGACCAGAAAACTAGCAGAAACACTTGGACCTGTTGCTATTTCACTTTTGTATGTGGAGAAGAAATAATTCAAATGACTTCCAGTAGGAAGCATTGCTTGCACATTTTCTTGCAAACTTCCATCACTCTGTATGAGGTGGTATTTTGATCTAATTCATCATCTGGTCCTAACTTCACCATCTCTTGGCAACATATTCTAAACTTTAAATGACTGTGATATTTCTTTTGATTCCTAAGTGAAGGCAATTGTGTGTAAATCAGCCCTCTAAGGAATCCATAGATATTGCAGTGTTTTAAAATCCAGTTCTTGTCCCGTCATTCCAATGCAATACCTTCTCTGTTGTTACTTTAAACATTGTAAACAATTTCAGTTCTTTTATAGTAATTGGAAACTTACGCAGTTTTGTGGCTTAATATTGCATATGTAAATACACACTAATTGAAATTGACAACTAATAACTGTTCCTAATATAATATTCATAAACACAGGATATTTCATACAAAGATTCAGTTGCATATGAGACATCTGAATTAAATTTTGCTTTGAATTAAATAAAAAATAAAGGTGCTTTCATTTTATTGCATTAGGCTTAAAACATTGTACTAGACATTGGAAAAGTGAATGAATTTGCAGAGCTAGATTAAGGCAACTATGAATATCAGAACATGCGTAATCATATTGCTCTTCTTCAGTCATTAACAATTTATACTGTACAAAAAATGATCTCTGGATAAAAAAACTGCAATGGTTGACAGTTAGAGGCACAACACAACCAAGTTTTTCCTGTCAATGTTCCCAAAAATTTTTTCTCTATTTCAGTGTATATCTGCTGCATTGAAAGTTATGTCCTCAGCTTGCTCATGCCGTATGGCTGCTTACAGCTTTTAAAAGGCAGCAGGTGTGACATGGAACTAGTAAATTTGCTAGTCAAAATAAGAATCATTTTAAAGTAAGAACATAACCTCATGAAAATGGAGGCTCACTGCTTTGTAAGAAACTCAGTTGCACGGCAACCATCAGACATCTTTATCACTAAGCTAAAAAAGCCTGAACACTGAACACCGAATATGCACTAACACCTCAGGTAGTCTTTTTGCCACTGAGCACCAGCTGTGTCACGGGTAACTGCCCGTGTCCTTCTCCAAACTGATGGCCCCAGGAGATAGACCTCAGGCAGATTCTCCTCAAAAGTACTAGTTGGAATATCTGACTTATAAGACATTAACCAGACTGCGGAAATGGTGAGTTTCGTTAAGAATAAAACAAACAAACAAACAAAAAAACCCCAAAACCAAAAAACCACAACCCCAAACAAACCCAAAACTATGAATTGTAGGAATACTTGTGTCAATACAGTGCTAACTCTGCAGCACAGTGACAGCTGTGACGTCACTTTATGTAGTGTTTCCCTACTGTTTCTCACATCACAGCAACCTGCTAATGTGTAAAAGGGTGACGGATTTTGTTCAGTATTACTGTAATTATGAAAAAACCTGAAAATCGCCTGCTACCGATCTTGAAAGCACACGGACATCTGTGAAACAAGAGCTCTTGGTTTTATGAAATCTTTTAGGTGTCCTGTGAACAGGCTGCAGTACCTGATGTTTAGGCACTTTCAGGGAATCGGCCTTCAGTCTCTGCACTGGGAGGTGTGGTATGGCTGTCTGTGAGTTTGCAACGGCACAATAGTTCTGGCCACACACCCACCGGCATTTCCTGTCCATAGTCATCGACAAAGTCACAAAGAAGTTGCATGTGATTTCTCTTTTCTGTGAGACATTTCCCATGACTGAACTCTCTGAATGGGAAATGTTGCTGGATCTCAGGCCACAAAGCAAATTAGCCTTACTTCTGTACAGACATGACCATTGTGTCTGTGTACGCAAACCTTTTTCACGTCCATCTTCCCAAATAGCATGATTTTTTTCTTAATACGCATGGCTTTGAGATGTCAGGAATCTTCCAAAAGCTGACGGCTTGGCCAGGGCAACTTTGGTTAGCAAATTGGTCAGCATGTGTTTCCAATATGTATGCTATTGGCTTAATTAAGTTTAATTAACAAGTGTTTATGTCTGTTGTAGGGGATAATGTCTATCTATCGAAGGCTTATTTATTTGCAACATATGGTATTCTGGTAAATGCTTGCCAGAATAACTGTAATGAAGCAGTTAAAAGAACTTCAGTTCAGACTTTTGGAATAATAAAAAACTTTTTCAGATGTCTGCATAGTGCAGGAGATACATGGACCTGGTGCTTCTTTCAGCACCTCATGACCTAAGGGAATGGAATTTGGGAAGAAACTGATATGGTATTACATGAATTAAGCAAAATCTTGCATATAAAACAAGAAATGAGAGAAAGCATAACTAATAGTACTATTTTAAAAATTACTAAAATTCCTTCTCTATATCCTAACACATTTGTGTATGCCTTTGACTTTGCAGGTCACAATTAGAAATGTACACTTCTCATGGACTCTACGTAATCATAGGAACTAGATCTAGATAAAAACGTTTGCCTCTAAAATTTATGTGAGAAAAAATAGGCACATCCCACACAATAACAGATGCTTGTCTAAGTAAATACAGATTTTGTAGTATAATGCTTTTTAATGGGATTGGCCAGCAAAAGCACTAAATTCATAACAATAGTTTGCCATTAAAGTTAATCTTCTGATCCAGGGTTGATGCTGACTGCATTTCTGTCTCGACTTTAGCTAGGAGCTCATTGGCAGTTTAACTGCCTCAGAATAAAAATCTTTATTATTTCATGGAAGTATCTTTAATTTTGCTGGAAACGATGGGGGTGTAGCCTTCACCAAAGCTTTTTTTTTTTTAATTACATCTTTGAAATCTTGCTGTCAGGCTTGTACTTGCAAACCAGCAATGGAAAAAGAGTCACACCAGTTCTGGCACCCCTGTGGCACAAAATGGCATGCAAACTGAATTTACAGGCTTTTGAGGAGGTTGCTTTATAAATGGAAATTTCCAGGAGGAATTCTTCATTCTGGCTCAGTCTTCTCACCATTAGCTACATCCTTATTATTACTGAGAGGACCTGACATCATGCCCTTCCCTGCCCCTCACAAAAGGAGAGATATATCTCTTGTCTGTAGGCAGCTGTCACAGCTCCTCTCTCCCTGGGCTGGCGAAGTATGGGGTATGTCTCCATGGCTTCCAGGCACATGCGGATTTTTGCATGTGATCTATGGGGTCAGGACCTTTGCCCATCTATGCACTGCACAGATAAATGTGCTTGTCTTCCTTTTCACAAACTTCTGCAAGCTTCAGATTAGCCACAGTTTATGTAAGGGGTCAGTATCTTTACCTCTTAAATATTAAAACTTCCATAAATCCTGTTTCCCTAAGGCCATGATGTGAGTTCTGCAGCTTAGGAGAAAGCATCATACTTCTGAATTTAAAGAGATTTAGAGGGAATCTGACCACATGCTTACATGCACATCCAGGTTTGAAAAACTGCAGTTAGAACTTTTTACAGTTGAAAAATCTGGTAGCTTATTTCATGTTGGCTGTGCTTGGAACTCTCTCATCAAGACTTTTGTTACCTATAATTTGAACACAATTTATTATGATGGTGTTAAATGAAACTGTATCTTCAGATTATTTTTTACTATTAATTCACTATCCAATACTTACCTTTTCTTTTTCTTGTTTTTTTTCCCTTGAACAGTTCTTTCAGAGTTGTTCTTTGATTTTTTCACAAACACAGAATTTTGCAAATTGTCTTTCATAGAAATAAAGAAAAAGTCTTCAAGAAGAATTTTAATAGAAATATTTTTGTCCTTCATTGAGTCGATGCCATTTTACACATAAAAATATGCAAGTGGCACAAACACTTGTGAAATTTAAGAAAGCAGATACTTACAAAGGCAGTTTTGGGGAGGATGATTATTTGGGAGGTTTTGGGACCATGATTTTTGCTCCTTTGCCAGGTTAACAGATTCCCTTCCCACCTGTACTTAGACAGTTGCCTATACTTTTTTTCTTCTCAGATCAATATTGGTGTTCCAATATTTTCTACCTAGCTACATCAGGCAGCTCCCATACACAAAGAGCAGCCTTTATCTGTGGAGTTTAACAAAGATCCTGGAATATAAAATAAGAACATATGTGATAAAGTACTTCAGATAAGAAGCAAGTAACCCCTGAAGTCAAGTAATAAAAACAATTTGGGGGGTGGGGAGCAGAAAGTGCTATATTCTTAAATTGTAAGATCCTTCTTTTCTATTTACAGAATATAATACATAAAAATGCTGGAGTAGATGGACCTAGTACTAGGGTCTACTTCAAAGTGAATATTTACTGTTTTTTTCCTGCTCCCTCTTGATACTGTTTCTCTGCTTTACCAATAATCCCACTAAACACTAGAGCATCTACCTAAAAATAATAGTTTCATTCAACAAGGAAGGATAACAAAACTGACTCAATGTATTTAATTATAGTCTACCATACTGTTACGCCATTGCCAAGAGTTAAACATTATCAAATACTGAAATATATTTACAAGTGACAAAAGATATATTAATTTTAAGGGGCTGCATAGTTCAGGAGTATGGTGGTATGATACATACACCGCCAGTTTAGAGATCACTAGTTCAAGTGTGCACAATCATGTGATCAGAAGTCTTATGCAATTACTTCTGTGAAAGTATTTTATCAGTATATCATTTATAAAGAGACATCAGAAAACCTTTAAATCACTGAAATTTAGCCAAGACTGGCTAAAAAACAGATGGCATTTCAGTTTCCTGTTCTGAGAAAAGACTAAAATACTCAGAGTGGGTAAAAGCTCACAAAACTGATTTTTATAATGATGGTAGTATGCTTTCAAGAGGAAAAAAAATATGAACTATTTCCCACTAATTGAAATTCTATTACTCATATGCAGTATGTAGGACAGAGTTGATTTTAAGACTATCCCAGGCCATCAGTGCTTAGGAGCTAATGATTCATGTGAAGTTTACATATTCAGGGCAAACGCAACTCTATACAACCCTGTAGAAGTCAGTGACATTATACGTCTTACACCAGGTTTGATTTCAGAACATACTTCCTTGGCTTAATAAGTAGAACTGCTGCTTGATTGATACTACAGTCATAAAATATATTAAGAAACACACAAAGAAAGTTAAAGGATAGTTTTTGAAGGAGACTATTTTTGTCATTACTTCTGTAATCAGGTCTCCACTGTTATCACTATTAGTGAAATACTGGAAGACAAGGCACCACTTTATACCCCCAAAATGTGGACATTAGACAAGTTTCCTCATCAAAGTTTTATCTGGAGGCTTATAACAAAATTAATTTTCAAAATAACAATTTAGTAGTAATGTGGTAGACAGTAACAGTTCAGTAGTTCTGTTACAAAGAATTTAGCTTCTGCAGCAGATAGAATCATAGAACAGTTTTGGTTGGAAGAGACCTCCAAGATCATTGAGTCCAACCTTTGTCCTAGCCCTATCAACACCACTAAACCATGTCCCTCAGCACAACATCTACCTGTCTCTTAAACACCTCCAGGGATGGCGACTCAACCACATCCCTGGGCAGCCTGCTCCAATGCCTGACAGCCCTTGCAGTAAAGAAATTTTCTTAATATCCAACCTGAACCTCCCCTGGTGCAACTTAAGGCCATTTCCCCTTGTCCTGTCACTGGCCTTCAGGGACAACAGACTGCCTCGCTACAACTTCCTGTCAGGCAGCTGTAAAGAGTGATGAGGGTTCCGCTCAGTCTCCTCCAGGTTGAACATAGCTCAGATCCCTCAGCCATTCATCGTACAACACATGCTCCAATCCTTTACTAGCTTGGTAGCCCTCTTCAGTACCGTCTTCAGCACCTGGACATCCCTCCTGTAGTTAGGGGTCCAAAACTGGACACAGAACTTGAGGTGCAGCCTCACCAAAGCTGAATAGAGGGGAATGATCACCTCCCTGCTCCTGCTGACAACACTGTTCCTGGAACAAAAATATTGTTTTGCTACAACCATAAGAACAAGCTCTTACAACAGCTTGTTTGTTTGGTCAGATACTATGTGAACTAGAAAAAAATCTATGAAATATATTCTTAACTGTGGAAGGGTAGGAGACATCTGAGACATACTGTTGTGGTTATGAATTGGTATTTCACCAAAAGATGCAGAAATAGTTTGGGAGGTTGAACTGTAGCTAGGACTTTTGTTTTATTAATCCACACTGAGGAAGGCAAGGCAAAATAAAATAAGTACAAAATTTATACTTGAAAGCAACATTATAGTAACATTAAAGTGGAAATTCTGGTTGTCCAAAAAGTCAAGAAGCTCCAAGTCAGGTTTCTCGTTGTAAGCATGATGGTGTCCCTTTTCACTTATGAAGTTCAAGACTATTTTCATGATTTATAATTGCCTAACATACACACTGAGTGAAAGTCTCATAACATAATGGTTGACAAGTTAAAGAAAATAAATGTGTTCCTTCCCACCCTAACTTTCTGAGCACTGTGTCACATAGGCTTTTTAAGTACGTTGAAGCAAAGATGGAAAAAAAACGAAAATGTCCTCACACAGGAATAGCTTTGGATTCTTCAGGTTGAACCTTTTCCTGGGGGAGTACTCCAATGACTGGTGTTCACCTGAAACAAGGTGCTGTGCTGGAAAAAAAAGAGTGACATTCTCCTCTCTCTTTCCTCTCTGTTCCTTCAGTGGACTTAAGAGACTCTGCCTTGCCCAACTGTCAAAAGAAAAGACTAATGGCTGGGCTGTGAGCATAGATGCTGCTTGTGAGAAATATGTCCTCACAGTTCCAAGCCTAAGACATGAACTGAGAGAAATTAAGACATTGACTGTCCTGACATTTCCCTACATCCTTGTTCAGGCAGCTCTGTTTTCTATCCAGGGGTCTCAAGGGACCTCACCCTTCACATACATTGTACCAGTAGCCTGAATGTGTAATATGAAACTACACATTCACCATACAACGAGAGGAACGAGTACCTAAAAATATGGGTTGTCAAAAGCCCTAAATCCCCACATGGACATCAGCTTATGGCTTTGGCCACATCCATACTCAAATCAACAAAGGATCAGACTATACTACAAATAAGGTTTTGGTTTTACTTGAAATGGGGAAAAGTTGTAACTAAAATATATTGGAAAGATTTTTTTAACTCATAAGGCACTCTAAATCATTCTGCTTCCTACATTCTTCAAAATCCCTACAACTGTGGTCTTCATCTTAACAGCAAGCATGACATTGCACAGAACTAAGATTAGCCTTGTCATAGTGAAAAATAACCATCTGGCAGTCCTGATGCAGTGTAACACTGTACTGCTTTGAAAAAAAAAATCACAAAAACCCAGCTTATTTTAATTATGAACAATTGGTCTCATATGTAATACTGTTACTGTGTTTAAAAAGAATTTTAATTGTTGTCACTTTTCCTAGGAGGATCAATGACATTCTTCTACAACAAAGTGGGTGGTGACAAAATTGAAGAGGTGTATCTAATGAAATTTAAGTTTTGTCCCTCTGTTCAAAAGACTCCTTGCCTGCAGAAAATTATAAAAAAATATCTAGTGTCTGCCAGAAATTCAATCCCAGGTGTCAACTTTCTGCCTCAGAACAGTTTTTCCATTTGCCGCTGCTCTTCTGAACATGTCATCCAGCAAGGTAAGCACTGCTGCTGACATGACCCTGATAGCCTCACATACGAACAGAAATGAAAATCATGATGTTCATATTTTACTCATTGACTGAATGCCCTTATAATTATACTATTTAGAATGAGTGTTTACTATTGAAAAGGGGTGTTTGCCTTGTATGGTTTGCATAAGACTACCATTGCAATTTCTCTAACATGAAGTTAACATAAAGATTTTCAAAAGTTGTTGCAAACCCTGAAGAAGCAGGATCAAAATTAGGAAAATACTTCCCTTCTATAAGCTAACTCAAGATTAAACAAAATAAAAATCTCCTTAACAGTCTTAAAATAGTTCTTGTAGGCCAAAAACTGCAAGAGTGTACTATGCAGATAAAAGGAGTGGTAGAAAGAATAATTTAGGTTCTTATGCATCAGATAGTATACTCAGACATTCGACATGAAGTCAGCAGTCAGGCCTTGAACTTCTGACACAGCACTTGCTACAGTAAGAGCTGGCGTTAAAAAGAAATAACTTTGACACAGGCAGAGCTTTAGCCTCCATATAATAGATGATCAACTTTGTAAAGTCAGCAAACAGCAAAATCAGAACATATGTAAGATGACTCACTCTGCAAAGGTAGATGAGATTTTGTTTATCTGTCAGGAGAGAAAGTGTCTTCCAGGAGAGATGAACGTGAAGTCTTACTTCAGACTGTGAGCCTCTGAGGCAGGAAGTGTCTTTATTTTTTCTCTGTGTTGCATGTATCACAAAGGGGTCCCAGGTCTCACGTGGGGTCACTACAATAAGGAGACATTAGCGATTTTCTGTGAGAAACACACAGAAGCACAATCATATGAACATAGATTTTGTATTATGAAATGTCTATCATACGTTTAAGAATGCGTGTTTTTACAACATTAAACAACTTCTGCTTTTAGAATACATGAGAAGCCAACAGTCCAGGAGCACAGCAATGCCTAAAAATGTTTCATAACCTCTATGAATTAAAATATTAATATTTCTAGTACAAATGAATGTAGGGAATTGCAAACCCATCAAAAATGGGCTCCATGCAATAGAAATGGCAAATGTGATGCTCTGGTAATTATCTACAAACAGAAGCCAACATTGAGTTGCAATATTTAAAAGAAAAGTATTTAAAGAATATAATGAGGAAAAAATATTTAAGGTAATAATAATATTTAAGGGTTAGGGATCAGTTTGAACACTTGGCATTCATAAATCCATGGGCCCTGATGGGATGCACCCACGGGTGCTGAGGGAGCTGGCGGGAGTCATTGCTAGGCCACTCTCCATCATCTTTGGTAAGTCGTGGGTAACAGGTGAGGTGCCTGAAGACTGGAGGAAAGCAAATGTCACTCCAGTCTATAAGAAGGGCAGGAAGGATGACCCGAGTAACTACAGACCGGTCAGCCTCACCTCCATCCCTGGAAAGGTGATGGAACATCTTATCCTTGACGCTGTCTCTAGGCATATCAAGGATAAGAAGGTTATTAGGAGCAGTCGGCATGGCTTTGCCAAGGGGAAGTCATGTTTGACCAACCTGATAGCCTTTTATGAAGACATAACCAGGTGGATGGATGGTGGTCATGCAGTGGACGTGGTCTGTCTGGATATCAGCAAGGCCTTTGACACCGTCTCCCACAGCATCCTCATAGGTAAACTGAGGAAGTGTGGTCTGGAGGACCAAGTAGTGAGGTGGGTCGAGAACTGGTTGAAGGGAAGAAGCCAGAGGGTTGTGGTCAATGGGGCTGAGTCTGGCTGGATGCCTGTGTCTAGTGGGGTCCCTCAGGGGTCAGTGCTTGGGCCGGTGCTGTTTAATATATTCATCAATGATCTGGATGAGGGATTAGAGAATGTTGTCAGCAAGTTTGCTGATGATACGAAGTTGGGAGCAGTGGTTGACACACCAGAAGGCTGTGCAGCCATCCAGAGAGACCTAGACAGGCTGGAGGGCTGGGCGGGGAGAAATCTTATGAAGTTTAATAAGGGTAAGTGTGAGTTTTGCACTTGGGAAAAAATAACCCCATGTGCCAATATAGGTTGGGGACTGCCCTGCTGGAGAGCAGCGCAGGGGAAAGGGACCTGGGGGTTCTAGTGGACAGCAGGATGACCATGAGCCAGCAATGTGCCCTCGTGGCCAAGAAGGCCAATGGCATCCTGGGGTGTATTAGAAGGGGAGTAGCAAGTAGGTCAAGAGCAGTCCTCTTGCCCCTCTACTCTGCCCTGGTGAGGCCACATCTGGAATATTGTGTCCAGTTCTGGGCCCCTCAGTTCAAGAAGGACAGGGAGCTGCTGGAGAGAGTCCAGCGCAGAGCCACAAAGATGGTGAAGGGAGTGGAGCATCTCCCTTATGAGGAAAGGGTGAAGGAGATGGGTCTCTTTAGCTTCGAGAAGAGGAGGCTGAGGGGTGACCTCATTAATATTTATAAATATGTCAAGGGGGAATGTCAGGAGGATGGAGCCAGGCTCTTTTCAGCGGCGTCCACTGACAAGACAAGGGGCAATGGGTGGAAGCTGGAACACAGGAGATTCCAGAAAGATATGAGGAAAAACTTTTTTACTGTGAGGGTGACCGAGCACTGGCACAGGCTGCCCAGGGAGGTTGTGGAATCTCCTTCTCTGGAGACATTCAAAACCCGCCTGGACGCGTTCCTGTGCGCTCTACTGTAGGTGATCCTGCTCTGGCAGGGGGTTTGGACTAGATGATCTTTGAGGTCCCTTCCAACCTTTAAAATTCTGTGATTCTGTGATTCTGTAAATACAATGCTCATATGGATTTTTTTAGTTATAAATTTGTATTCTAAATTGAATCATCTTCCAGTCTCAAAGCCTTTCTTCTTTTTTAAGTGAATGGAACTTACTTTAAGGATCAATCAATTGTAATAGAGCATAATGAAGTCCCATACTATAAAAGTGATACTCAGAACTGAAAGATATATGTGGGCATTTTTGTTTGTTTAACTATTAAACACAGAAAAGTCAAGGCAGACAGTTTAACCTTATACAAGGATATTTTATGATGTGTCACATGTGGAATCAGAGGACTGTACTGTGATCACCTCTCCTCTCCTCTCCTCTCCTCTCCTCTCCTCTCCTCTCCTCTCCTCTCCTCTCCTCTCCTCTCCTCTCCTCTCCTCTCCTCTCCTCTCCTCTCCTCTCCTCTCCTCTCCTCTCCTCTCCTCTCCTCTCCTCTCCTCTCCTCTCCTCTCCTCTCCTCTCCTCCCCTCCCCTCCCCTCCACTCCCCTCCCCTCCCCTCCCCTCCCCTCCCCTCCCCTCCCCTCTCCTCTCCTCTCCTCTCCTCTCCTCTCTCCTGTGTCTCAGCACAGCTGTTTTAGTGGTGGAGATCATAGGCAGAGAGTAACTGTGCCCTTATTCATTTGTTCTGGCAGTCTGGTTTCTAGCCTGCCAGACAGTCAGACTTCAGGGAAATGTCATTAGCCACCTGCTTTTACACACTCCAGAATATATATCTATATTTTTCTAAAAGTAAAATGTGACACAGATTCAAAGAACAGACAGAGAGGTTTTATTATTAATAAAAGGCTTTGAGCGGTAAGGAAGTTTTCTGTGAAGGTAGTTTTTTTTTTAAAAACAGTGTTTACTCATAGAAGTGGATTACTGGAAATGAGAGACAGGTAATTGTTTCTTCCAGTGGTAAACATGAATTACTACTTTGTTTCCAAAGGAGTTTCACACAACCTCTAAAAGCTGAATGCATGTAAGGTGAAATCCAAGATTGGAAAGATAGAAAAGGTGGTTGTTGGTTTTAAGCTTAGTGGAGAAGACAAAGAAACAACAGAGCCATTTGCTGACATGACACATGCACGATGCAGGAACATTAGTCATGTAAACAAGGAAAACTGAGAGGATTAATAAGATAAATGATATCCTAGCTATCACTATCTGACAATCTGAAAGAAAATATTCTATATAAACAGCACGTTACATGTTCTACAAACAAAGGATAAAAGGTGACAGTCTAGCTAATACAACAGATTCTTACAGCTAAGTTACTGGTAAAAAAGGAAGGGAGTCCATGCTCCTGGTTTTGCAGTTGCATACATTTTGCCTGCTGGCCCATCGGTGGACATTTCTTTTTCAAGTGCAAGATAATCAGATCCCTTGCACTAACCAAGAATTTGGGCCAGAATTTCCACGCTCAGAAGAAGATATTTTGCAATTTAAACTCACCAAAATATGATTAAGTGCTGAAATCAGTTGAACCAGTCTACAACAAATTTGTGCTTGCTTTCTCATCAAACTAGCACTGATATATAACACAGATTGTGTTTTTACATTAGTCCAGAATACGTACAATTAAAGTTTCATCTCTTTCATCTAAATCATTTACCTGTCAAAGTTTGAAAATTACTTTTAGTGAACAATATTTGCTTTAATCCATTGAAGGCCTGACTCCTCATCACTTACATAATACATTCTGTCATTAACTGTGGATTTATCCATGGATTAACACAGGCAAATGGATGGGGTTTCTTTGTATATAAGTACCTACAAAAGGAGATTCTGAGACAAGAAAGTCCATTGGAATCCTTTTACAGATGTTTAATTAATCATTGACTGAGAGTAATCAGTACAGAACAGAAAATAAATTTCTCACGTTTTTGTCTGTGTTTTAGGAACAATATGTGCAACATACTTTTGTTTCAAGAAAAAGATACATCTTAAACTTGATAGATGAAGGAATCTTAGTAACAAAATGTAAATCCTATTTTTCAGCTAATTTAACTTCTGCACAACATTTTGCCCCACCCAGTAGTAATCCTGGACTACCTGTCTGCCTGGTATCAACTCAGTCTTACAACAGAGGCTTCATAGATTTTTTTTATTTTGCAGAATCAGCATTTTGAGATGAAATACTGATCCACTGGGGGTTTTCTAGTGAGCTCTAAAGGCAGTAGAACCACAGAACAGAGTCATAGAATAATTTAGGTTGGAAAAGACCCTTAAGACCACTTGAGTACAACCATTAACCTAACACTGCCAGGTCCAGCACTAAACCATGTCCCTGAGCAGCACATCTACGCATCTTCTAAATACCTCTAGGGATGGCGGCTCCACCACTTCCCTGGGTATCCTGGTCCAATGCTTAACAACCCTTTTAATGAAGATATTCTTACATCCAATCTAAACCTCTGCTGGTGCAATCTGAGGATATTTCCTCTTGTCCTGTCACTCGTTACTTGTGAGAACAGACTGATACCCACCTTGCTATAACCTCCTTTCAGGTAGGTGTAGAGAATGATAAGGTTCTCCTCAACCTTGTTTCCTCCAGACTAAATAATTCCAGTTCCCTCAGCTGCTCTTCATAAGACTTGTTCTCTAGACCCTTCACCTTTGTTGCCCTTCTCTAGACACACTCCAGCACCTCAATGTCTTTTTGGAGTGAGAGGCTCAAAACTGAACACAGGATTCAAGGTGCAGCCTCATCAGTGCTGAGTACAGGGGTTCAATCCCTGCCCTGGTCCTATTGGCCACACCATTCCTGATGCAGGCCAGGATGGTCTTGGCCTTCTTCGCCACCTGGGCACACTGCTGGCTCATGTTCAGCCGGCTGCTGACTAACACACCCAGGGCTTTATCTGTCAGATAGCTTTCCCAAGCTTGTAGCTCTTCCCCAAGTCTGTAGCATTGCATTGGCTTGTTGTGACCCAAGCGCAGGACCTGTCCCATGGCCTTGCTGAACTTCCTACAGGTGGCCTTGGCCCATTGATCCAACCTGTTTAGATTCCTCTCTAGAGCCTTCCTACCCTCAAGTAGATAAACACTCCCACCCAATTTCATGTTTTCTGCAAATTTAGCTCAATTCCCTCATCCAGTAGCTCAGATTTCGCAAATTTACCACAAGAAAACAAGGCTATTTGTCTGCCAGCCATGCACCTGACCAGACTCTGTGGCTTTACACTGCTCCTAAACATTCTCTGGGAGTATGACCAGTTTCTCCATTACTTTTTATTTTTATCCTGGACAAGGAATTTTCCTGTTGCATTTCTAATTTTTGAGGCCTGTCCTCAGAGCCTGTCTTTGGACTTGCCTGCCGTTTTTGCTCAAACCCGTCTAAGTTTACTTAAGTGTGTGCTTTTATCTAACAGTCAAGGCCTACCGAAGGGGAAATCATGTGCCTCACCTTGCCTAGTCAGTAACCAAATATCTGTGGATTTTAGGAAAGCATTTTATTTTGCATAGCCCCCTCTCTTGACAGCCATTGCTTTGAAATTCTTACAGGGGTCTGCCTCATAGAGGGCTGAGATGGGGAAGCTTCAAGAGTCCTGCAGATTGGGATCTGAAAAAATATGATCCTTCATAGGAGCACACAGATGTTATTCTAGGTTCTTAGTGAGTGAACGGTTTTATAGCATTTTTATGGTACTCTTCTAGAAGTCTATATATATTGGTCTTTATGGGCAAAATCAACTGTTACAGAAAAGATACATAACACTATGGTATTATGTCTCACGGAGATATGGAAGATATGGAAGTAACCTATGTTTCCAAACAAAACATTTATATTCAGATTACTTAGTCCATCAAAGGCTACAGATCTTTCAACAGTCCTTTTTGGACTATTGCACACCAAAACCTGTGACTTTTCAGTATTAGTAAGTCCTTCCTAGGTAGTTCTACGTATCAATGTATAGCAATGACACTTGTGCGCAAGAAACAGCAGGAACATCAAAATTTCTGAGAAGTTTACCAGATAATTTCAATTAAAAATATCCTTCTTTAGGAATAGTGATATTTTAACATATAATTTTTAAATTTTAAGTGGTTTATTACTCCATAATGTGCAAATCTCCTGATAGGTAAAGCAGGAATATGTTGGAAAGAAGGAATGATATTACATTATAGGATGCAGAAATTGAATGTCTCTTCTTTCAAGCAATTTGGATGCACCTGATTTTTCTAACAAAAGCCCTATTGTTTTTAATGAGAAGAACCAAAATAATTGACTTCTGAAGGACAAGGAAGTAAATTTAACGTAATAGCAGTAATATGACAGGAAGTAAAGTCATGGACATTGAATACTGAAAACTGTGATCATCTGTTAACCAATTCCAGTTGAGAGTACTAGGTCTCAGTCTTAAGGAAGTATCATCCATGACTGACAGAAAGGTATTTTTCTCCCTTAGGGTCAGACTTCCTTGGGGGCAGGCTAGCTTTTTGCTTTTCCTCACTATGAAGGACTTCAGATGTGAGAATCTAAATGAAGAACGACACCTGGAAGGGGTCTGAAACAGTGTCTTGGTAGTGTAGGACTTGAATAACAGCATAATGAGAATCATACACACATTAAACAAGCTTTATTATTTCAAACATACATATATGCATGTAGGAATACCCATGACTTGCTGTTTATGACAAAATTCAACATACATTTGATTAAAAACATAGTTGATTGATTTTTCCATACTTTCCATAATTTTTACCATTTAAGTACACTTAAAAGAGAGTTTTTCAGTACAAGTAAACCAAACTATGGACTTTATATAGAAACGTCTGTTTATATTCCCAGATCGCTAAGACTTCCCACAAAAGACTGTTTTGTAGCTCTTTTTGGCTTGAGATTAGGAGGAATTCCACTAGAAAGAAAACATGGCTTAAGGGTACACATTATCAATGTAACATGGGGTTACTAGCCTGAAATCTGTGTGTCTGCTGATATGGCTCCTTCCGTTTGCTATTACTGCAGCTTTATTAGATCTAGATGTTATAGACCACAAAGCTGTCATCCATGGTGCCTGGAGTTCCTTCTTCTCACATTGGCTTTGTTGATGTATTTTTGGGTATACCAGCTGTCTTTTACTTTATCTTCACTTGCATTTTCTTATTGAATTTCTGTCTAAATTCTCAAAGCAAATAAATAAATAAATCAACAAATAAATGAATGAACAAATTAATAGAAAGCAAAAGAAATAAAAACCAATAGGAAAAGAAATGTAGTATCTTTGTGATCACATCTGACTATGCACCCAAAATTTTTCAAGTAGAAGGATATTCTGGCAAAACAGAAGGACTTGCACAGGATCTTTCCATGTCAGAAAGCATTATTATGCAGCTATCAAGCCCAACTATTTGATAATAGCACCCTCTTTGACACAAGGAGAAGGGAACCACAGGCAAGTGTTCCTTGAAAAGGAACATAGATGCTACTCTGTTTTGATAAACCAAGATTCTTCTCTTGCTGTTGTATCTACTGCCTATCTTGATATTCTGTGGAAAGGTAAGACAAGGTCCATGATGGCTGCTGTTGCTCCTCTCATGTTGGCACACGATTACATTGTGCTAGTGTCTTTCCAGTAGCTTGCATTGACCAGTAAAGAAGGATTGCTGTGCCCATATGTCAGCACCTGTAAATGCATCAAGAGATGTGTGACCAGCAAGTCAAGAGAGGTGATTCTGCCTCTCTGCAATGTTTTGGCTGTTGTCAGTGGAGGTCTGAGTGTGCTCTTTTAACATATAACATTAGCACACAGTCACATTTCTTCAGAGTTGTTTTGTGCTTATTCAAGTTAGTTCCCCATTGCAAAAGGGTTGAACTACTTCACTCTTACTCCACAGGGTAAGTCAGTGTGCTGCAAAACTATCCCCTTACAAAAATATTTTCCTCCCAGAAAAGCTCCAAGGACTAGTTTCCACCAAACTAGCCAGCACATGGTTGATAACAGGCCCTAGATGAGGGTGCATGGACACTGTAAGTAATCTAGCTGTGACAACTAATTGCAAAGTAGATTCTGAACTGTGCCCCTTTTACCGTATTTTATCATACTTCCTGTGCCATTTTCTCTTCCACAGCTGCTGCGAGCATGGATCCATATATTTTGAATCAGAATCTTAAATAGGATTTTTGAAGAACAGTTCAGACATACGAATCTTTGTTTCCACCTCTTAAAAGCTCACTTCTGCCGACACACACACAAAAACTTAAATATGGATTACTTATATTTTAGTGTTCTTAAACTTATCCTCAGTTCCTACAAATGATACAACAAATACTTTGCAAAATACTTTGCAAAATAATTCAAAGTAATAATTAAAAAATGCTTTAAAAGAAAAACTTACTTTTTCAGCCAAAATTTTTAATGTATTCTAGCTGCCAAAGATATAGTCCTAAATTTAAATTCTATGTAATTTCTTTTTGGTAAAAAGGAAGAATCAAACGGGACAGGCCCCATTCTTCCTTATGTGATTGCTTCCATCTAATAACCTTCAACACCTACAGATGTTGTTACTGAAACCTAGTACTCCACTTCCAAACTACAGACTTCTTTCAAACTAAAAAGGGATGTCTTTTAGCAGTAAGCTGTGGCTGGACCTATAAATCCTTACTGAATAGAAAGCAACTACAAGACATATAACCAGTCCTATCTTCAGCGACAGAAACCCCTCAGTCCTTCAGATACCCATGGATAAAAGGCTGGGTTTACAACAAGAAGGAAAATGACTGGACCCAACTTACTTGTAACAAAATTAGTAACTCCACTTGACTAAATCCTCTTTCTTAAACACCTCCGGCATATGAATATTCAGCAGATTCAAGTAAAAGATAAGTTATAAGTGGTAGCACAACAGACTCTTTGACCTAAACTGAAAAAAAATCCCAAAGTTTTTAATTAGAATATTTTTAATATTTTTAATATTTTAATGAAAAAAAATGACTACTTATTTTCTTCCTTTACAGAAACACTCCTACTTCCCTTTAAAGCAAATCGGTTACACATCATGCCAAATGTTTTTTTTTCTAATTTGGAATTACAAGACTGTATGAAGTAAGGTTTCATAATTGCAGCTGTTTTTACTGTGGGGGTGTTACGCGGAATATTAAAGAAAAAAAAAACAAACCACAAAACCACCTAGTGGTGTTTTTGTGGGACCAAACCAATATGACTATATACATGAGCGAGCCTGGGAATCTTGGGATTATTGGCTCTAGTAGTCTTTCATAAAACCAGAGGAGTTCATCACAGTGGTAGTTGCTGGATTTCCCTAATGAATCACCGACTCTTTCATTCTGTTGTTTTATAGCAGTTGGAGAGCAAGATGTAACTTTTGAGCATATCCCATAGTAATGCTCTGCAGTCTTGCAAAACTTTCATTTTCCCCATCTTGCCCACTGGCAGCTGGAGTGAAATGATGGAATGCTGTGTGCAATAGAAAAACAGCCATCTCAGAAAAAGCATCACGTATTCTACAAACAATACCTGAAAGTTTTAAATTAACAGAAGAAATACAGACATCACCATCTCATATGAGCTCCAGTATGTCATTTTTCTCTACTAAAATCTCAGTCTGGTACTGAGTGCAGCATACAGTCACAGAATCACAGAATCACAGAATTGTTGAGGCTGGAAAAGACCTTTGAGATCATCAAGTCCAGCCTATGATCCAACACCATCAAATTGGCTAGACCATGGCACTAAGTGCCACATCCAGCCTCTCCTTAAACACCTCCAGGGGCAGTGACTCCACCACTTCCCTGGGCAGTGCATCCCAATGCCTGAGCACCCTCTCCCTGAGGAAGGGCTTCCTGAGATCCAACCTAAACCACCTCTGATGCAGTTTCAGGCCGTGTCCTCTCGTCCTGTCACTCGTTGCCTGGGAGAAGAGCCCAACCCCCACCTGACTACACCCTTGCTTCAAGCAGTTGTAGAGAGTGACAAGGTCCCCCCTGAGTCTCCTATTCTTTAGGCTAAACACCCCCAGCTCCCTCAGCCTCTCCTCACAGGACTTTCCCTCCAGTCCCTTCCGCAGCCTCGTTGCTCTCCTCTGGACCCGCTCCAGCACCTCAATGTCTTTCTTGCAGTGAGGGGTCCAGACCTGCACACAGGGCTCGAGGTGAGGCCTCACCAGTGCTGAGCACAGGGGCAGAACTACATCCCCGCTCCTGGTGGCCACACTGTTCCTGATACAAGCCAGGATGCCGTTAGCCTTCCGGGCCACCTGGGCACACTGCTGGCTCATGTTCAACCAGTTGTCAACCAGCACTCCCAGGTCCCTCTCTGCCAGCCGCTCCCCAGCCACTCCCCACCCAGTCGGTAGCGCTGCAGGGGGTTATTGTGTCCAAAGTGTAGGACCCTGCACTTGGTCTTGTTGAGCTTCATCCCCTTGGCCTCGGCCCATCGACCCAGCCTGTCCAGGTCCCTCTGCAGTGCCTCCCTACCCTTCGGCAGGTCAACACTGCTCCCCAGCTCCTCATCTGCAAACTTACTAAGGGTAGACTTAATCCCCTCATCCAGGTTGTCAATAAAGATGTTGAACAGAACTGGGCCCAGTACTGATCCCTGGGGGACACCACTGGTCACCAGTTGCTTGACTCTTGCCTACCAGACTCAGTGTGAACCATACACAGACTAGATACATAGTCTCACAGTTTAGCCTTTGTATGCAGGTGAAAGGTACATCTATTATAACATGCTCTCCTATAACTCAAGGATGAAGATAAGTTTATAGTCTCTTTCCTTCCTATCTATAAATGTAAAACAACGTGTCAGCCTCCATCTAACAAGCCAAAGGACCAAGCATACCTATCAGCTAGAATATCCTTCTTACCAATACACAATCAAATACCTATTGATTACAAATCCCAGTGGCTTTCCATCTTCACAACAATGAAATACCATTTGATTTGTGTTGCATATGCTCAAATGAATATACGAACGCATGAGAGGGATAGAAGAAGTTGAACACATGTCTAAAGACATGTTTTAGTGGTGGACTTGGCATCACTAGGTTAACGGTTGGATTTGACAATCTCAAAGTCCTTTTCCAACGTAAATGATTCCATGATTCTATGATTCCCATATTTAAAAATGTGAATGTGAAATCCCATCAGAATGAAACATGTTGCTCCAGACAAGGACAGACTCTCTTGAAAGGAAAGTGCAACAGTAAAACAAAACACTTGTCCTTTAGCACAACTTCCAATCAGTTAACATTGTGGCACTTGTACTGCTGAGTTTGCATTTAATGAAAACAGATTCTTTACGGAAAAGTGAGAAATATACTTCACCTTATTTCTGTACAAAACTATGGGAAAAAAAAAAGCCTAGCAACTCTTCCACTGCAAGAATTTTTCACAATTGTTTTATAGTTTGATAAAAAGTAAAGTCTTTTTGACTCTTAATTACAGAATCATCTTTAGGAGCTTTTTTGCTTCTTAAGCTATCAACACATTTATGATTTCATTGAAATTACTCTCTGAGTATTGATTTGGTGATAAAAGTTAAATCAATATGTCTGTTTACATACATAGACACATTTGAAAAAAGATAATCTAAATGAAGGTGGTATTCCTTCACAGAGGGTGTTTGCGTTTATCAACAACACTTCAATGCTTCAAGTGTTTTTAATACTTTCTTAGGTGCTAGTGGCAGTTTTCCCTTTATGCTAAGGAACAGAAGGTATAAAATGGTGAAAGCAGAAGACAACTGCATTCCCAAGCATCTGACACTGTAAAAGCGACTTTTTTTAAGCATTCTGTATTCATTCTGAGTAATTGTTTGGAACAGGGATAGGGAAAAAAATAAATGAGGTTACTTTGGTCTGGCTTTCAACTAATCACAGCATAAACGGAAAGTTTTATACTTCTGCAGCAAATTCTTTCTCTGCAATCCTTCATGTTCACTGAACGGACTGCCTGAGAACTGAGCAGGTCAGTTGTTACCTCATGCTTCCTGTATACGTGTATGTGTACATGTAGGTATACTACCAATATGTAAGCATGCATGCATAAAAAACTTCTCAGTTTACTGAACACATCTCTCTTTATTTCAAAATTATCAAAAATCACATAATTATCCCCTGTATTGTGCAAGCTTTTTTGGTATCATAGCCATCATTTAGTATATAACACCGTGCCCTAAACAGTGCCCGTGAGTCTTCCTTTCTTCTTAGCTGATGTAAGAAAAAGATGAGCATAACATTTATACATTTATACATTATTTGCTATTGTTTTATCTGTACAGGATGCTTAAAAAATTGTGGCTTTCCAGAAAATTTGGGAAAGCATAACTTCAAAAGTGATACACCTTATTCACGAGTGGAAAACCAACCATCACATACAAGATTGAAAATGGAGATAAATCAGCTGCTTAAGGTAATACAGTCTACCTTGCATAAAAGAATAATCTTTCAGGCTTGGGCCAGATGATGGTAGTCTAGCTTTTTTGTAACAGTCTTCCACTCATTAAGAAAATATCTAACTAGGACCAAGACTTCATGTAACGGTTTCTCATGTTTTCAGTGAAAAAAATAATAATCCAGCAAAGCAAGTATCTAAAGTAGCACTTAAAAATAAATTAAACATTATTTTCCATTCTTTCTTGCTTTTCAAATACTTATTATTCAAATAAACATGTTCTTTGCTTTTACTGGAGATTTACTGTGGAGTTTCAACTTCTTGCAATGATATAACAACATTCCAGGGGACTGCCAACATAATATGCTGATTTGAAGATTTCTATTTTTAAAGTGCTACTACATTACCATTAAAAGTTAAAAATTCTGTGGAACATAAAAAAGCAAAATACAAAGGCAAGTGATAGCTATCTAGAGAAAGACACTTTTTTTTTTTTTTTTTCCCTGAACTCAACAGCTGCTGATAAAATACATTCTGGTACCGTATTTCAGATAAACTATATTCTGGCACTGCTCTGTGCAAGAAAGTAACAAGTCCCAGATGTCCTTTGCAGGCAAAAGAAAGCTGCATTCATGCAGGGCAGCAAAATTACGAAAGACTTTTAAAAAGAGCAGACAAAGAGGGACAAATATTCCCCACAGTAAAATTCTGCAAACTACATCCAGCAATATTTCTGCAGTTGCACAGGTTTCTTGAGAAGAGAGCTATGCTTGACAACTAGGTTAAGATAGTGATTCTGGATGGTTGCTCTTCTCTCTCATTGTATATCCCAAGCAGATAAACTGTCAGTGTATCTTAAGACATTCAGTGTATTATACTAGACATGTCAGACACCTGGGATGAAATCCTATTCAAGCTGAACTGAATAGGACCTGTAGAATGCACAGAGCAAGATACCTACACAGTTGGTACTCCTATGGTTAACCGTGTATCTCATGCACTGAGAGTCTCTTGCACTTCCAGGGATGCAGAACAACTTGATTTATGATATTACACAAGGCAGTGTGATGTGTGGGGCAGAGAGAAGGAGATCAGGTTTATGGCTGTGCTGCAACTGGCAGCTCACATTGAAAGGAAACTATTAGAAGACAACAACCATTCCAGTGCTATATACCTTCTTCTGTACATGACCTGTTCCCTTCCTATAGCTTTCTGTGAGGTGTCTTACAGCTTGGGACAGAAGCAAATTGAGAAATATGCTTCCCATTCCTATTGTTTTTAAACACAGGGGCAAAACATGCCAAGCTTTGTTGAGCAATTTGCTTGTGGGAGTTTTGCTCAATTGAGGATTCAGAAGTTGTCTTGTGGTTTGGCTGCCTAGTTTGGAGAGAACCAAACTATATTCAAAAATTATTTAAATACATGTGTGATCTTGTCTGCACCATCTGACCAGTTCAGCAGGAGCCCTATGTGAACCAGTTAAAGAAAACAAGTTTAGAACACAGCCTTTTCTCTTTCTATAGTATCTCAGCCCAGGAGAGATCTAAAGTTGAATAGTGACCTGTGATTTGCTTTTTCTCTCCACATTTATTTGCTTTTTCTTGCAGTGGAACTGATAGTATAAGAAAAGAATCTGTACAATCCTCTAGTTCAAACTATAGTGTATGATTTCAAAAAAAAACAAGTATCTAGTTACTTAAACAGCAGATTGCAACAGATGTTCAGGTGTCTATGTTCAGACATACAGCAACTTACAAGAAACAGGCAAAATCAAGCTCCTAGGAAAAGGATGCAAATAAAAGCAAAACAGATATGTTTTACCAGATTAATTAAATTAAATACTTCCACTCCTCTAGGGAAGTTGCACTGAAGTAACTGCAGATAACACCTCTCTCTGAAAAATTCAGCGCCATATTCTGAATTGTTCTGCAAGACTGCAGATTTTGCCATGCAAAATGCATGTATAAAATATCCCTAAATGCTTATACAATTCTTACTTCTGTTAGACAAATATTCCCTAGCTTTGTTGAGTTAAAAGTAAAATCTGGGGGAAAAAAATATTGTTGGTATACTATGATGCAATAGAATATTTTCAGAAAAGGTGCCTGACTTCATAGGACCTCATTAACAATGGTCTACACAACAAATAGCTTCCTATAAATCCTCAAATATCATTCTTATCTTTCAAGGACATTTCACTGACAAATGTTAAGAGCACTGGTCAAAGCACTCTTGCACTGAACCATCTTCAGAAAACTAATCATATACCTCTTTCATTTAAATGAAAGAACTTAATTCAAAAGCAAAATACTAACACTTAACTGTTATTTGTCCATATGGGCAATATGAGAACATGTAATCCAACGTACAGTTATGCTAAATAGTGTATATGCATGTTGGAATACCTTGTATTACTTCCTGCTTTTCATGTTTTGCATTGGTGAGATTTGCAAACTATTTTATTGCAAAATTAATGAAGATATGATTTCACTTATGTTACCCAGTCTGTTCCCAAACTACGACCTACTGTCCATTTTTTGGGCATTGACATTCTCCTCAGATATGCTCTGGGGTCATATAATATCAAGATTTCCTCCTGTGTGGATGCTACTTAACTCAGACAGCTAGGCACCTGAGTATGTACAAGGACATTAACACACTGTAAAGCTACAACAGAAAGTGTGAGAAGCTGGACAGAAAATCTTTTACTAGCTACTGTTCAATTCGTAATGGTAAATTACAGATATGTGCACATTTTTCATTGCTTTTGAGCCCAGGTGGTTAGGTGACAAATCATTCTTGTGCAAACCACAGATGCACTCACTAGGCCCCCATTTTCACCAAAAATGTCCTTTCAGTGACTTTTGCTGCTCTCTCCTCAACACCCCGTATTAATCTCAACTCTTCATCGTGCTTTCTACCTGCTAAATATTCAGAGATTTGGATTAATGGTGCATGGTTACTTTATTGTCTTTGTAATCATGTCATGAGGTTTTCTGCAGTGGAAAGTTTACAGTATTTTAGAGGCAGCGATATACAAGTAGAATTGCATGGGGTGTATCTATTTTTCTTCTTCTTTATACCAATCCTATACTGGGCAATGCCACTGATTAAAGCACACCAGTGTATCAGAAAAGATCAATAGTTGCAAGACATGTCTTTTTGATGGGATGCTTCATTTGACTTGAGGGATGAGTAGATGATCTGTATCAGTTATAGTTCTATGTCCATGTGAAACTATGGAATTTATTATTTCATATTCTGGAGGATGGATACACTCTATTAAAAACCACAGTTGTCATTACATATTAGTCCTTCAGGATATAAACAGACACCTCATTGAAAGTCGTGGAAGGGCCGTAAGTTCAGAGTGAGGGGAAAAACAGGGAAGTGAACAGTGCTGGATGTCTGAGACAATTATTTTCTTTTTATACTGTGAGCAACTGTAACTGTTTACAAACTTGTCTGAAGTTCAACGGTGTTTTTCTAAGGAATCTTCCACATTTGCATCATGCTGGTACTGAAATGTTCCCTCTCCTACAATTCTTTGCTGTTTCCCCACTCCTCCTCCCCTGTCCAGAAACTGCTTTCTCATAATCTCCACACTTTCCATTGGATCCTAAAAGATACATTGGTAAATCCATTCCCTCAAGAATATATGGGAGCCCAGAGCTTTTATGGCATGGGGAGAGTTGGAAATGGACCTAGAGCCTCTGAGCCACCAGCCCTGGAAGAGTATCTCCACAGATGTTGTAGCCGTAGCATGCCAGTGCCTTACAGCATCTGCATTATAAAGAGACAGCAGGACAGCACAATCTGCTCTTATCTAGACTCCACCAGACTGAAATCTGAGGTCTGGAGTAGAAGGTTGGTATGAGAGTGGCTCATATGGAGTTTATAACCTCAGTGTAGGCAAGAACTCAAATTCTTGAGTCTGAGTTGGCAGAAGTATTACGGAAACAACTGTCAAGCTCCAGCCAACTTCCAGCTGAACCCAATTCCTATTGGCTAACAAAGAGTCATGATATCACAATATTTCTGTATCACATCTGCACTTAAAAGATTCCTCAAGGCTATTGCCTTCATACATGGAGAACAAATACTAGGGTAAAGGACGGGCCTTCATGTACCTTTGCGTCAGCAAGCAGTTGCTGTTCCTAACTGTGAAATATTAGTACACTTGGAGCCATCTCTTCCTCTCAGATAATCCCTTTCTTTCTAAAATGAAACTTTCTTCACTCATTTCAACAAATGTGGAAGCAACATTTTCCACGAGACCATTTGTGTCAATGCTATTTCCCCTGTAGTTTTAAGTCTAAGGACCTTTGGTGATCTGCAGACTCTTCCTAAGATGTTATTGAAGCCTCAAGAAAAAAGAAAAATCTACTATTTTTGTCAAAAGACAATATATAGAGAACCAAAACAGGCTGGAGAAGTTTTAGGATTTTGCAAGTCAAGGAAAAACAGTGTATTGTGCCTAGTCCACTGAAGTGAAACAGTTAACTGCACTTTTGTGACATCCTTCCCTCTCAGGTAACTCACCAAAAGGGTAATAAAACCCAGTCTTCCACACTTGCATAGCCTCATTGGTAAAAACACATGTGTTTTGCATATGTATGTTACACACAACCTAAGTATTCTGTTTTCATGGCCCTGATCTGGTGAATTCTGACACAGAGATATCCTTTTTCTTGCAAGTATTGTCACTGACTTCAAAGGGAGCATTTGCAGGAGTAAACTTAGTCATGTGTGTGGTGATGGAATCAGGGAGATGGTATGAGTATGTGTCCCTGTTTATTTTACAAAATGGACACATGTTGCTCCTTTTGCTGTCATCTCCTGTGGTGCAGAGACATTACTCTGCAAGAGACTGAGGTGTGATATACTGGCAGGTGGTCTTTATTAGAAAGGTCACTGACATTGTCAAGCATCTTTTGAAAGGTGACATTGCACCTAGAAGGTTATCAGGCCAGAGCCATGAAGTCTACAACAATTTCTCTTACAATATTGTAAACAGGTAGTATCTCTGACTCCTTTTTAGACTTAACAAAACACAGGAGATTAAAGTCGTTCTGCGCCTCTTTCACCCCTCCATGTATACACTTCTCCTAAGCTTTGTCTTGAAGTACCCTGCAGAAGTAGTGAAGTTGTGAAAAAGCTACTTTAATTACAAGTACCACAGTAATGAATTCAAGTACACTCATTTATCATAAAGGGCTTCCCCATCTGTCTCTAAAGTATGCTCAAAAATGCTGTGTATTTGATAACATGAAGGTTGAGAATTTAACACATTTTAGTTTTAAAGACTCCATTATGGTTAGCTTTTTGTAAGATTATACAACTGCATTTTGATTGAAAGAGCAGATTGGAGGGGAGGAGTGTGCAGGCGCGCGTGTGTGTGTGTGTGTGTGTGTGGTCTCATCCTAATTTATTTGCACTTCAACCCATTGGGATCAAGCTGCAATCCCTGTAGGCAAAAGAAGATTAGGGAAAGCGACTGACTGTTTTTTCCCAGACACAGAAGGGAAAGCGACTTCTCAAGTACTGCAAGTTTTTCTGGCCACTGTACAAATTGTTCCTGAGTATGGAGAGTTTCCAAAAGACCTAATTAGCAACTCGTTACAAACATTTCTTTGCATTAGCTAATGATCCGGCTACACTTGTAAGCAAACAGTACCAACATATCTAATCAATGCAGAAAAACCAACAGAATGCCTATTAAACATCTGGATCTAATTTTCTAGTTAGAACAAAATGAAAACATATGCAGGTTTCTTTGATCTATGCCTCAACAAAGAAATTGTTGGTAAAAAAACCACACTGGCCAGTCAATATGTCACTTTCATAAAGCCTGGTCATTTCTCTTCAAATGTTCCCAGTTTAATCTTGTTGGTTTCCTGCAATCTCTAATTTTACCATATTGTGTGAAACCACAAGGGATTCTTTGGACCTAATTTTATCTGAGGTTTTGCTGCTGTACGATCTGCTACTGACTTTTTTTTTAACTCCTCTCAGAGAATTTTTAAGAGTGAAAGAATGGGGGAAGTGAACACAGTCATGATGGCAAAATGACCTAGTGCAACTTTCTGAACATTCTTGCCTACAAGGAAAGCTACTAATTAAAAAGAAATCAAATTACGGAGAGAGTGCACAATGGCTATTAGCCAAAAGATAGCGAATAATTAGAAATGTAATTGCTTTACCGTGCTCACATCATTTGCACTTCATAAATAAAGAAATATTTTTAAAGTAATAGTTTTGCATGCCCTCATAATAATTATTATTCTTGCAGCTGTACAGGTAGACACTACTATACCACATGCACTATGATTCAGATACTACTTTTTCTCTATTCTACCTGTGCTGTTCTGCCATTAAAAAAACAAATGAACTCTCCCACAAAAATAGAATAGCCCCCACCTCCATGCATATATACATAATTTTTAAACACAGTTTCTCTTTCAGTTGAAAATCTGATGATCTCTCAATCTAAAACGCTGAAAACAGAAAATCTATTGAATTTTACAATTGCTTCCTCCACTGATTTGTTCTCATAGGCAGTAAAATAGTGGGACAAATCACAAATTTGCTAAATTTTTTCCCACCCACCTGCAGCAAACTCCTAGTGATTAACATCATCAACATTTTTATTGTATGTGCCAGTTTGCAGGAAGTTAAAAAATATTCCTGTAAATAGTGCTGTTAACAGTAAAGAAATAAAAACAATATGGTAAGCAGCACATCATACAATATGTCATTGCCCTAAAAAATAGATGCTACATCTGAAAACCTTTCAGTATTTTCAAACTACATTTAGGAGCCAATACTGCTTTTTTTGACTCAAAGCTCCAACTGCTTACAGTGTGTATTTTCAGTACATAGTTCATGCAGGATTAGGCCCTTTGCTATATGAGCTGGGAACACTACATTAAAATGCTTACAGTGAAAACCCATTGCTTTCAAACAGCAGAGTCCAATGGACAATTAAACAGAATGATTTAGGGGAGTGGGTGTTAATACTAAAGCAATCTTTTTAAAACACTAATCAAAGGTTTAAATACAATTATTTCTAATCCAGTTTGAGAACTCTGTAGAGTATGTACAATATTGTAGCATAACGATCTGGTATAAAATACTACCTTGAGATAGACACACAGATCTTTAGAAAAACTTAGCCATATTTTGGCACGTGGTGTAAACAGCAAGTATCGCCACGGCATGAGGATGTTCAGTTTCCTGGGATTAATCCAGAATTATACCCATCTAACAAAAACGAATTTTTTATGCTCTAATTAGCCAACGATGATGCAGAATAAATTAAATATCAGATCATGTTGGTTATTGTTCATACTGTGCAACATCAGTGGCTCTCTTTAATAAAAAAACCCACAAAAAACAACAAACAATAAAAATCATCATGTTTGATTCTACTACTACTTTTATAGCTGCTCTATCTCTCCATTACAATGAAGAAGATTCAAAATGCCCGTAAGTGCCTAGTTGCAGAATCTAAGTAGGTTAATTTACTTGTTTCAAAAAAAATCAAGAAAATAGAGCTTTTCTGTTTCTGTTAAAACATGCCTTGGACATTCTAACGATGACAAATAAAGGTTACAAGGCATTTCAACTTTCATGTAGGCAAGCAATTAAGGAAAAAAAAAAAAGAAAAAAGCTTTTGTTTATGTTCCAAAACATAGTGTTGTTTTAAATTCCTGTCTGTTACTATCTCATTAACAACTTGTGCCAGCAGGTTAAGCAAAGTACAACCAAAGTTAGGCAAGTGTTGCGTTATTACAGACTCCATAGCTACTAGGTACACAGAGAGAGTATATAATAATAGCTTGCATTTTTATCGCATCTTTCATCTGACGATCTAAGTACTTTATAAAAATTAATTAATTAGGTTTTCCAATGCCATGATCAGAGCAGTGAGTTGGCTTGTCCAAGACTACAAGGGAGGAGCTGGGAACTGAATGGAAGATTTTTAGCTTTAGTTAAGCATGAGGAATACCAGACAAGTTTACAGTTCCTTCCTGGGAACAACAATCTACTAAAGGTCATTATCAAGATTATTTTGCCTGACTTCTTAAAAAACATTAAAAGTCCTCACATTTATTTATTCACATTTAAATATAAACACACACATACGTACACGCACAGACAGTAATATGCGTACACATATACATGTACACAGACACATGGAGCCATACGTGCCTCTTTTTTCAGTGTCGAGACTACATAGACCCATAATGAAGCCCGAACTCCACTGCAGAATTAATTTTTTTCTTTGGTTGTTTCTATGTGAAACTGAGCATAAGGTAGTATGGGAATCAGCACTCTATCTTGACACTGCAACACAGCAAAATTTGCATCATTTTAAACATAGACTGCTCTTTCTTTAGGATATAAAATGAAGTATAACATAATTCTAAATAAACGTATCTAGTCAACTGGAACTGCAAGGAAGTGCAAATTATAAATTTACCCTTACTGTATCTAAATGTTGTGAGATAACATTTTAAGGCTTCTTTTTAGGTAGTACACAGGGATACCAACAGCATAAATATGTGTTAAGGCACTGTTTCAAGTCCAAAGGTACCAGCATGTCAGCACTTTATCGTGTAATTCTGCTACAAATAAGGCAGTCGTTAACGGAGGGCACGTTTTGAAGTTTACTTCCCAGTGCAAGCTGTGCCGCCACTTGTCGCCTCGGGCATCACACAGAGAGTCCGCAGAATTTGTTTGACCCGTATCTATCTCAAGTGGGCCCATAAACCATTTACAACAGCAAAGTTCTGGACAGCTTTCCTCTAGCAGACCCCCGTTATAAAAAAGACAATTTTCCCCAAGGGACAGCTTCCGCGGGACCGCAGGGTAGCTCTCACCAACACTTCAGTTGGTGTACTCGAGCGATGCACACGGGCGCCTACTTTCACCCTTCTTTACGGCATTTTCCGTACAGCCGGGAGCACTGTCAGCAGGCTCTGCGCTGTCATTGCATGAGTAAGGCGGGGGCCGGTGCCCTGCCTGCCGGCAGATGTTGGGGACAGTTGATTCCAGCCTCTCCTCCGAGGGCGCCCGGCCGGGCTGCGGGGCCGGCTCCTCCACAGGCCCGCAGCCGCGCCGCGTGCCCGCACCGTTAACGGCAAGCGGGCGGCCGTCGGGCGCGCGGCGAGGGACCCTGCCCACGGGCGGGCGGCGGACGAAGCCGCTCCCGCACTGGCTGCCCCTCCCTCCGCGGATTCCCTTCGAAAAGAAACCTCTCTGCGGCCGACAGCGCAGAGCCGGGCCGCGCCGCGCTCCCACCGCCGACCGGTCCGGGGCGAAGCTCTAACCACACGCGCCGCCCGTTACCAGCCGCGCTAAGAGCAAAAAGGGAAAAAAAAAATAAAATACAACAATAACAAACTAGAAAAAAAAACAACCAAACGCCACACGCCCAGGCGGAGCGGGATGCGGAGAAACAGACCGAGCCGACAGGCCGCTCCGCTGCGGAGCCGCCGACCCCGGGCGGAGGAGGCGCGCAGATGCCGCGCGCCCGGCCCGCCGGCAGCCCCGCCCGCGCTCGGCGCGCATCCCGCCCGCCCGCGAGCCCCACGTTACTTTGATCGACAGCTCAGCCTCTTCCACTCTCCTTCCCATCGACCTTCCCCTCCTCCCCACGGCTCCGCGCGCTCCCCGCCCTCCTATTGGCCAGCTCGGAGCGCTCCTGCTGCTCCGCCAGAAACGGTTCTCAGCGAAAGGCTGAGAGGCGGCGGGACTCGGGGCCTCGCCATTGGTCCGCGGGGCAGGGACGCATCACGGCCCCACGTTGGTACCCTGGCCGGCGATTGGGTGGTGGCGACGCTGCCTCCCCCCCCCCACCCCCCACCCTCAGCGCGGCGGCGTGGGCGGGGCCGGGCGGCTGGTTAGCTGGCAGAGTGTGAAACCGCGTGCTAATGTAAGCGGCGCGGGCGAGCGCGGTGTGTCCCGCTCGGCCACGGCCGCGCACCCGTCCCACCGAGCGCCTCCCGCGGGGCTGCCCCAGCTTCCCCTTTCCCTCGGACGGCGCGCAGGGGAGGGGGAAAGGACACCGGAGGCATTTCCGGACGCTCCGGTACGGATTTGTAAGCCGGCGAGAACTTTGTCCCGGGTCGGCGAGGAGCGGCGGGGCAGCGCAGCGCAGCGGAGGGGATGAGGATGCTGCTGCTGCGGATGGTGATGCCGCCGCGATGTACCGCGCCCGGAGGGCCCTGGTGAGACGCGCAGTTCCCTGATGTTCGCCCGCCCGGAGAAGGCTGCAGTGGTGCCGTTGCATGAAGGAGCTTCCCGTCTGATTTAGCCCAGATACGGACGCTTTTATATTTTGGGGGTTTTTTCTTCCTTTTTTTTTTTTTTTTTTTTTTTTTTTTGTGTGTGTGTGTCTCTGACGGGGCGGGCAGCTTGGCCGGTCGGGCAAGCGGGCGCTTCGAGGGGTTTTGCTTTTTCTTTTGTCCGAGGGACCTCTCTGCAACTGACGGAAGAGTCTCTGCTGCGTGTGTGGTTGCCCCTCCGCTGCCCTCCTGCGTTTCGTGCATGTGCTACTGGAGCTGCTCCGATCGGGGCCGGCTGTACAGAGCCCCCCCCCAGCCCCCTCCCTCCTCCTCCCACCTTCTTCCCTTTTTCATCGCTCCGTGTCTTGCCGATGACCTGGCCCCTCCGCCGACGCCCGGGAGCAGCGCAGCCCCCCCTGGAGACTTTCTCTCGCTCCCCCGGCTTCCGACGGTCCCGCTGCTGACACCGCATCCCGCTTCCACCGGCTGGATTTTTCCCTCTTGGCAAGAGGCAGAAGTGAGGAGAGGAGCCGCCTCTGCCCGGGGTTTCCGGCCTTACAATTCCATCGGCAATTTGCGAACCGGAGAGGCGGATTATTCGCATCGGCGGCGGGGCGGCCGCCGTCCCGTTTCCCCCCGCCCCGTCGTGTCCCGTCTCGCCGCGCCCGGGCGCCGTGGGCGCCGCCCGCCGGCCGCAGCGCCGCCGAAAGAGCGCGGAGAGGCAGTGACCGTCCGGAGCGCGGGCCGTCCGCCTCCCGCGGCCACCCCCGGCCCTTCCCAGAACAGCAGCAACAAAGGACGCCGAGGCCGGAGGATGTCCCCGCGGCGGGGGCACTGAGCGGCACCTCGCCCCGCTCCTGCCCGCGGCAGCGGCGGAGGGAAGGCGGCCAGTGGCTGTCACCACACTTGCCCCGTCGGCGCCCCAGGTGCGAAGCCGGGGCAGGGGGCTCGCCAGGAGAACTGCGCTGCGAGGGAGCCCCGCCGCGGCCGGAGCCATGTTCCCCCAGAGCCGGCACCCCGTAAGTATGGCCCGGGCCGCAGCTCCACGGGCGTGGGGGCGCGAGGCCGGGGCTGGGTGGTGCGGGCGGCGAGGCTCCCCCGCCCGGCGAAGGGGAGGGTGGGTGCATCTTGCCTGCCGGCGCGGCCGGGGAGGGAACAAGCCCCCTCACCTTATCTCGACCCCTTTTGTTTCGCGGGCAACTTATTCGCCTTGGGAATGACGGCGGGTGGTCGCCGCCGGGCATCATTTCCCTCCCCGCCGAGCGCGACGCCCGGGCCGGGGCTGGCCGTGCCCCCGCGGCGGGGGTCGGCTGGGAGGAGCCGGCACGCCCCGTTTTCGTGTAGACGGCGGCGGTAGGAGCGGGAGGGTTGGGGCCGGAGCGGCTCCCGAAGCACGGTTAGCCTCGCCCCCTGCAGATGAGGGACGGGAAGGTGGGTAACAAGTGGGCAGCGCCCCGGGGCGGGCGGGGCGGGCCGGGCTCTCCCTCGTTGCCTTCGCTCCCCGGTTCCCTCCATCCCTCCGGCCCGTCCACGGTGGGCAGCCCCCCTCCCTCCCCCCCGCGGCTCGGGGCGGCCGCGCTGTGTCTGAACGTGCCTCTCTCTTCCGTGCCGGCCGCCGCCGCGCCAGACCCCGCATCAGGCTGCGGGCCAGCCTTTCAAATTCACCATCCCGGAGTCGCTGGACCGCATCAAGGAGGAGTTCCAGTTCCTCCAGGCGCAGTACCACAGGTGAGCGCCGGCGGGCCGCCTCGGGCACCGGGGGGTCGTTGCCCCGTCCCCGGCCGGGCGCGGGGCGCTGCACCGAACGGCCGCGTCCAGGCGGTGGCGTGCGGCGTCGCGGCTGAGCCCCGCCGCGGGGGCCGGCACCCCTCGGCCTTTGCCGGCGTGTTTGGTGAGGGGCGGCGCAGGGACCCCGGTCCCCGGCGATGGCGGAGTGTGTGTGGGAGGTGTTGCCGGAGGACAAGGCTGTCGGGCAGATGCTGCTGTACTCGGGTGCGACCTGTCGATGTGCCGCCCGGGCGGCTGCGAAAAGGTGGTAGTGTCGAAGATAAAGCTGTTCGGCGCTTGCGTGCGTTTTCTTACGAAAATTACTCTTTGTTACGGGAAGATTTTAAGTATATCGAGAGAAGACATGCGCTACTTCCGTGGTGCTGAGCATTAAGGAGGCTAATTCTCGTGTTTGCTCACTTGCGTGTGGTGTTAATGCAAAGATTAAAAAAATGGCAACTTGGCAGTGCTCTGAAGAGCCCAGAAGGGTTGTTAAAACACACAAGTACTGAAGTGCCAACACAAAGTTGATGTGGATCTACTGCAGCCGTGGCATGCGTTTCTCTTTGCTGTGCTGTCCTTCAGATGTGCTTGTTGCGTTTGTGCTTGCTGCTGAGGCCCCTACAGAGATTGAGGACATGGGTTCTTGTGTTAAGGGGCATAATTTTCCTTAATTTTGTACTTATGTGCACCTGCAAGATCTGTATAGGAATAAAAGCTTTGCAGGTTTCCACGTTAGAAATTGCTTAGTTCTGATTAGACTTCCTTTTTCTTACCTATGATACTGTAGTCTTAGTTTTACCTAAAATCATTACCTTTTTTAAGCTAATTGTTACTTTAGAAATGCAGTGTAAAATATATACAGCTAATACCACAGCTGTAAGCAAAAAAATGCTGGCTTACACACTGTTCCATAGGATGCTTGCTAGTGTCATTAGAAAAAAAAAAAAGTCAGTTTCCCGGAGAACAAAGAGAGTGTTGAGGCGTTTGCTTGTAGTGAAAGTAGTCAGAATTATAGTTGTTAGTAATGAGATATGCAAGTGCCAAATGCAACTTCTTTTCATTCATGGATACAAAAATATAAAAACTTGATAGTAAATCGTAGTCAAAGTTACCGATTGTCAATTTGCGGGCAAGATAGCATTAGCTAGAATGTACTTAAGGTTAAGAATTATAGACATACTCAAGTTGTAATTGTAAATGTGTTGTTAGTTGGCACTAATTTAGTAAATGTCAAATACAAAAAACCACATACCTCTGTTTTACTACTGAGAAGTATTTTTGAGAAATTCCTATCCCGTTATGGATTGAAAGGTGTAGCCTTTCATAGCAGCACTTTATCAAAGCTTGAAGACTGGGTATGTTTGTGTTCTGGAGGTGTTTTCAGTCTCATACAACCTTCATGAAATATCTTTGAAATTTCCTGTTCAGCCTTTGTATTTGAAATATGAATTAAGTCTTTCTCTCTGTATTTGCATGGTAGTTTAATTAGCTGCTTCTGTCAAAATATAAATAAAGTGGGTAGATGTCAAAACAAATGACATAACAGTTACATTAAAGTGTGATCTGTTTTGTAGCCTTAAATTGGAATGTGAGAAACTGGCAAGCGAAAAGACAGAAATGCAGAGGCACTATGTGATGGTAAGTATATTTTTTCTTTATTTCGTTAAATATTTCCTAATACAATGTATGCTAGCATAAGAAAATAA
Source organism: Trogon surrucura (assembly GCA_020746105.1). Taxonomy (NCBI): domain Eukaryota; kingdom Metazoa; phylum Chordata; class Aves; order Trogoniformes; family Trogonidae; genus Trogon; species Trogon surrucura. The sequence goes on from CM036658.1 coordinate 18,881,176, forward strand.
TTTATGCTCCTTTATTTGCAGTATTATGAAATGTCGTATGGATTAAACATTGAAATGCACAAACAGGTAAGGCATTTTGGTTTGAAATTTGCGGTCTGTCTAGTGCATTTAAATGTAGCCCTTCTGTTTATGTTCAGATGACTGTATCAATGTATCTGAATCAATAGACTGATTTGTGACCATGATTAGTAAACCTTTTCCTACCTGCTGCCAAATGAGGGGTATAGACTAGGTAGAACCACAAGGCTTTCTTGGTTATGTCCTAAAAGACAGACATTGACAAAAATATCAATGATCCTGCACCTGTGGCTTCAAAAATATAATTCAGTGATTTATGTGGTTTTATTTTGTTTGTGGTAGAGCCTTTGGTATGTAGAACTGGTCTTATGCGTGTGCAGCTTATGTAGAGATAGTTCATCAAATCCTTGCCATCTAAAGGTATGAAAAGATTAGTGACTTGGAAAGCTCTAGTTATGACTATGAGTTTGCAAGTTCCCATAAAATTCACACTTATGGCCACTATAATGGTGAATAAAAAGGGTATTGAACTGGAACAAGACACTAAGGACCTCATAAGAGAAGAGAAGCTAAATGATTGCTCAGCCCAGAGGACCCTCAATTGAGTAGTCATTGTCTGCCAAATAAAGCATTAATGGCAGGGTGTAAGTATTCTGTAGATATGCTGACATTCACTTTTTCATCAAGATGCTGGTACAATAAGTCTTTCAGAAATCGATGGCCTCTTAAAAAAAACTATCATTAGATGAAGTTGCACAGTTGGACACATTTCAAAGTGCAACAATACAATTCTTTCTTGATGTGTATGTGCTATTTCATCTAAAACTCTTGTTTCATTAAATTAAAGAGCGTGGCTGACCGACTAGGGCACAGCGAAGAAATTGATTAGTTCAGGCTTTGGATCTTCAGTATATTCAAAGACTTTCATTAAGCAAGTGAATTGCAGAGTTGAATTTTGCTTTTGTTCACTCTGAACTCTTTGATTTTTTTATTTTTTTTTTTAAATTATATTTTCACCTAAAAATATTATATTTGATGAGGTGGTATTGTAATTGCATGATAACTTTCTGTGTGCAAAGGTGGTTAGGTGTTCTCTTGGTTTTTAGAGGGTGCATTTGTTTGAAACCAAAATGCTCATAAAAGAAGCAGTATTATGACACTCATTTTTATTTTTTTTAAAGTAACGCACCAGATAGGTACACAGGTTTGACTTGGTTCTGTGCTGTAGCTGCATTAGTCTTCTTGTGTATTTTGTTTTAGAACAATGCCAGTTTTTCTGTGAGGTGACTTTTCCAGGCTTTGTGATTTGGAGATTTTTCTTAAATGTTTGTTTTTTCTTCTCCCTAACAACTTTTTGGCACACTATAACCTGTGAGGAAGTATATAACCTGTGAGGAGTAACCTGTATAGGAACCTCATTTGATGCAAAATGGGTGTTGTTTTCAGGAGCTCTTTGAAGACAACATGTGACTTCAGTAAATGTGCTAGGAATTAACTTTAGATAAAATCAATTAAGCCCACAAGATTAAAGAGTGTCAGAACTGAGGTTTCCACTTTGACCTTAACATCTGTGTGTATTGCAAGGGTTTAATGTTCTGTGTGTGTGGCAATTATAATTATGTACCCAGTAGACAGTGATACTTTGGAAGCTTTTAAGATTTACCACAGAGCTTTACACCTATGTTGGCTCTAGTCGGGGAGAGTGGAACATGCTTGGTCTGTGTATTCTTTTACGAAAAGAACAGGCTTTTGAAGGCATAAATACATTTCCCTGAATATGAGAGTCAGATGCTGTGCTTTTACATGTTAAGTAATTCTAATTTCCAATAAAAGTTGCAACTTTGTGTTAAACTCTTGATTTAGATGCCTGCAATGAGGATGCCAAATGGTGTTGCAGTTTGGTATGTAGGTGGTCTTGGGATTACAGGGAAAAAAAACCCCTACCAATGACATTCTTCTGAATTTCCACTGCTAACACTGAGTTCTGAGGAGGCTTTTGGCAGATAGTAATCATAATTCTTACTAAAACTGGTGATGTCTAGCCCCAAGGGTGTAGCCAGGCTCAAATTGATGCTTTTTGCTGGCTGATCACCAGCATGGCCTAAGTGCTCATTATGTTGTAGAGAAGGCCTTTGGAGCTCTCATTACATTTGACAGGAATTCTCTCTAGGGGAAAACTGGGCATTAGCTAGACTCCTGACAGGCTGAAATTATTCCTGCTTTATGGCTTATAACCAAATGCTAGCAAGGCATCATCAGGGGACACAAAAAATTGTCATTTCTGACAACATCTTTGTTACTGAAAAATGCAGTGATGGGGAAACTTTCCACTGAACAAGCTTTAATGTTTTTAAGGCCTGCCTCCTATGTGGAGGCTGCACTTACTCTGTGTGAAGCCCTTCAGAGCTCTTGGACTGCTGATTGAAGAAAAAAATAAGTACACTGCAGTAGTGTTTATGCAGTGTGATGCGTATATCGTTGTTGAGGTGGAGTACTTTGATAAAATGAAGTAGTTGCAGTTTGCCTGCATATGAAAGGGTTGGCTTCTTGAACTGGTACAGTTGCATCAGCAGTTCCCTCTTCATTTGATTTGATAATGTATTATAATTTGATTTAAAGTTAGTCAGGACTTGAATGTTGATATATACAGGCTTAACTGAGGTGAACTTTCCATACACACAGAACAGCTGTGCTGCAGAGCTTTCCAGTTGGGTATGTTGTGTCTGAGTCCAGAAATGTCCGTGATAAGGCTTCCTTCACAACTTTGGCATTGATGCTTTGTGGTGTTTAACTGCATAACTGTGTATTTAAATTGAGGCACTGCTGGTGTATTTCAACGTGCTGGCTGAACAGTGGTCAGGAAATAATCTTTTCAGCATATTTTTGATTGGTTTGTGGGTTTGGTTTTTTGGATTTTTTTCTATGTGGGTTTTCTTTAATTTTTATTTTTAAAAGAATTTCAAAGGTTCTTAAGAGGATGTTGTGTGTGGTATCTTACAATGTTTTCAGAGAAATTTTTTTAAACTTGACACAGAAATAAGCATCTGAGAATTGTTTAGTGTAGATGCACTTGATTCAGATATTTTCATATGTGTCAAAGAGACAGAATGAATAAGAACATTTTGTGTGGTCTTCTCTTCTGTGTTACACTATACAAGACGGATTTTCCCCCACTGTGACATCTGTGGCTGGAAAAGCAGATGCATCAACTAGCTAGTACCAAGATGTAGATTTGGTTGAGTGCTAAAAACCAGCCCCACTGTACTTCCAGCGTTGCTGCCCTTCGCTGTTAGGGCAGGGCCTCTTTATTTTCACCAGCTCTCTCTGTTGTCCTTTGCCATAAGTCGGAAGATAAGGCTTGCTAAACAATCTAGGCATTAAATGCACAGTTTAATGTCTAGATTGCTTAGGTGTGAGATTAGCTTTTGTTCAGTGGCAGGCAGCCAAAGAAAAAATCATCACTCCTGAACCAACTGACAGATTACATAAATTATTACAGTATGGGTTTCTGCTATCCCAACGGTGACAGCTAGGTTTCCTTCTCTTTGGGTGGGTTATTGTGTTCTCTGTGACCTGCCTGGAGGCAGACCTGTCATTCAGTACCTTGCATCTTTTCTAAAAGTGTATAAACTCAAAAACTGCATTATGTTAACCAGTTGTATAAGAGTTAAATGTCTGTTTTAGCCTGGACTGTTTTGTGTAACCATTTCTAATGCTCTATGGCAAAGGACAGAATCTTCTACTGATATCTCATTAGAACATCAGTTTTCAGAAGTGGGTTAAATAGAAGGGAATTAAGGAGCTTAGATAGCTCTCTACAGTTTCTGAGTAGGATGGCTGTGCTGTTCAAAGGGATTTAAAGATAAATTATTTTTTTTTCCTACTTGCATTTTAATTAAAGGAATGAAAAACTTCATGAATCCTTAAGGTTTTGGTGGTGTGCCGTGAGTGTTTCAAGAGCATTTTACAGGTGATACCACTAGATAAGCTATGCAAAACCTGTTTTTGTTTAAAAGAGAAAATAAGGTTGATTTGGAATAATATTTTTGATTCAATAAATTGTTCTTTTTCAGCAGATACTGGGTTTCTAAATGACTATAGTTGTGTCACCACCGTAGCCATTTCAACTGCAACTAGAGCTTCCAGTTTGAACGGAGAGGAAAGGCTAGAGTTATGACCTCAACTTTCTTGACTTTTGAAGCATATTCAAGCTCAAGGCCAACATTATTGTGAAGGAGTTACCCAACAGATTCGGGGAACTGGGTGAAATACATCTCCGTGCGGCTTTTAGATAACTATATTGTCAGATACCATCTAGTATGTCAACTTCATACACAACTTAATTTGAAAGTGTGTCACAGTGTTAAACACTGTGCATGTGTTAAACACTGCCTGATCATCTTGAAGCCCTGGAGGGAGAGAGGAAACATGCTCCTACCAGCTACGTTGTTAAACTTCCTTTACATTGCTGGAAGTTATGTTGCCGGATTCTGAAGTACTTTGCAGATTGGTTCAAGGGGGCAAAAAAAATGTATCCTGCTATTTTTTGAGGCAGGGAGAAAAAGTGAGTAAAATGGAAGATGCTTTGTGAATGTGCAGTATCCTTCTGACAAATCAGATATTTGGGGAAAGAAGCTTTTTCTCCTGCTGGTTTTTATGCCAAATCAAGGTGAACTTTTGAACTGCCTTTCCTCCCATCCTACTCCAGCACTTCAGTGTGTGTGGCAAGGTGGTAGATTTGCATTGTCTCTCTTGGGTAAAGTGGAATATAGGATCTTCTGGGTTTGCTAGTAGGTCACCACCGGCATATAGTGAAAGCCTTTAAAATCAGTTTTGGTTTAACTGTTGCTTATCAGAAGACTGACAGTGCTATTATTTTTAAAATTATAACAGGTTTGAGTGAACTGATGAGGTTATCTTTCCACTTGACGTAATATTTAGGGATATCTATTGGCTATTATGTCAAACTACTATTTTTGCCTTTTGCATCACACTTCTTGGACTCTAAATATAGCTATTTGAGCAATAGTAGTTGCTTATAGAATTTCTTTTAAAAAGAGGAAAAACAACAGCTGACAAAGAGAATTTCTAATTTTTCAGCATACATTTGTCAAAACAACTAGTTCAACAGAGCAGTCCTTATGATTACCTGTAGGTCTTGGCTTTTAAAGTACTTGCAACTTGGTCCCATGTTCAGCTTGAACTTGCAACTGTGCTTTTTGCAAGTATCGAATTTCCACCTTAAGTATTTTGTATAAGTAATCTTGTGTGACATCTCTGAGCAATGCTTTCCAGTGTTTGATCCTCATTGTGAAGAATTTTTTTCCTTTGCTGACTGGGACTTTTACCTTTCCTCACTGATGACCATTGCCTGCCTTTTATTCTTCTGCTGTGCACCTCGAAGAAGAGTCTAGCTTAGTCTGTTCCATAGTCACCTGCTTGTCTGCAATTGGATCTCCTCTCCCATTAATCTTCCTCCTCTTGAAACTAAACAAATTTGTCATGTTTCTGGTACGTTGTGTGCTCTGATTTCTGGATCGTTTTGCTGACATCACTTGGTGACTTGCTGCAGTTTGGCAACATCTTCCTTCTTGCCAGAAGAACAGAAAAGGGAACAATTAATTTTAATCAGCCAGCTGGTTACAGTCATACTATTTCATCCTAGTACGAGGTGTAGCCTTCATCAGCAGAAAGTTGTAGGGCTGATGTGTATTCAACTTGCACTCCAGGTCACCCATGCCCTCTTCTGCAAAACTTCTTTCTACTACCTGTGCTATTGTTGGGAGGAAGCTGTCCCAATTGTAAGACAAAGAAACCCCTGACCTCTGTTTGCTTTGAACCTAGTTTCCACTATCTTTTTTTGATGGCCTCTAGTTCTCAGAATAGGACTAGCAGTTGATGCCTAGGTGCTTTTTTCAATGCACTCAATTTTATATCTCTGCTGTAACCCATCTGTGTTGTCTCCTTTTCAGTTTGGACAGTCCCAGTTGTGTAGATTTCTTTGGCCATATTCCTTGCTTTTCCCTCAGCCTTTTTAATTTTTGACTTCGCCTGTTGGCATGAGGGGACTAGAACTAACTGCAGTTCTCAGGGTGTAGGTGAAACAGAGACTTGTACTATCACATAATTTTGTTTTCAGGATGTTTTTGTTTTATTTATTTTTTATTTATTTCTTCTTTAGTGAAGTTCCAAGTACCTGATTTCTCGTTTAGCTGCCAGGAAATGCTGAACTGCTGAGTTAGCTTTCACATTTGAGTTCCTGCTTATGGGTGGTGATTGTAAGCTCAGGAGCCACTACTTTACATTGGTGCTAAGAATGGCTACTCCCAATGTGTGTAAATGTTGTTTATATATAGAATTCATTGCCCAGTTAGACTTGTAAGATCTTTTTGCATTTTTTTTTTCCAGCTGCTGCTTTTACTTTTAATTAATTGTCTTATGGAACAAGCTTTCGTACTGATTGTTGTCTTTTCCAGGCTGCACTGCTGAATGTATTCATAAAATAGATTGCAGTAAAAGCCCTTATGAAACTTCACTGGTGACCTGTTTATGGCATAGCACTGGAGGTGATTGAAGAGTACATTAGAGCTTGCTGAAATTGAGTTTATTCTTAACAGAAGTCTAGTTTAAATCCACCTAGGTTCAAAAATAGTTATTTCCTGAAGTTGTTTATTAAAAAAGTCCTAGTGGTACACTTCTTTTGTTACTTAAGAACAGCCCACCTTGTTGTTATGTCAAGATTAATATAAATTAATAGAAACAAAGTTGGATTTTCACACTTAGAACCATAATTGTGGTATGTTTAAGTGAAATTGGAATAGGAAAAGGTTTATAGCATTACTTCATAGGGTAGTAGTATTCCAAGTTTGTAAGAGTTGAATATTACTTTCGTTGTTAGCAAGCCTAGTTGTTGTAAAATATACTTTCTGGTATAGGGGAAGCAGTTCAGAAAGTTAATTGATTTGGTAGTTTTCACTGAACTTTTTATAATGGTAATAGTATTCTGTGGATCATGATAAATAGCACAGTGTTTAAGAAGAGTCTAATCTGTAATTGAGGATTGGCTGAGTTTCTCTCATGTTTTCTTTACGTTCCTCAGACATGAACAAATTAGCACAGATGATTAAATTAACAGATTAAAGCTCTTAGAGGGTGTTGGGTAAGCTTTATGTCAGGGCTGCTTTTATGGAAATATTTTGTATTTAAGGTGATCTGAAGAGCTAACTAGCCTTTTTGGCAACGTGATTACAAAATAGAAAGAAAGGTTAATTTGTGTTTTCTGTTCAGTCTCTTTTTTTTTTTTATTCCTCTTGAAGCTCTTCGATGTTTGTGTAAACAGTCAGTCAAAGCAACTTACTTGTAAGGTGACCAGTCAGTGTATTGACAAGAACAGACACAATAGAAAACTGCATTAGAAGGCAAGCCGTTGGGATTTGCAGTAAATATATTACAGAACACAAGTGAATTGCCGATACTGCTTGTTTAGCAGTTTGCAAGGGCAATGGTAGTATGGATTTTTGAATTAGAAAGGAAGGACTGTTCTTTCTCTGTGCTGGAGCATCTAGTTGATGGCTGAGGATAAAATTGATTTAGAGAACAAAATGCTACCGCTTCTGTTTGTGCCATTTTAAAGGCTTCTATGGATTAGCAAGCAAAAACAAAAAGATAGCTCTCAGTTTCGGAGAAGGGGAGCAAGAATGGGTGTGCTTGTTCAGCTGCATCTTAATTAGGTATTAAGTCTATGAGGAAACCTGCTTTTGTTAGGTCAAGAAAAGGACATCTGAAACTGGGTAGTTTTTATGATGTGTGGAAATCTGCCTATTTATGAAATTGCCTTAGTGTTCTAAAACCCTTGAATTGCTCTACTTTCTCCTTCATGGTATGATGATCTCAACTTTTTTAAATGTACAAGTTTGAATTAAATCCCTGAGGGGAGGGGATGAAAACCCCACAATTTCTTGTGAAAAATAACCAACAGAAGGATTATTCTTCTGTGGTGTTGCTACAACAGTTTCCTTTTACAATGTTTTTTTGCTTTCTTTAAAAGGAAATAAAAGAAAAAAAGACGCTGAAATGTTTATCGGTGTTCTTCATGCATAAGTTAGGATATAAAGCGATTCTGAATCTCTATTTCTTAACTTGTTACAAGGCTTTAAGCTGTTAACTTTGCAGACAGCTAGCTGTCTGTGGCCTCAGATGATGGACGTAAATTGCCAGCTAAGTAAACACAAAATCTTTAATTAACAAGACCTATGGGAAGCTTTTAGGTTGTTTCTTTAAACTGAAATATGAAGCGTAGAATCACAGCAGTAAAAGACCTGGTGCCTCCTTGTGCCCTGGCAGGATGGGCTATACCAGTGTCATGGGTTAGAGGGTGGTTGTCTTGTCTGTTTAGCAAAGACTTGATGGCAGTGCTGGCTCGTAAGCTCTCTAGGTCGCAGAGTATTTTCATGTGCTTACTGTTGAAGTGCTGCTTCAGTTGCAACTTCAGTCTTTTCTTTGCAGCTTCAGCTCTTCACTATGCATTTTCTTCACCTCAGACAGAGAGAACAGATCATTCCCCTGCCTTCCAGAACCATTGTATATACCTCTGCAGTCTAATGTTCATTCTTTGAATGTTGTTACCCAGCTGAAGTACAGTGCCTGAAATAAGTGCAGTACTCCAGGGAAGGAAATGCCATGCTGAGTAGCACAGAAGGTTTGCTTCGTGTACAGCTTACTGTCGTGTCAGGCTTTTTTGCAACAGCATGCTATTGACTTATGTTCAACTTCTGATCCTCTGTGACCGCAAGATTCCTTCCTGGCCCATTATTTCCTTTTCCTTTATGTTCCTGTCTAGGCAATGCTATGGTCTTTTATCCCTATTTATCCCTATCCTTCTTTTTGCCTTTGTACTCCATTTTTCTATTCATAGCAAAGTGAGTTCTGAAGCTATTCTCCAGCATATTCTGTCTTTCTCAGCTTGAAGCTCCCTGCAAATTAAGGATTAGGGCGAATGAAGAGATCTTTATGCTTGTTAGTGGGAAATACTGAAAAATACTGGACCTATCATGCATGCAGAATTTTTAATTTGCAGAAGAGAAGGATGTATTCATACATGGTTTAATCATCAAGCAGTTTTGTACTTATTCCCGCAAAGTTTTAGCTGTGCTGTTTGTATTGCTCCTGGTAGTGCTACGAGTGTCAAATTCTTAGCGAAGACGCTAACATCATCTGCCTCTTAGCCCTGATTACTTTAATATTTTGTGCGTTGTGTAATTGATTTTCTTTATTGTTGAAAAATAGTTTTGAGTTTTTTCACCTATATGTTTATGGAAGAGGCTTTTTAATGCTCCAACCTTAAGGAATAGTTACTAAGCTGGAGTCTTTCCTCTTCCGTTTGCTGCCCTTCCATGTTTTCCTATACTCGACATTTGCACTCTCTTCAAGGTGTCCACTAGCTTCTCAGTGTTCACTAATGTGTTGATTTTATTTCATCAGGCCTAGTCGATTTGAAGATTCTTTACTTGAAATGCTCTGATTGTTCCTTTCCTGTTTAAGCTACAGTGTTCACCTTATGTAACTAGTAACTTAATTACTTGATTAGTAATGATTCTTGTGTAGTTAAGACAGATACAGAAAGCGGTGACTTTCTGACCTTCTTCATGTCCGTTGACCATATCTTTCCATTTGAGGGGATTAAACTGCTTTTTTTTTTATTCACCTGAGTCACTGCTCTGCCAGTAAGTTGACATTAGCGCTCACTTACAAGTGCTGCATAATTACAAAAAAACATGTGCTTGTCCTCTATATGTTCATATTGTCTCATCTGACTTAGTTTATACTTCCTGTATGCTTTACTGTTTGTATAAAACCAGTTAAGAATCTGGAATTTAATCTCTTGGCAAAATTCCATTCTTTTTTTATTCTGTCCCTTCCTCTTCCATTCTTAGCTGTCATCCATGCCCTTAATACTGTTTCATAAAGAAACTGTCGGCTCTCCAAAATGCCATTTTATCTCATATCTCAGTATCAGATCCTAAAAAGCTGGTCTTGCCAGTTGGCATTCGCTTTTCTGAAGTCTTACTGGCTTTTTCCTTCTTTCTTCCTATTCCAATGGTTATAAGCTCTGAAGTGACTGTTAATGTCAATTGAGTTAGTTTCTATTTGGACAGTTTCATTTGTTTCTTCTCTAGCAGAATGTAATCTAGATGGCATCTTCACTTGTTTTTTTTCTATTCTATGAGCAATGGAATATATATATAAAATAGAATTTGGAAGAAACTTATTGACATGTTCCCCAAGTTTTGCTGAAAAAGTTCCAAACCTTTTTCCCATGTAGTTAAAAATCTCCATTATTTTCACCTTCCTTCCAAATTCTGTGTGAGGGATAATTGTGCTAATTGCTAACAAGGATTGGCAATCCTCTTAACTTTTATTCATTAGTGAGTCACTTGATGGCACCTGAAGCATTGGTATGAACACTTTTTTACGGCCTTAAATTATTTCTCTGACTAGACAGAGTTTTGAAACTGAGCTGTGAATGTACTACATGTTGTAAAATGCTGAAGTTGCATGTAAGATAAAGTGCATGTGACTTACTTAGTAAATCTTACTTGGTAGTTCTTTCTAAAGTCTTGGTGAATGTAGCATATTTAATTGCCCCCCACATATTTCAGGCCATTGTCTTAATGGGTCTCATTTTTTGTCAGGTGGCATGCTTGTGTTCTGGTCAAGTCCATGTTGTACTGCTATTATAGTCTTACTTGAATGTTGGTAAGGACTGAATCCTGACTACCTTTCTTATATAGTTGCATATTGTAAATGTTATATACTTGATTTCAGGAACTTTGCGCTCTAATTTCTAGAAGTTTTGTGGTTCTAGGCACTTCAGATATGCAAGAGCTCTGGCTCTCTACTGCTGTCCCAATAAAGTGTCTCAGTGTGGCAAGTGCTGGAAGGATGTATGCAGAAATTCCAGTGTTACTTGTGGGGAGCGACAGAGGAGCAGAAAGTAATTCTGAAATAATGTCCTGATCTAAATGTAAAACTAACAGGGCTTTTTTTATTTCTAATAGGGATGAGCAGTTACAGATACACTGCTTTTTTATTCCTCGTTTTTCTCTTCTCTTTGTCTCATCCTTGTTGCATAATGTCAGGTTGCTCAGCTGTCCAGGGTTAGTTAAGTTCTTAATATGCTTTAGGATAATGATGCAAAGCATACTGGATGATTTTTGAGACCGTGCTTCTTCTAGAGCACCGTAAGAGCACATGAGAGTGCAATCCTGTGGGGATAGAAGAGCTCATCTCACAATCTATTGTTTCCCCACCAAATCTCTGCTCCCAGCTTGGTTGTCCTAGTACTTTGTGCTGCTTTGCTACCTGATGGATGCCTTCTGTGAGCCTATTTAACTTCCTGATATGGTGGCCTGCTAAGCTGGCCCTTTCCCTTCTCCTATAGTAATGTTTTCTGCTTGACTAGTTATGTTGGACAAGTCCAAGCGGTTTGAAGAAAGCGTGCCTCTCAAAGCAAAGGTGGCAAGACGTCTTCTGGACTGGAGTCAGCCTCTGACTTGCTCAACATCTCATGGAATCTAAATAAAAGGAGGAATTGTGTGTGCTGGAAAATAATTTGAAAGTAAAACAAAGCTGTGTGCTTACTTCAGAGTTTCAGATAATTCTGTGTGTATTGAAGGTTAGCTTAGGCATGAAAACTAAGCTGTGGAACTAAAATTCGGATAAACGCACCTTTTGTAGTTTTAAGTGCTTGAGCAAGATGGGCTAAAGATAGATTAAAGAAGAAATGTGATAGCTGTCCTGGTTTTGCCAAGTTTAAGAAAAGCCCTGACATTGTAAAGATGTGTGAAAGGAGAACTTTAACATCCTGACAACAGCTCCTTTGTTGCCAGTTGGCTTGGGTTCAGCAGGATTTACAGCTCCAAATGGGATGGGCAGTTGTGTACAGTGGTTCATTGAGAGCTACACAGCAGCCTCTCTCTGTTGTTATAGAAAACACTGGAATTAGACATCTGAAATATATCCACTCACTTCACAGCTGAATGAAGTCCAGACCTGTAGTAGGTGTTTGGCAAGTGTAGCTGTTGACTTGTGCATCGTATGTAGTTTATGTCTAAATTAATGTGACTTTTCAGTAATTTAAACTGACATCTAAGAGGGTTCAGATAAATCTAGTTTAGGTACTGAATTAAAAAAAAAAAACCCACTCAATTTCACTTTGGAAACTACCTGCAGTTCTGTGGCTTCATTATTTTGAGTTTCTATTCTGTTAATGTTTCTGTTATTTCTTCTTCTCCTGACTCCTACTTGCGATATGGTGGTGTTTTGGATTTTTCCATAGCTGAAGACCTTTTGTGCCAATCTTCTGGTCTTTTAATATCATCAACTTGTGGGTGACTGACCTTACAATGAAAATGAGTAGAACAAATGTGGGGCAGAGGGAAAGTTGTATCTGTTAATGATCTGTGATGTTAAACTGGCAGTTCATGCCCAAAATACAGATTGTTCTTGTCGTCAAAGTGAACACTACCCATTGCTGCTTGTCAGATTGAATTTCAAGTATCTGTTGAGACTAAACTTTCCCAACCTCTCCTGTTGGTGAGAATATTAGTAATGACAGTGTTTATAATTTAAAATGGAGTTTGAAGGCCAACTTCCACAGTTTGTTGCAGGGTGGTTAATATATATATAAAGGGGAGATGAATGTGGCTACTTGCGTGAGTCTATTACTCAAGAGGCCTGTAAATTTGATTGGCTGCTGCAGTTGTAGCAGAATCATTCGATTTGAGAGCAATAGAAAGATAAGATATCCAATTACCCAAATGATTTGCAGGGTTAGCCAACGTTGTCATGGAGACACGAGTTGGAACAAATTAAATTTTAAGCAATAAAATAATCTTAAAGCACGTCTGGGAACAAGAAAATTTGGCAGTGGCACTTACCTGAATTGGATCTTATCTTGACATGCTGTTGTTTGACATTGATATACTATGGGGGCCTAAACTTTTAAATGGCATATTGCCTTTATTATTTTTTTCTCCTTTTACAGCTGTTGCCAAAACAGATTGTAGTGCATTAGTTTTAAATAAAAGGGCATCAATAATATATGCATATCTCAGTGCTCAATGTAGATTCAATAACTCATGAACAGCAAAGTTCGTAGAATGCTAGCTTTAATCGCTCGAGGGTTTTGGGTATTTAAGTTTTGAGATTTAATTATACCTCCAACATCCCCCTCATCCCCAAATTCTTAGCAACAGATTTGTGGAAGGGCTTGAATCTTTCTGTAGCAAAGTTATAACAAAACACACAGGGAGCTAAACACAGTGAAATGTTTCTGTGTTGTAGTTGCTCTGTGAATACGTGTGCGTGTTTTTGTCTTCAAAGTTCTCAATCACAGAAAGAATAAAGACTACATCTCTTAAGTGTTCTGCTTGTTTCAACACATCTGCTGGAAAAATCAAAATACTAAATGGGTACTAAACGTTATCTCAAGACTGAACTGCTCACATGTAGTTTCTTACCAAAAGACTTTCAAAATGTAGTATTTAGCTGATTTCTGGGTTGCAACAGGGATTAAAAAAATGGTCAAGCATGTCGCATAAAGAGCTTTTATCCACATGTCTGTTAGACAGATGGAGATGAAAATTGGTCTGAGGTCAAGCCATTTGCAGCATTCTCATAGCCTTCGATTTTCTTCTCATCTCCACCACAGATAATCTCAAATGATTCAATAATGACCAAAAGTGCAACATTGACCTTTACTCCCTGGTGGATTACTGTGTTACATGCTGTAAATGGCATAAAGTCCATTTTGTTCTTCCAGAAGGAGTTCAGTGTTGTACTTGGCTTTCTATATGTTGAAAGTATAAGTGGAGGCAGAGTACTTATGAATTACCTTCTAAAGCCTTTGTGAATATGATTTGACATATTCTTTTCTGTGCATTAAGGGCTGATTCTTCTGATACTTTTGCTTCAAAAGAATGGATTATGACTTCTATTTTTTATCCTCAGAACTTTGTTTTTTTTCTTGCCTTTTAATCATATTGTTCCTTCTTCCCAATCTAATGACAAATGTAATTCTCAAAATTGGGTTGAAGTACCTAAAGTAACTAAAAATGTAGTAAATGAGAATACATAAGCTCATCCTTAAGAAGTGGTGATAGATGATTTCAGTACTGCTCTAACTTTGTGGTATAGGAAGTGCAGTTTGCAAGAAAGAATAACAAGCTTCTGACGTACAACAGATAGTTTTAGCTGAGCATTATTTTGTAAAGGTAGGTTTGGACAGCTTGGAGGAGTCTCAGCACTAATAATGGAGTAGTTGTCACAGTACAACTGATTGTTCAAAATGGCATGCTGTAATATTCAATTTTTGCTTTAGATCATAATTATTATGGCTGAAATTTCCGAAGCTGAAAGGCGATTAACTAATTTTCCGCAGAGGATGGTTGCATTCTTTGCTTGGAAGTGAAGACTGGTGGCTCGGGTAGGCTAGGTCTTCCCGCATTAGTGATAAAATAGACATGGGTGTTAGGTGTACTGAGAAACACAGCTAAAGTTTGGATATTTTTATTATACTTCCTTCTTTTCACTCCAGTGCAAAAATCTGTAGTTGCTTAAGAAATCATGTTTATTTAAGCATGGTATCTTATGTGGTGTTTTGGAAAGTACAGGCTATGAAAATGCAGAGTGGTCTGGAATAGACTATTGTAGAGGAAAACTTTTTTTTTTAACAAAAAAAAGATACAGTTGTATATACAAGCCCTGCTTAGTAAAATGACTTATTTAAATTAATATTATATTTAGTAACTAGTCTGGCTGCTTTGTTCTTTGTCATTATGTTAAGAATTCACTTTAACAAGAGACAAACTTAAGTACAAACACTTGAGTTTGGCAATGGTTAGGTCAAAACATTTAAGTCCTTAATTAGGGTGAAGGAAAAGAAATCTGCCGGCTCAACTTAATTTTACAAAATGCAGCTGAATTCCTTCATGTTAATTTTTAATGATACTTCAGAAAGGAGGGTAGCACTTCAGTCAGGGGTCTGACAAGCTTGTCATTTGCAAATAAATCAAAAGACAATCATTACAACAGCAAGAACCAGTGAATGATGTAGTTTTGTCATTCTTTGATGGGCCTCACACTCAAGTCCTCTATTAAAAATGAATGTATTCGAGAGGCTCTGCATTAAGAACACAAACAATTAAGGGCACTTCAGATGCTTTGCTAAGAGCTGCCGTAGAGCTAGGAGAGCTTTCATGAAAGATGCAGGCTTCTGCAGTCTGCTTTACCAAGGAGCCAAATAACATGGGCAATTAGTCATGTTTGTCTATGCTTGAGCAGCTTTCTGCAAATTTTTGTTTACTCATTCTTCTGACTGTGCTATATATCTCAAGATCAGCAGTTAGATAATAGCTATATTATATTGGAAGGCCTCTAGAAGTAGGTGATAAGTACGTTTCTTTTCAGGCTTTCAAATTCATGAGACCCAAATCTGGAATATATAGCTTACTCTCATGCAACCAGTTCCTGAGGTCTAGTCCTGATTACCAAAGCTCCTTCTGAAAAGGTTTTTTTTTTTTCAGGAGTGAGTGTGTGTGTGTGTGTTTTTATGTATGTGTGTGTATATATATATATGCACACACATATAAACTCTACAAATATTTCACTTTGAAAGGTGAACATATATTACCTTTTGAACAGTTAGATTCTTATTTAGACTAATGAAAGTTCCCTTTTTTATCAACTCTGAAAACAATTCCTAGCAACTCCTGATGATTGTGTTGGGGTGAACTGTGCACTAAACCCAAACTTTTACAACTCACTGAAGAACAAAATTTCTTTTTAACATGTTTGCGAATAAGAATAGTTTTTACTAAACATTTGTGGGCAACAAACAGGAGATGTATGAAATATCGTAGTGGATAAGTAATTTAAAGTACTTTAATTGTGTGTGGGAAGTAGTGCTATTAAGAGAACTGACTTTTAAATGTAAGCAGACTTTTATTATAAACTATGCAGTAATCTTTTCAGGTTCCTTTCAGTGTAAATGTCTCTTTTTTATGATATATGCGTTTAAGCTTACATAGCACTGTGGGATGGTATTAGGGATGCTGTTTGTACATGATCATCGATGCCCTGCTTTGATAAAGACAAACTCAGTAAGTTACATTCCTTTATTCAGTTCTGATATTAAGTCAGAAATGTACTGAGACAGTGGTTTTAAAGTAAGATTGACTGGGAAAGAGGGAAAATTTATTTTTAGAAAAGAAATAAAAATTTTAGAAAATCTAATCAACCTGTATTGGAATTGGTAACTATCACATGATAGTACTTTCTCTCGTCTTACTGTGTGCTGTCCTGTATGCTGTGTTATTACAGTGAAGCTCAGGTATTTGGGAGCTGTGCAGGAAAACCCAGTACCAGTGACAACTTGCAAGTTTTGTAGACTTTGCTGAAAATAGATTATTTTTTTTTTTTCTTCTTACAGGTGCAGTAAGAATGCGTATCTCAGTATTACAGTGTAGGGAGACAGTGTAGGCTGTACAGACCAAAGAACTTTTTCAGCAGAAAACAAATGAGTTTCTTACTCTTTTTTTTTTGTTTTCCCTCTTATCACCTGCTATGATTCATCCTGGCTTCTGTCCTGAAAACAAAGGTAATCCTGGCTGGTCTAGGGCAATTAACTTCTTGGGCTCTAAACTTCTTAGCTAAACATCAGCCAACAAGATTGCTATGTAACAGACTTCCTTCCCATAGCTGACATACCTTGCTTTCTGGAGAAACATACTAGATATGTGGAGGAATGCCCTTTAGTACACAATTGTTTCACAATCAAATTTTTTTTGTTTGGTGTTTACCTTGTTAAAAGATGCTGAAAGTACCAACAAGTTTGGTAATAGTTAAGTCTGATAATAGTTAAGCTGGTAACTTCCTTGTACTGCCATTGCTGGTATGTATGTAGTACCAGTACTAAATGCCACACAGACAGTGTGATGGATATTTTATGGTTGTGGCTGAGACAAAACAGGAACAGACTACTGTAGCACTGTGTGAAATGATAGCTGTTTCTGTTGACAGTAGAGAACTGGTCACCTTGTTGCAGGGGGAGAAATGTTTGCTGTAAAGCAACTGTCGCTTCATTGCCCCTATGTAAGGGGGAACCTTTTTGTCCTGCAAAAAGCGGAGGGTGACTTTTGTATTCCAGTTACTGTTTGACTGATGTATAAGGATCAGCACATTTCAGTGTCTTCCTGGAAAAACTAAGGGTGGTGGGATGGTTCAGGGAAAAGCTGGGCACAATGGTTAGCAATGTTTTCATCTGACTTCTTTGACAGAGTTTATTTTTGCTCAGGTTTATGCATGTAATTTCATGGAAGGCCTAATTCAACAGGGATCTCTTGTTTCTTGCATGTTAAAGCAAAAAAAATCGTGAAATGTCTAAATGGATTAATGACATGACAGAGCTTGGCAGGAGCTGTTCAGGGTGTCTTTTACATGGGCTGCGTTCACATCTGGATTCTAGTTTTGATTTTGTAGAGCTGTGCAGCAGGAGCTGTTTTAAAGGAAAACTGTAGGCGTTGTGCAAGTACCTTGAGGTTAAGTTAATGGTGGATCTGAATGGGGGGCAGATGTCTAGATTTGAAAAACCGTAAGCACAGGTAAGACTAGGTAATGACAGAAAAAGATCACTGTACCCCAGCAGAAATCCTGTGTTCAAGCTGATGTGCCAAAAGTGGGAGATACATAAAGCTGTAGAAAAGCGTGACTGAAACACTTCATCCTGCTGTCTTCTCTGCTGCTTTCAGTGAAGGATTATTCTGTTCTCTGCTGGTTCCTAGCCTTACTGTTCTCCTGTTACTCATGGTTTCACTAATTTGCTGTTACTATCACATTTTCTAATCTGAATATTTTTCTTGTCTGCATTATTTTAATTCTCTCTCACTATCAGTGCTTTAGAAGTCTGGACTTTTTGTCTTCATTCTGCCTTGCTTCTGTTTTGGTATTTTGTTTGTACTCCTGATAGTGTGTTTCTGTCAGCAAAACTAATTTTGCCTTCTAATAGGCAGATAAAATTGATCATGAAAGAAATGTTTTCTGCCATGCCTGTCACCTTCATGTTATGCTGCTTGATAATTTGAGTAATAATAAATCTACCTTTTAAAAGGCTTTATCTTGGACTTAATGGATTTCAAAAATGCTTTACTTGTTAATGAGCTATGTACAAGCACCAGATTTGTGCCTAAATGTGTGTACAGATTAGGTGCTTTAGACATGACAGATGTCCTAGGGTAGCTAACTAAATCTGTCCTCATCTGGGTTTATATATTAATTATTTATATTTACTGTAGTATGAATATATGGATTTTTGTTACTTTCTTTGCTGTATGTACTTACTGTAATCCTATACACTAGTTAGTATATTGCAACAAACCTAAACCACAGTTTTAATCAAAATACTTTTCCTCTACAGACAGAAATCGCCAAGAGATTGAATACAATTTGTGCACAAGTCATCCCATTTTTGTCTCAGGAAGTAAGTAAAACTGTTCAACTGTTAAAGTGCAATTATGTAGCTTTTCTGTTTGCAAATTAGCTAGTTTTAAGATGTTAATTTTATCACAATACACAAGTGTAAGTAACATCTGTTATAGTTGAAGTGTGCAAACCCCCTGCTAATTTTGTCTAACAAATTTGAGTTCAAACTACTGACAATGGCTCAGCCTCATTCATTGCCTGAGGAGAGTGAGAGTCTGTAAAATATCACCGATGCAACAAAATACTTTCATTTCTAATCATGGTGATTGCTGATTTGCTATTCAGTTGTCAAATGTGAATCTAGTGAAATAAACTTACCTTGTTTACATAATTTGCATAAAATTTCAGCATAAAAGGTGGGTACTTAGTTCCCATGCAAAACACCCTCTAAGGTTACAAATACGCATCAGGTCTGAATGACTGCGATTGTAACATGTGGACAGCTGCCATTACATTTTGGAGCCTGTTATTTTTCCATATGCCTTTTCAAGCTATACTGTTTACAAAGAGCATTTGTAATTCTTGTTGAGTTCACTGAAGCATTTATTTTTGCTGTTTGAAACTTCAGTAGGTTGTGCTGTGTGGGCACAGGGCATATAAATGTTAAAATTGACACTGGTGTGATGTTGACATTATCGTCCTGTCAACTCAATTAGAAACTGATTATTCATTTGCCAGAAAATTAATATTGAAGTGGCATGGGGGAAGAGGCTGCCTTCAGGACTCTTGTTTGTTTTTGAACCGGTGAAAAATAGGGCACTGTTACCTTTTACCTGTGTAAGATGTCTTGCAGTAGGTAACCTGAGCTTCTGCAGACTAACCGGTTATTCAGCTGTTTGTGATCCTGGTTTGATTTGGTGTGGTCAATACCTTAACACAAATTCCTCCTCATACCCCTTCTTCTTTTAATAGCATCAGCAGCAAGTGGCCCAAGCTGTAGAACGTGCCAAACAAGTGACCATGGCTGAACTGAATGCCATCATCGGGGTACGTGGCCTTCCAGGTCTACCTCCTACAGTGTGTATAACTTGCTTTCATATCTTACTGGTTTGCTTTTTTTAAAAAATAAGCTTAATGTTTTGATATCTAACATTGTTTTCATGCCCAGCATTGCTGAACTGTTTGCCTTGTTTCATGCAGATTTTAGCAGTGATGAAGTTAATAGTTTACTTTGTCAGAACATCATTTTGTGCAGTGATGCTGTGCGTAACAAAACTTTTCCTCGAAGAAATATAATGATTAGGAGAGTTACTTGTGTATTTGTAAATATCATGTGTCAGTTGATGTAGTTACCTTTGCCTCATGCTTTTTGTGACACTTGAGTTCTTGGAGCTTGTACAACTATTCGTTATTCTTTCTTTCCCTTTCTTGTGAATTTTTCATGAATTTTAAATTAGTAAGCTATTGAAAAGAAACTTCACTTGCTTTTGAAGTAGTATTAATTGTCTGACACAGTGTTCTAATAACCTTTCACCAAGCATGTGCTTCTAAATATGCTGAAATAAGTTAATACTACTTGCTTGTGACTGGGTGTCAATCACAAGTCATTTGCTTTGTATAAATGAACTTTCTGAACCATACATTCCTTCCACTGCATGAGTTCATTTCCCCTGCCGCTAAGTCTAGAATATTTCTAATGTTTTCTGCCCTTCCAAAGTGAAAGAAGTAGCCGAAACAAGAGCCCGTCCTTTCTGATTTTATTCATATGTGAATGCCTTGAGCAGATTCAAATTACTCATTTATCAATTTATGTTAATTGCTTGTGAGAAGATGCCCTGCTGGTCTTTATAGTTTCCTCAGACACTTTGTAATGTTAATTAGACATGCTGCTGTACGGATTAACAGTGCCATAGTCCAATGACGTCTACAGACAATGGAACCAGTTAATCCATCTGTGCTTAAAATTACATCCCAACTGGAGATGAAAAAAAAAAAATAGAAGTGAGAGAGGATTAAAAGAATGAGCCTCAGCTTGAAAACTCTCCTTTCATCAGTTTCTCAATTGCAGATACGCAGTCGGTTTGCCTGTGGTAAGCTATTGGCAGTCAATTAGGTGAAATAAACTGGGAGGGTGACCTTCATTTCCTTTTAATAGCTTTTCCCCCCTGAAATGGGGAGCTTCAGTGGATTTTCAGCTTAAATTTTTTTCAAGCTGCTTTATTACACTTGACAGATTAGCTTTGCATAAACATACCCCCCCTTCAAATCTGTGCTGTTTTTTCCTTCACATCAAATTTTGACTGTTACTTAGTTGATTTGCTAATCACATTTTAGAAACCCACACAATTACATCTGTATTTGTCACAATCTCCTCTATGCTTTGCTTGTGTAATGAATTACTTTATGAATACCTGATTTGATCTTTGAAATACAGCACATGTACGTTTGCAGTATTTGATTAGCAACGATTAGAGAATTGTGCTTTCTTGCATTTTTTAAAATGAATTGTTTCTTTAGGATGAAAATGGAATGGAAAATCCTTTTTAATGAATTAGTTTTAAAGAATATTTTATGCTGTAAATAGAAGTATGTATTAAAATGTGTTTAAAAACATTCTTGCTGGACTTAGGATAGTGCCAGTTAGTCAAACCAAATTTTGCTATCTCAAGCATGTGATTTACCTCTTTTACAAGTCTGCATATTACAGTCTTTTGAAAGCAACAGGATCTGCAAGTACCACATGCTATTAAGAACTTTTTTTGGGGAGTGGGGCTTGGAGGGAAGAGAATTGTGTGTGAAAGTTTTTTGGAAGCAGGAATAGAAGTCTCTACCTTTTTTTTTTTTAAAATTATCTAATATTATGGCTTCTAAAGACTTCTGAATAATGCCATACAAATCCAAAACTGTGAATGAAGAAATGAACATGTTGGGCACAAAATTTCTCTGACTATATAGATGCATGCATATACATAATGCTAAATTAGATATATGTCACAGTGGTCTTTTGCACTCTTACATGATCAATAATTATCTTGTGCCGCACAATAAGTTTCTTGCTCTGACATATGCTTGATTTTGTTTGAAAGGGACGATGTGCATCCTGGAAAATCTGAATAGCATAAAATTGGGTTGACAATTCAGTGGACCTTTGCTCCTCCTCACTGAGCACGCAGCATGTCAAGCCCTCTCCCCAGAGGGGAGGACACATCAGAAGCCTGTCTGTTCCTACAAGCGGCAGCTGCACGGAGAGCGAGCATGGCCCAGTTTGATAGCAGCTGTCAGTATTGTTCAGGGACTAGACTTAGTGTAAAGAACAATGGAAAGGCCATGCTGTTAAAGTGCAATATCTTTCAAGATAAGAAAAGAAATAGTAATTTAACGGTTTAGACATCTATTATCAGCGTGAAAGATCATGAAACTTCTTTTCAGAACGCAAATAGACTGGAGCAATCTTTTAACAGTAGAAGATGCAATTGAATAGCTTCTAATATCACGCTGCCAAGCATACTTGCAAGAAATTTTGAGAGTAGGAGGAAAGTTTAATTTGCTTAGCTGATGTTCACTTGTGTAGTTTCTCTTGACTAGATAAAATCTACATTTTTGTCAGGGTTGACTATTTTCTCTTACTTCATTTTTATCTTTATGGGCCATTGTTTCCTGCCACTAGATGACTTCAGAGTTTTCCAGATGGCCTGTCTGAGTTAGAGCAATCCCTGTTGTTACTGGGCCGTATGTGAATTCTGGAAGGGAACAAAGCTTTTTGTTAGGGGCAACAGCTTTTTGAACTGCATGATGATTTTAATCCATCTTTATTTTATACCTTTTTTTTTTTTTTTAATTTGCTGTTGAAAAGGTGAAAGCCTGTTAGAGGACAGCCTGTGAGGATAAGGACTGGTAGTCTCATGGGACTGAGATTTTTAAGAGTCTTGACCTACAAAGTCAAAAGCCTTGCTATGGAATTGGTGTATATTAAGCATGTACAGAAGAGAAAGAGTGGATTAACACTTTTAAAAAATAATAATAAAAAAGTAATACAGTTGGACTAAGTAAACTTGTATGTAGTGCTAATCCTCCGTGTCAATTAAAAATCCTTACTTGAGGAAGACCTGTGGATGATATTTGGTTGTTAAGTCACACCTCTGGCCTTATACATTTCCTGCCTGTTCTTGAAGGATTTAACTTCCAGCCATGGAGTTACAGTGTGGCTAAACAACGTCTGTGACAATGTTTTTTTTAAATGGCAGCATTTCATATTTATTATATTTAAGTTGAATGAAATACCAATTTTGCTAGATAAGCAGTAAACTAAACAGAAACCTTTGACTTAAAAGAAAAGTGCACCTGTTAACTCCTTGGCACTGCTGCAGCTGCAGGCAGTCTGTATTTGAGGCAAGGGAAGAATCCAGATCATAGTATGAAAGAATTGGGTAGATTATCATTGTTTAAACTGAAGGTTGTTTTTTGCTGTTTTGTTTAGAGACTTTTTTTAGTTTTTTTTTTTTTTTTCTTTGAGAGGCTGACCGGTCTATAGTTTCCCGGGTCCTCCTTCTTGCCCTTTTTGAAGACTGGAGTGACATTTGCTTCCCTCCAGTCCTCAGGCACCTCTCCTGTCTCCCAAGACTTGGCAAAGATGATGGAGAGTGGTCTAGCAATGATATTAGCCATCTCCCTCAGCACCCGTGGGTGCATCCCGTCTGGATTTATGGATGTCCAGATTGCTTAATTGGTCCCTAACCCAGTCCTCATTGACTAAAGCATACTCCTCCACTGCCCTGACTTCCTCTGGGGCCTCAGGGGAATGGGGCTCCTCAGGACAGCCTCTGGCAGAGTAGACAGAGGCAAAGAAGGCATTCAGTAACTATGCCTTCTCTGTATCATCTGTCACCAAGGCACCCACCTCATTCATCAGTGGGCCTACATTGCCTCTGGTGTTAGTTTTATCTGCCACGTATTTGAAAAAGCTCTTCCTGTTGTCCTTGACCCCTCTCGCCAGGTTCAATTCTAGGGAGGCCTTTGCTTTCCTAGTTGCCTCCCTACATCCTCGGACAACAGCCTTATATTCTTCCCAAGTGGCCAGCCCCGCCTTCCAAGATCTGTAAATTCTCCTCTTGCACTTGAGCTTACCCAGCAGATCCCTGTGTAGCCACGCAGGTCTCCTGGCTCCCTTCCTTGACTTCCTACGTGTCGGGATGCTCTGATCTTGAGCATGGTAGAAACAGTCCCTGAACGCTAACCAACTATCTTGGGCCCCTTTACTTTCAAACTGCCTTACCCATGGGATTTTCTCGAGTAATTGTTTGAAAAATCCAAAGTTTGCCTTGGCAAAGTCCAGGGTTGCAATTCTGCTTGCTATTTTGTTTCTGCTACATGAGATCCTGAACTCCACCATTTCATGGTCACTGCAGCCAAGGCAGCCCTCAACCTTTACTGCTTCAACCAGCTCCTCCTTGTTAGTGAGGATGAGGTCCAGCAGTGCTCCTCTCCTAGTCAACTCCTCCACCATTTGCATCAGAAAATTATCATCGATGCACTGGAGGAACCTCCTGGACTGTGGCTGGCTGGCTGAGTTGTCCTTCCAGCAAATATCAGGGAAGTTAAAATCCCCCATGACAACCAGGGCCTGTGATTGTGAGACTGCTCTCAGCTGCCTGTAGAAGGCCTCATCAACTTCCTCACCCTGATCTGGTGGCCTGTAATAGACATCCACAACAGTATCTCTCCTGCCAGCCTGCCCCTTAATTCTAACCCATACACTCTCAGCTTGCTCCTCATCCATGCCTGGATGGTATTCAAGACATTGTAGTTGCTCTTTCATGTAAAGAGCGACTCCACCACCTCGCCTGGCTGGCCTGTCTTTCCTGAAAAGGACATAGCCACCCATGACCACATTCCAGTCATGTGAGCTGTCCCACCATGTCTCTGTAATTGCCACCAGATCATAATCTCCTGCCCGAACCCAGGTTTCTAGCTCCTCCTGCTTATTCCCCATGCTGCGTGCATTGCTGTATAAGCATTTCAGGGAGCAAGCTGAGCACACTGATCTCACCCTAGGGGGATGGAAGGCCACCCGGTCCTCATAATTTCTAGAGCACTGCCCCACTGCAATCCCAGCTATAACCCCGTCCCCCTTCATATCCAGTTTAAGGAACGCTCTACGAGTCCTGCCAGCTTGTGACCAAGGATCCTTTTTTCCCTTTGTGTCATTTGAACCCCAGCTTGTTTCAGTAGACCAGGTGCCCTGTAGATCTCCCCATGGTTAAAAAATCCAAAGCTAGACCGCTGGCACCACCCCTTTAGCCAAGTGTTAATCTGCTGCACTTTGTCAAACCTTCCACTATTTTCCCTCATAATTGAAGGAATAGAGGCAAACACAACCTGTGCGCCTGATCCTTCTAGCATCCGCCCCAGTGCCCTAAAGTCCCTTTTGAATGCTTCTGGCCGTCTCTCTACTATCTCATCATTACCGATCTGCATAACCAAAAGCGGGTAATAGTCCGTGGGTTTGACCAGACCAGGAAGCTTCTTGATAACATCCTTAACTCGGGCCCCAGGGAGGCAGCAGACTTCCCTGTGGGTCGGATCAGGGCAGCAGACAGGGCCCTCTGTTCCCCTCAGGAGGGAGTCTCCAATTACAATTACCCTCCTTTTTTTCTTAGATGAAGAAGTCCTAATGTGTGTATCCGAGTGACTCACCCTAGACAGCCCTATGGGTGAACCCTCCACTGACTCTTCCTTGGCCTGGCTCTCATTGTCTAGAGCCCCATACCTGTTTTGCAGGGGCAACTGGGCAGGTGAGGGAGGCCGGGCAGGGATTTTCCTTCCTCTCCTGGCAGGCACCTGCTTCCACTCCTCCCTATCCTTTAGGTCCCCCTCTTTTGCCTGATGGCCAGAGGTGGGGGGATATTCAGCTCTTTGCAGAGCTTGCTGCTCGCCATTCAGGACGTGACTCCACCGATCTGTCTCTCTCTCTGACTCCCTAATGCTCCTCAGCCTTTCTACCTCCTCCTTCAGTTCAACCACCAGGCTGAGCAGATCGCTCACCTGGTCACATCGGACACAAGTGTCACTTCCACTACCCTCCATGGCCAGTGCCAGGCTCCGGCATTCTCTGCAGCCCGAGGCCTGAACACCCACATGCTTACGTGGGGCCTCTGTCTGGGTGCCCACAGTTTTTCTAACAACCATTGACCTGGTGGCAACCATAGTTGGCTCTACAATACAAAGACTCTCCGGAAAGCTATGCACGGAATAGTTTACAGGCCTTTCAAGTACTTGCCTTTTAACGAAGACTTACCCTTCTAGGTCTTTTGTTCGGTGAACAGGGAGGAGTCCCTGCCCTCCCGAAGGCTTCTTATACCCTGAGGGCAGAGTTAGCAGCTGATCCCCGTGTTTAAAATGGCCGCGCCGCTGAGGGTGGCTCCGCCCACGCTATCTCGGGTGTCCGCCCTGGAGCTGCCGGTGCGGCCTCAGGTTTGGTTGCTGTAGCCGTCTTAAAATAAGCCCCCTAAAGAGCTTTTTGTCAGCCTTTTTTGCTTAGATTCCTTCCCCAGTGCAGTCTTACCTGCTCTGAAGCTGGTCTTGACAGCAAAAAGGTGGGTTGCTAATGGTTCTGTGAAATATATATCTTCTGGATTGATGGTGCTGTTGAGACAGATTGAGTTGTAGACCTGTGAGAGGCCTCTCCACTGTTGCCTGAGGTGATTGGCTAAAGGATTAGCAAAATGTGGGATTATTTTTTCTCTCTTGGCTGTGGTTGCCAGCTATCTCTGGGATTGTAGTGTGTGAAGCTTAAGAGGATGAGGTTAACCTCTTGAGGGTTTATTCTTATGAGTGTGTAGTTAATCCTTAGAAAGCCTATAAATAACTAGGCTGTATGTTTCATTATAAAATAGAGATACAGACTAGAGCAGAAATGAATGCAGAATTTAGTGCAAGGAAAGAGCTAAGCAGCTGTAGCATTTAGTTTAGATCCTCCTCAGCTGTGATCTGCATTATATGCTGAGGGAGGGGAAATTTCCTCGTTCTTTTAAATTAAATAAAGTGAGATCTAGTGAGCAGAACACACTGTGTCCTCACTTCTAACGTAAACTAGCTAATTCAAAGTCTAAACTATGAAACTCTGGCAATAACAACTCAACTGTGTGGCAACATTCTGGATTATTCTTCTAGTTTTGATTTTTTTAAAATATATAGAATCCTTAATTATATGCTAGGATTCCATCATGGTAGATGCTTTCAAGATACAAAGGCTTCAGACTTGTAAACTAAATTTAAAATAGGTAGCAAAGGAGTAAGGCATTTTGTCAGCATGACACACGGTATTCTCAAAATACCAAACACTGGTTCGATTTTTATTGTTAGTGACACTAAGTTTGAGGAGAAATAAGAAGGCATTATTGGTGTGTACTGGCAGTTTGTCCTTCTCAAAACAGACAGCTTGGGAGAAGGTGTGTAGAATGTGAATGGGTCATGTTAACCAAACTTGGTTTTCACTTGACCACCACGACTTCACACTCCTCCCTCTCCCCTGAATCCATGTGCTCTGGACTGATAGGGAAATAGAACCTTGGAGCAGCAATATAGAGGAGGGTATTGTCTAAACAAGATGACAATTTTCTGGAGAAGAAAATATTCCCAGTCATTCTGAAAAGGGTGGAGTTGCATCCAGAAGTCACATGTGATTGAGCTGCAGAGCAGATCTCCCTTATCTTGCAAGGTTTCACTTTTGGGGGAATAGAAAAATCTGCATCGTGGATCCTGTCTAGAAAAAGAAGCAAGATATATTTGGATGGCTCTCATCTAGGTCTAATGTCTAAGCTACAAGTCAAAGGTGAGGCGAAGTGTATGGTTACAAATTTGTGAAGCTAAACAGGTTTCAAGAGGGAGTGAAAGGGAGATGGTTGGAAAAAAATGTGGTTAGCTACAGCTCAAACCTAAATATATGCAGCTTCAGCTGTGGGTGAAGATAAAAGCTAAGTTCTGATGAGCATGTGAGGTATCAACAGTGAGTTTGTTAGATTACACTGCTGAGCAGAAGTTGGGAATATGGGATGTACATGTTGAGTGCTATAGGTCTATAAATTGGTCTGTTTTGCTGCGGGAGGGAGGTTCAGAATGAACTTGTAAGATTAGAAGAACCTCTGTGTATGGCAATAGTAAACAGAAGAACAGAAAAGTCAATGGAGGATGTGGTTTCAGGAGGGATTAGTTTGATTGATGTGCTAGATGAGATGGTTCCTTCTTTTTGTGAACCTAGCTCCAAACAGTTCTGTTAAGCAGACTGATTTGGAAGGAATAGTTTCAGTGATAAATACTGAAGGCAGGGCCGAGATACAGTTTGTACAGTGGTTCACTGTAACTCTTCAATATATTGAAGAGTTTGCCTCAGTTGTAGGATTCCTGGTATATGATAACTGTGTTACTTTTTTTCAGAGTACTTGCTGAACTAACAAGGCTGCTGTCCTGTATAACATTAAATTTCCTGAGAACATCCAGTACTGTTTTTAAAGGTGCTGACTAACTGTAGCTCTTTAAATTGAATACTTCCAAGCAGTAATATTGAGATAGTAAGAGCAAGGATTGACAGAACTGGAATGCTCAAAGGCACGTTCAGAAGTGATTATAATTTGGTGGAAATCACTATAGAGTGTAGAGGAAACTTTCAAGGATCTGGTGTGTGGTTTGGGACAGTGAATAAAAATCAGTGGAATGCTTTTCTCATGACTGTTGTATTTTTCATGCTTTGATATCTCTGAAATATTTTTGTAGTTAGTAGTGGCTGGAACAAAAGGATGATGAGTACAATTTAAAATACTGTATTTAACTTCTGGATTTGAATTTACTAAGAATCCTTTCTATTCTATCATTACTATCTTCATGTTCAGCAAGATTTAAATTTGTGGAGACTAAAAGAGCGTGGAAGGAAAATAAATAATTTTTAAGACGATCATATGTCAGTAATGAAACTCCCTAGCGTAATATCTTTAAGTAGTTTCCAAGTTGGTGCATGCTTGAACTAGTTGTTTTTGGCTGCTGTGGCAGCAGGAATATGCTTTCGAAATGTCCTTGAGTCGTAGCTGGGTGCTAACAGTAGCTAAAAAGGCAAATACGTGCATTTGAGGTTAGAAGGTGAGTAATATCAGGAATTTATGGTTGCAACAGAAAAAAAAAAATGCTGTCAGTTTCTGCAAACCAGAAGCAATGTGTGCTGACAGCTTCATTTTAAAGACTTGCATCTTAGTCTTCAGAAAGAGCAATAACTTGTCTAAAATTAAAAAGCTGACTTAGACAGACAGTGCTGAGAAGAGTGTAACTGGTTTCAGGAAACTAGCCTTTGTCTTGTCCGGACCCAAGAGTAATTAGGTGATCTGTGGTTTTGAATTTATTACTTTCCTTTGGAGTCTGGGAAGTCCTTTGTTGAAGACTAGTTTTCCTGCACGAGGATCTTTTTTCTTCCGTTTTTACTCTGACTCTACCTGTTCACTCCTCCATGCCCTGTGGCATCAGTCCTTTATAAAGGCCTCTCTCATTCCTCCATTGTTCCAGTCTTTTTCTTCTGATGTGACTTCAGCTTTGCTGTTTGTCCCTTATTTTTTCATAATTTAGCTGAAGAAAATAAAATTTTATTAACCTAAAAAAAAAAACCCCAAATAACAAACCAACTATTATTGACCCTTAGAACCTGTTCTTCTGACTTGTTTTGATTGCCTTTTTTTTTTTCCCCCTATAAACTGAGACAGGAGTTGTTCTTAAGCCAAAATATGTAATACATACTTTCATAAGAATAGCTATCAATGAAAGAGCTATATATATACAAAAAGAGTGTTTATATTTTTATATAAAAATATAAACTATTCTGCATGTATTACATATATATGGATTGTGTGTATACTATATAGCATATAGTATATGAAGCATATAACAATATCTTAATTATACATTAAGATATAAAATATATAATTGTGTATCTGTTATACATAAAATATGTATGTTTATATATATGTGTTTATCCTAGCAAGAGGGCTTCTTTAGTTCACAGGCTGCTTGTTGTGTTGTCAGCAGAGCTGCTGATAAAAGCATCAACTATTCTTCAATGGGTCTGCAATTGGTACAAGCTACTGACTTTTAGGTGGACTTACAGTGCCTAAAAGCATGGAGAAAGGAACAAACCCTTTCTTTTCTGTTGACAAAAGCCCTGGTGTGCATGCTGCTACACCACTGGAGTGCTAATCCACCTTTGGGAGGCGATGTTTCTGAACTGGGAGAATTACATCTGCTGACAGTATTCTGCATCCTCGTCACAGAACTCTACCAACGTGGGATGATCCACAGAGGCTGCACAGCATAGCTAGGACACTAGTGCAGATCTCCTCTTCTGAAAGTGCCAGTTATGCAGCCAGTACTATATAATTACCCCCTGTCAATGAGATGTTAAAAATCTTGCCATTTGACAACTATCACTAAACTTTTGTTAAATAGTTAATTACGGATTGCATTAACAGAAGAGCAGCTCGTTCACTGGGTGCAGCGACAAAGCCTTGGGGTGGGGTCACCCACATCTGTCAGTACTGTTTACAAGGCTAATATTTTTGAAGAGTCATGAAATGTACGATCTCTTTTTCTTTCCAAGATGCCAGAAGGAAAGGCAGAGAGACCTAGCTGTTTAAAGTGAGACAGAAAGGGACAACAAAGATTAGACTTACTAATCTTTGTACACTGCTAAGGAAAAGACGGAATGCTTCATTCTCCTTTGCACTTTGTGCCTGTCATCTGTGATGATGTGGGAACTAATCAGCGGTTAGTAAGCGACCCTTGGAAATTCCTTTTATATTTGCTGTTTGCATTATATTTGAAAGCATTGGAGACCTGCTTCTCAGTTCTTTAGGTTTAAATCTAAATACAGTATTAAAATTTAAAAATGTAAATGTAAAATTTAAAAAAGTACTGTGTGTATACTTGTAGGTAGGCTGATACTGGCTATGTAATTCGAATTGATAGCAGCTCAAGCTTCATTTTCCTCATGAAAATAATTTCTCAGGAAATACAGAATATATTCTAAAATTAAAGCTAAAGGATGTATTTAATATATATGCCTTATATAAAGACTTTAAGGAGCTCTCAAAAAAAATTCCTGTTGTAGTAGTGAAAAATTGAATTTGGAGTTCTGCTAGGTAGATGCAAACTTTTGTATAACTGCTTTGGCACTCTTGTTGGCTGTCTCAGTTGCTTTCTGTGGGCTCTTCTGGAGGAGACCCATGTACACCAGTAGTTTGCTGGCTCCACAGCAGATTCTGTGTTCTCTTCCTGTGTTGTAATTTTCCTGTGGAATCATTTTTCTCTTGAGCTACAAGGCCAATCATCAATAAATACATGTTTTTGTTTCAGAAAAGTTAGTGTGGCAGCTTCATGATTGCAACTAGGTTTGTTTTTTTGTTTTGCTTTCTTTAGGTAGAGAATAACTTCTAGCCTTATAGAGCAAGTATATGGGGAATTATGCTTGTGAGTGTTCATGCTAACTTTCCTTACTTTAGCAAGGATAAAGAACGTAGTTTAGCCTCTAACACAGGGAGAATAAACTATAACACCAGACTCTTGAGCTGCTCAGTTTTAGTTAGTATTTTATGGCAAAACTCTAGCATAAATCTGTAGAAGTACATTTGACAGTGAAACAGGGATGCATCAATGTAAAAGAGTAGTAAGAGCACCAGAGCATGAAGTGGTCTGTTTAATCTTTATGAGCCAGTTGAAGTTAACGCTGCTTTTCCTATTTAGAGTTTTTTGAAGAACAGAAGAGATAGGACTGGACTCCTGAAGAAGGATTCCATAGCAGAGAACCAAAAGTGAATTCTGAAAAGAAGGGAGATGATACAGGAAGGAATTGAGTGACCAAGTAGAAAAGGGGTTTAAAACAGGAAACAGATAAAACACTTTGAGAACTATAAACTTCATGTTTTTTTGCAGTAGCTTTATGGAGTGTGTTGGACATGTTGAGGGCCTAATTTGCTAGTATTCTTATAATCACTGTGTCAGTGGGGTAGTGAAGTATAGTTTACCAGCCTTATATCAATTACCTTGCAGATGAATCTAATCTGTCAGAAAAGGACTTCTTGTGGAGTGTGTAGGAAGCTGCCTTTATCCCAGCGTAGTATCAGTTTTCTGGTTTATGTGAGACAATTTATGCAACCTCTTACTGCTTCAAAAAATTGATGAGAAAGTTTATTGAGGCTTGCTAGTGTGGTTTTATGATGTGCGCGAGTGGAAACAGGAACTATTAAAAACTTTGAGGAGCTTGCTGTTGAGAAATTTGACATTAGTTTGAAGCAATTTCCACAGTAGAAGATCACAAAGAACAAACTTAAGATAATTATTTCATCTCTTTTCTGAATTTTATATTTTCTTTCTGACATCAGTTTTCTTCACAGTAAAAGTCTTTTTTGTTTGGTGCTTTTATTTGGTTGGCTGGTTGGTGGTGGTGTTTATTTTGTTGTTTGGGTTTTTGTTTTTTTTTTTTGTGGGAGTGAAGGGTAGATAATAAGAGCCAAAGATGCTATTGTATGTATCTTCTATAACAAAACATGAAAAAGTAACAAGATTTTTCCCATGAGACAGTTGAGTCTTTAAATAGTCGTACCGCTGCTATACAAATTTTATATGTATGAAACATACGGCTCTGGAGAGCTTCTTCCATTACTGTCCTGTGGACTTAAATCTCTCATACAATGACATATCATGTGGTTTACAGATGGAAGAGGCTTACTGAAGAAACTGTCTCTTTGTTCTGAAAGGACATTCTCTTCCTTCATCCAAGGCATTGTGGCTTGTTCTCATAATGGGTAGTTTTCAAGTAACTTCTTCAAAAGACTTCATTCTCTGTTAACTAGCTAGAGATGTAGTGGTGGGCACTTTCAAGTTTGTTTACTGACATGTAGTGTAGCTTTCTATCCGTCAGAATAAAATCTGAGCATTAAAAATTAAGGAAACCAAACGAAAAAAAGTAAACACAGATGTTTGAAAGGAATTAGATAGAAAATTAAACAATGATAGTAGTAGCAGACTCATTTTTCTACATGTTTAAACATGGAGAAAACAGTAAGCAACAAGAATTGCATAATCACAGAAAGCCTGAGGTTGGGAAGGACTCCTGGAGGTTTTCCGATGCATGGCCCCAGCTCAGACAGAACCACTTAGAGCCAGTTGTGTGGGACCATGTCCATACAGCTTATGCATATCTCCAAGAATGGAGACTCCACAACCACACTGACAACTAGTGCCAGTCCTCAGTCACCATGACATTAAAAAAAAGGGTGTTTTCTGACGTTCAGGAGGAACCTCTCTGTAGAGGAATTTCTTGTGGAGCAGAGGCGCGGTATCCCTTTAAAGGTTTGGACAACCCAGCTTAGGCCTAAACAAAGGCTCTGTCCTTGAAGCTGCCTTGGGACACGGAGAGGAGGAGGTTTATCTGTTTTTGTGAGAGCCTTGCCAGGGGGAGAGGGGGGGTGAGAGCCGCCTGCACAGTTGAATGGCACTACCCAGTAAAACGCTGGCGCGTGTAAACCTGTAACTGACCAACTCTGTTAAGGGGCAGGTGCGTGGACACTGCTTGACTGTATATATTGAGCTGTCCGGAGCAATGAAGGAAGGGCGACTTGTAGCCATATTGGTGGGATGACCGTTAACTTGGCTGGCTCTCTGAAGGGACCCTCTTCACCTCTCATTTCAGCCTGTGCCCGTTGCCTCTTGCCTCGTCATTGGGCCATCCAGTGATTGGCCACAAGGGTGGTTAAGGGACTGAAGCATCTTACATACTAGGACTGGCTGAAAGATCTGGGACTAGTTAGCCTTCTTTAGGCCAATCATTAGATCCTTTTCTGTATGTCCATGACTCCATTGTACTGGGAATCCCAGAACTGAATACAGCATGATCTCAGCAGTGATGAGTAGAGGATAAGGACAATACTTTAACACAGCCCAGGATCCCATTCACTTGCTTTGACACAAGGGCACATTGCTGACTTGGGTTCAACTTGGCTAGTGTCTGCCAGGACTTCTAGATCCTTTTCTGAAAAGCTGCTTCCATATTTTTTTTTTTTTTTTTTTGGCAGCCCCCAGCATATACTAGTGCATGGGATTGTCCTTCCCAGTGCAGGTCTTTACACTTCTTGTTGAACCTCATGAGACCTCTGGTTTTCCAGCCTCTTGAGGTCCTTGTGAATGGTAACATGGCCATTGGGTGTATCAGCTACTCCTCACACTTCTGTGTCATCTGCAAAAGAAAGCAAGCCTTGGAGCTTAGTTTTGCAGATTGCTGCTGTAGTATTGAAGATTAAGATCCAAATACATGAGAAGGCAGTGTCTTGCAGGGACTCCTAACATGCTTTGTGCTTAGTCTAATGGTGATATTATCAAGGAAAAATAAACATGCAAAAGCAATGAAGAGGGAATAGAGCTTCGACTGTTGAAGCTAAGTTGGAAAATGGAGTAGTAAGCAATCGGTATATTGGTCTGTTTACCTATCACAGAATGGTTTGGATTGGAAGAGGCCGTCAAAGATCAAATCCTGTCACTAGATCAGGTTGCTCAAAGCCCTGTCCAGCCTGAACTTGAACACTTCCAGGGATCGGGCATCCACAGCTTCTCTGGGCAACCTGTTCCAGTGTAACCTACATTGCAAAAAATTCATTTCTTATATCCAGTCTACCCTCTTTCAGTTTAAAAGCGTTGCCCCTTGTCCTGTCACTACTGGCCCTGGGAAAAAGTCTCTCTCTGGCTTTCTCATAGGCCAACTTATAATATAGTGAAAGGCTACAGTATGGTGTCCCCAGAGTCTTCTCCAGGCTCAACAACTGCAACTCTCTCAACCTTTCTTCATTGGAGAGATGTTCCAACCTTCTCTGATGATGTTTGTGGCCATCCTGGACCCACTCCAACAGGGCCATCCTTCTTGTATTGGGACTCCAAAGAACTGTACACAACTGCAGATGGGGTCTCTTAAGAGGAGAGAGGAAGAACCACTTTCCTCAACCTGCTGACCATACTTCTTTTGATGCAGCCCAGCTAGTGCGTGTTCGAATTTTTTACCCACCAGTATCTCAAAGTCATTCTCCACATGGCTGGTCTCAATCCATTCATACTCCAGTCTTTATAGACTTTGCAGATTGTCCCAGCCAAGGTGTAGAATGTTGCATTTGGTCTACTTGAACTCCATGAGGTTTACATGGGCCCACTCCTAAGGCCTGTCAAAGTCCATGTGGTTGGCATCACGTCCTTCAAGTGAATCAGTTGCATCACTCAGTGATGTTGTCTGCAAACTTACTGAGGATGCACCCAATGTCATTAGCTTCGTTACTGATGAAGATGCTCAAGAACATTATGGACCATTGAGGGTCACCACTGATTGCTGATTTCTACAGGACTGTTGAGCTACTAATTCTTTGGATTGAGTCTCCTTACGTGTAGATACTGTCATCCAGCTGTTTTATCATCCATCCATTAACCTTATCTCTCTCCAGCTGAGTGGCAAGAGTGTTGTGAGAGACTGTTTCAATGGTCTTCCAGAAGTCTGGGTAGATGATATCTGTAGCTCTTCCCTTGCCTACTGATGCAGTCACTCCATTGTAGAAAAACGTGGATATTCTTGAGGAATAAAATCACAGAACTATTGAGGCTGGAAAAGACCTCTGAGATCATCAAGTCCAGCCTGTGACCCATCACATTGGCTAGCCCACAGCACTAAGTGCCACATCCAGCCTCTTAAACACCTTCAGGGACGGTGACTCCACCACTTCCCTGGGCAGTGCATCCCAATGCCTGAGCACCCTCTCCCTGAGGAAGTGCTTCCTGAGATCCGACATAAACCTTCCCTGGCGCAGTTTCAGGCCGTGCCCTCTCGTCCTGTCACTGGTTGCCCGGGAGAAGAGCCCGACCCCCACCTGACTACACCCTCCCTTCAGGGAGTTGTAGAGAGTGATAAGGTTCCCCCTGAGTCTCCTCTTCTCCAGGCTGAACACCCCCAGCTCCCTCAGCCTCTTCTCATAGGACTTTCCCTCCAGTCCCTTCCGCAGCCTCGTTGCTCTCCTCTGGACCCACTCCAGCACCTCAGGATCTTTATTGCAGTGAGGGGCCCAGACCTGCACACAGGGCTCGAGGTGAGGCCTCACCAGTGCTGAGCAGAGGGGCAGAATTACATCCCTGCTCCTGCTGGCCACACTGTTCCCGATACAAGCCAGGATACCATTGGCCTTCTGGGCCACCTGGGCACACTGCTGGCTCACGTTCAACCGGTTGTCAACCAGTACTCCCAGGTCCCTCTCTGCCTGGCCGCTCCCCAGCCACTCCTCCCCCAGTCGGTAGCGCTGCAGGAGGTGATTGTGGCCAAAGTGTATGATCCTGCACTTGGTCTTGTTGAGCTTCATCCCGTTGGCCTCAGCCCATCGACCCAGCCTGTCCAGGTCCCTCTGCAGTGCCTTCCTACCCTCCAGCAAATCGAAATTCTCTCCCAGCTTGGTGTCATCTGCAAACTTACTAAGGGTAGAGTCAATCCCCTCATCCAGGTGATCAATAAAGATGTTGAACAGGACTGGGCCCAGTACTGGTCCCTGGGGGACAGCACTGGTCACCAGACGCCAACTGGATGCAGCACCAGTCACCACCACTGTCTGGGCCTGATCATAGAATCACAGAATGTTAGAGGTTGGAAGGGACCTCAAAGATCGTCTAGTCCAACCCCCCCCGCCAGAGCAGGACCACCTACAGCAGAGCGCGCAGGAACATGTCCGGGCGGGTTTTTAATGTCTCCAAAGAAGGAGATTCCACAACCTCCCTGGGCAGCCTGTGCCAGTGCTCTGTCACCCTCACAGTAAAACAAGTTTTTCCTCACATTTTTATGGAACCTCCTGTGTTCCAGCTTCCACCCATTGCCCCTTGTCCTGTCAGTGGACGCCACTGAAAAGAGCCTGGCTCCATCCTCCTGACATTCCCCCTTGACATATTTATAAACATTAATGAGGTCACCCCTCAGCCTCCTCTTCTCCAAGCTAAAGAGACCCAGCTCCTTCCGCCTTTCCTCATAAGGGAGATGTTCCACTCCCTTCACTATCTTTGTGGCTCTGCACTGGACTCTCTCCAGCAGCTCCCTGTCCTTCTTGAACTGAGGGGCCCAGAACTGGACACAATATTCCAGATGTGGCCTCACCAGGGCAGAGTAGAGGGGCAAGAGGACCTCTCTTGACCTACTTGCTACTCCCCTTCTAATACACCCCAGGATGCCATTGGCCTTCTTGGCCACGAGGGCACATTGCTGGCTCATGGTCATCCTGCTGTCCACTAGAACCCCCAGGTCCCTTTCCCCTGCGCTGCTCTCCAGCAGGGCAGTCCCCAACCTATATTGGCACATGGGGTTATTTCTTCCCAAGTGCAAAACTCTACACTTGTTCTTGTTGAACTTCATAAGATTTCTCCCCGCCCAGCCCTCCAGCCTGTCTGGGTCTCTCTGAATGGCTGCACAGCCTTCTGGTGTGTCAACCACTCCTCCCAATTTCGTATCATCAGCAAACTTGCTGACAACATTCTCTAATCCCTCATCCAGGTAATTGATAAATATATTGAAAAGCACCGGCCCAAGCACTGACCCCTGAGGGACCCCACTAGACACAGGTATCCAGCCAGACTCTGTCCCATTGACCACAACTCTCTCGCTTCTTCCCTTCAACCAATTCCCAACCCACTTTACTACTTGGTCATCCAGACCACACTTCCTCAGTTTACCTATGAGGATGCTGTGGGAGACGGTGTCAAAGGCCTTGCTGATGTCCAGACAGACCACATCCACTGCATGGCCACCATCCATCCACCTGGTTATGTCTTCATAAAAGACTATCAGGTTGGTCAAACATGACTTCCCCTTGGCAAAGCCATGCTGACTGCTCCTAATAACCTTCTTATCCTTGATATGCCCAGAGACAGCGTCAAGGATAAGATGTTCCATCACCTTTCCAGGGATGGAGGTGAGGCTGACCGGTCTGTAGTTACCCGGGTCATCCTTCCTGCCCTTCTTATAGACTGGAGTGACATTTGCTTTCCTCCAGTCTTCAGGCACCTCATCTGTTACCCACGACTTACCAAAGATGATGGAGAGTGGCCTAGCAATGACTCCCGCCAGCTCCCTCAGCACCCGTGGGTGCATCAGGGCCCATGGATTTATGGATGTTTAAGCGTCCATAAATGATCTCTAAACCCAGTCCTCATCAACCAGGGCAGACTCCTCCTTTATCAGGACTTCCTCTGGGGCCTCAGGGGACTGAGGCTCCTGAGGACGGCCTCCAACAGTGTAGACAGAGGCAAAGAAGGCATTCAGCAACTCTGCCTTCTTTCTGTCCTCTGTCTCCAGGGCACCCACCTCATTCACCAGAGGGCCTACATTGCCTCTAGTGTTAGTTTTGTCAGCAATGTATTTGAAGAAGCCCTTTCTGTTGTCTTTGACCCTCTTTGCGAGTTTTAATTCCAAGGAGGCCTTAACTTTTCTAATTGCCTCCCTGCTCTCCCTGACAGCTGTCCTGTACTCCACCCAAGTGGCCAGCCCTTCCTTCCACAATTTATACACCCTCCCTTTCCACCTGAGTCTGCCCAGCAGATCCCTGGTTAACCATGCAGGTCTCCTGGATCTCTTTCTTGATTTCCTACCTGATGGGATGCACTGATCCTGAGCCTCGAAGAAGTGGTCTTTGAATGCCAACCAACTCTCTTGGGCCCCTTTACCTTTCAGCTCCCTGTCCCAAGGGGTTTCCCCCAGCAATTGCTTGAAGAGGCCAAAGTTGGCCCTTCTGAAGTCCAGAGTTGCGATCCTGCTTGGTATTCTGTTTATATTATAATGATTTGTATTATTACGATTGTACTGATCATCCAAACAGTCTTTTACCTGGCAAAGGGTGCACCCGTACAAGCCGTGGGCTGCCGGCTGTTGCAGGATGATGCTGCGGGAGACTGTGTGAAAGGCTTTGCTGAAGTCAAGGTAGACCATATCCACAGCCTTCCCCTCATCTGCTAGATGGGTCACCCAGTCGTAGAAGGAGATGAGATTGGTCAGGCAGGACCTTCCTTTCCTAAATCCATGTTGGCTGGGCCTGATCCGTGATTGTCTTCTACATGCTGCTTGATGGCATCCTGCAGTATGTTCTTCCCTGTAGCTGAAATACTGTTTTGAAAGTACTTAGAGAAATTTAAATGCAAGTATTGATGGATTAAATTGTCTAATTTTACTCCTACTAGATTTGACTGTTGGTAGCATGGATGGTGTATGCAAGTTTTGGATTTTGGTTTTGGTTTTTTTTTGTTAGAATGAGAAAGAAGGCTAGGTCTGATAGGAGTGTAATATTGTTGCCTTTTTTTTGAAGGTTACATTTGAAATCTTGGGTTTAGTATTTCTAAACACCCAGAGGAAAGGTTTTTGCTTGGTCAGCTAGCTGTGTGTGCTCATGTAGTGGTCCTTATATGTTCGTTGACCTTAGAGATTTGATGCAGAATCTTACTTCCTTCTGCTTCTTAAGCAAGCAAATTAAACCTGAAGATTACCCTTGAGAAGGGAGGGAATATAGCAATGAAGTTGAACACAGTAATACATGCTTTTCTGTCTTTTCTTTCTGCCTGCTTGAGTTTAACAAAATCGCATTGCTTCAGTTTTATAGAAGTTTACATGAAATAATGTCCCTTACATTTTCGGTTTCTAAATGACTTTTTTGCTTGACAGATACTTTTTCAGAATACCTCTATGGAGCTTGCAGCAGTCTGTTGATAGTATTGCTGATGCTAATGCTGATAAGGATTTTGAAAATTTCTATTCTGAAGTGTTTATTTGGAAGGGCAGAGGAGAAGACAGTAGTTTGAGACCAGATATAACCTTTTTTCCCACTGTTTATGTACAGTCACATCTGAATTTTTAGTTCAGTGCTTTTCAACACATCTGTGTAAAGACAGAAGACTCCTAACACCAGAAATTCTAACCTAGATTTTTAAGTAAGCCATAGGTGTTTGTGACCTCAGCAGAGCTACTTCAGGGAAGGAAGTGGGACTGTAGGAACTCAAGCTCTGTCCTGATAAGCAAGGAGCCTAAAGAAGATGTGTCTTTGTTTATGTATGTGAAATCTGTTTCACAAGGATTTACTAACTCAGTCTCTGGAAGTGCCTGCAGAAATTGAAAATTAATTCCAAATTTTAAATCCTGGTTAAAGAGATCTTTATCGACCTTCATGGAACTTGCCTAGGATTTCGAAGGTGAAAAACTGGCTTTAAAATTGCTGGCAGGTGCTTGCTCAGAAAAGCAAGTGCTGTGTTTTTCATATGTTGATTTTTAGGTTTTTGTGTTCTCCTTGGGGGGGATACTAGGGGAAAAAAATAAATGAGGCAGTAAAAACTACATCTACACAGTACAGTAATCTGAATTTGCTATTTTTTTTCTCCCTTTGCAAGTAGGAAG
This sequence comes from Trogon surrucura, assembly GCA_020746105.1. Lineage (NCBI taxonomy): Eukaryota > Metazoa > Chordata > Aves > Trogoniformes > Trogonidae > Trogon > Trogon surrucura. The sequence continues at coordinate 18,921,137 of CM036658.1, forward strand.
AACTGTTTTTGCAACAAAATTCTGGGTGAACTGTTATGTTAACTGATGCTGTTAAAATCACTGCTATGGCTAATTATCTCAGTGCAGCCACTTAATGTTTGCATCATTACGCTCTTCTCTACATTCCCACTTCCCTCTGAAAGTGGACACAGCCCTTGCTCTGCAAGTAATCATAATAATTGGTAGTAAGGCAGACCTGTTACTCATCCTTTTTTGAGCACATTTCTTATGGCAGGTGTCTAGTTTTTAATTAACTGCTAATGAACTTGCTTAGTAGACCATGATACTGCTGCCAACTTATTCCGTTTTATATTTCACTGCTGCTAAGCTCTTAAAAGGTGACAGAGCAGGCATTAGTGTCTTTGAAGTGACGGGAAAGTGATTATATGCATAACATAATTGTTACTAGGATCTGCTATGGCAAATGTCTAGTTACTAAATACATCTGGTGAGCACTGCTGTTATCCATCTCCCTGGTCTTTGTTTTTTTTTGCTTTTATGCGCAACACAGACTCCCTTTTGCCCGTCTAGAAAGAGAATACAATATGCTTTTAACAATTCAAGTTCTTTTAAATAAAAAGAACATGAACTTCTGGAAAGGATCATCTTTGTGTGTTAGGGAAAAATTTAAGCCTATTGTGGATAGGTAATATATAAACAATAAATCCAATACACTTCAGTCTTTAACAGCAGTGAGCCTCAGATAATAAACATTAAATCACAGTAGGCTTAAAAGACCATGGTAAGGTTTTCAGTCTTAAAGTCTGCTTAATGTAATAAGATACTGAAGCACCTCTGGGTACCATTTTCCTCTGCTACCCTCAGTAACCATTTTGTAAATCTGCTAAGACGTTTTAGAGAGCAGTGTGTTTCCGTGTGCAGCTCTTGTATGCTATTTTACACCTTACACTGGGCACAGCTCCCCGCCATTCATGTTCAGTTGCATCAGCGAAACAAGACTTAGCCCTTCTTGTGACACGCTTACAGAACCTGTAAGAGGATATTAATCTGTTCCTTATTTCTGGGACTTTTGAAACACCTTGTGTGTAGGTTACAAAGCAGAGCTAGAGGAGTTGTAGGTAATATGTCCCTAACAGTTTGATTTCTAAAGATGTTAGGCTTTGCTTCCTGAAGTTGTCTTGCAGGTTAACTTGTTTGCTAATTAAACCAAGCAAGAGAGGCCTGAATGAAGGAAATCTTCACAGGCTTCCCGAAGGGATAAATACAAGAATGGAAACAATTTAACTTCGTTTCCCTGTTTTGACCTTCCCAGGCTCACACTGCAAAAGAAGCTAGTTTGAACTCGCTGTTGGAGGAAGAAGGTGTTTTGTCTTCATGAAACGAATTTGGAAGGAATAAATCACTTTTTGTTCTTAGGCAATTGCATACCACAACTAGGTAATCTAGGGTGATAGTGCAGCTCGGCACTAGACCAATGCCTTGAATGCAGTGTAGTACTGCTGGCTAGGGTGTGAGTGACTGACTGAGCTGGCTTAAGTGGTCAGCAAGGAAGAGAATCACTAAGATACCATCCCTCTGAGATATCCTGCCAAAACATCAGGTTATCTCCTGATTTGAGGAAACATTCTGAAAGTGACTGATCTTGATAAAGTGCTGTGGGAAGAGAGATGTTCTTTTGTTCTTTAGAGACTGGATCAAAACCACCCCAAACCCCCAGAAACCTTGCAAACCTCTCAGACTTTATAGTTCTTTACTGATAGTTCTTCAGTTAAATGAAGCTTTACTAGCAAGAGCTACTTATTTTGTAGAAGGTGCTCTACTGCTTTTAACTACTTAAAATAAAAATAATTTGTAATACTTCCTTCAAAATGTGATTTTGTGTTGTTGTAAACACTTGAAAAATAGAAGAACAAGAACTACCTCTCTTAAAGATACTGAAAAGTTGTCAAGGATAGTGATCAGATATATCACTACAGTGAAGACTAGCAAGGCTTTATATGTAGCATATGAAAAGAAATTCCTCTTTTATGGTATGAGAAAGATACAATAAATTTATGGCTTTATAGAATTGGCTAAAGGGATTGTGGTAATCTAAGATTTTGTGTATCTTGATTTAAACTTGTATATAAAAAAACAAGTAAACTATGGCTGTATTATATTTGAGGCAGCAGAAAAGTGAAAGATTAGCAGGTCCAGTCCAGAGTTCTTCAGTGTCAGTCACTTGTGTCTGCATAAATTTATAAACAGCTCAGGATGTGTCTTGGGATGGTGTTATGAGAAATAAAAGTGTAGGGACACAGTGGTTATCTAAATAATGACAGATTAACTCATTCACATGCCAGTAAATGTATTGTTGACAGTTTTTCTTGAAGAGTCTTAGGATGTGTGAAAGCAAATAAAATGTTTTTGTAGTATTTTGAGTTATTTTGTTGTAACTTGTGAAATATGTGAGCTTTAGTCTAGGCATGGTATCAGTAGCTATCACCGGTAGTTTAACAATTTTGCCTGCTCTTGCGGGACTGCTTGCATTCACCAGGTCAAACACTCATGTTCAGCTGAGCTCATCCTGTCCAGACACTTACTTATCTGTCTTCTCTTTGATCCCATGAACTGGGTAGTACTCTATAGCTTTTTTTCATGGTATCTGCCTTCAGCAGAGAAGTGGTGGAGTGTGGCCAAGGTGGAGAGGTTTGTTCTTTGTTCTGTCTTCTGTTCATATGCCCAGGTACAAGGCAGCAGGAAAGAGGTGGAAAACCTGTTTACCTGTAGCCAACTAAAGGGGAACTGTGACTAAAGATGGCTTTGAAGCTTAATTTTTAAAATAAATATTAGCTGAGCATTGTGGCCAAGTTAAATAGTTAGCTGAACTTGCAGAAAAAATAATAAAACCAAAACAGCTTTAACTGGAAAACATCTTAATATTTAAACTATGGGGAAGTCATTCTGTTCTAAGGATTCTGTTTCTAAAATTTCTTACAAGTTATTTTGCCGGATTTACAGAGTCGTATGCCCACTCATTACAATATTGATCTTCCAAGCTGCTTTGAAAACAGATGGAGGTATTTTAATTCATTAATACCTTGTTTCTTGTTGGGAATTCTACGAACCTGGGTTTTAAGCTGAAAGTTGATTCCTAAACACAATGATTGTTCTTTAATAGTACTTTTTTTTCAAAGCTTGGCTAGAGTGAAATTTAAATTTAACTACTAAATATGAAATTGAGCAGTGTCTTTTATGTCTTTGGGTTTTCTGAACATTTGAAATAGAAATGTATTTACTGTTTCCAAACTGGAGGAAGAGAGGGGTGTGAGTTTTTAACAGTTTGACCGATGAAACTTGTGGAGTTTTTACTCAGAGCAATGATAATCCTTTTTATAGAAAGGGAAAAATATTCAGGCCTTTTTCTGCTGTTTTTTTGTCACTGGTGATGCTGTGGCAGGCAGTAGCTGCCCAAAACAACCTGCAGTAGCTGAACCAATTCTTGGGGCTGTAGCAAGAGTAACCAGCTAACCTGTTTTGGTTTATGGGATGTGGGCAGGGACCGCATGATATAATGCAGGATGTATAGTGTGGCAGGATGGAGGAGAGACAAGATTTAAAACAAAAAAAAATGAAAAAATCCACTGCTCATTCTCAATAATTAACCAATTTCTCCCTTCTTCCCAAATTATGTGCTGTGCCTTGTTCTTCTGGGGACGATGGTACCGCTGGGAACAGCAGCAGCAGTTGCAGGCTCAACATCTCTCCCATGGCCATGGACCTCCAGTGCCTCTAACACCACATCCATCAGGACTTCAGCCTCCAGGAATCCCTCCACTTGGAAGCAGTGCTGGCCTTCTTGCCCTTTCTAGTGCTTTGGGTGGTCAGTCTCACTTGGCAATAAAAGATGACAAGAAGCATCACGATGCAGAACACCACAGAGGTGAGAGGCATGGCAGGCCTGATTAGGACATTATCAGATTTGCACATTGCTGCGAATTGTATGCATCTCTAAAGAATCCAAGTTATATAGAATAAGAAAAAACTGTTGGCAAACTAAAAATGTCTGCATATATACCACTGAAGCAAAACAAAGTTTTCAGTATTTTAAAAGGGGATCGCTAGGTGTCACTTGCTCTGTAGTTTGCAGGGCATTTTGACATCCTGGCAAATGCTTAGTTGTAACACCAGTGGCCTGCACCATGTTGTGTAAAACTGTTAAACTGCATAATGAGTAATTTTTTCAAAGAAGGTAATCTTGTTACGTGGGTGGGTGGGAAGGTAGGGGGAATGAGAAAAATTTTGGAGTGAATGTGTTCAAACAAAAGATTTAGATAATTGCATCTGTTACTTTAGTTTCACAGGCTTAAATTCTAGTACACAATTAAACATTGGGCAAAATTGCACTTGACTAATTTTTGAAAAGAAAATAATTTATTCTGTCATGAAATAAAACTAGGCTTTGTGTATGGTTAAACTGTAAATCATGTTTACAAAATACTGTAATTTTCAGGAAATCACTGTATTAGGAATGTGCAATGACTTATAAATAAAAGCCATTTTAAAACTGTTCACGGCTTGTGTTCTAATTTTTTCCCCCCTTTTTTTATTTCTGTTCTTGCCTCTGTGTCTGAACGGGCATGTCTGTGCATTTCTTGGTTACTGCGGGAGCAGAGAGAGAGCCAGGCACAGTAAGTACCGACATTCCTGCTAATGTTTCCACTTCTACATAATGTAATAATTAGATGTTACACTGTTTGTCTGTTTTGTTATCGTTTTAGTCAGTTTCATGATATGTGCATATGTGTTTTCTGTTAAGATGTCTCTTGGTTTCTGTTAAGCTATCTCTTGGTTTATGCAGAACACCAAGTCATTTGTTTGGCGGACTGTATGAATCAGTTTTCCTTCTGAGCAGAGTTATTTTGAGTAAGCTTGAACTTTAGTTTATTGCTGGAGGAGGAGCTGCAAATCAAACCTAACGTTGACTTTTTTTTTTGCCTTTAGACATAAACAGTAATAGAATTAGTTCAAGGCAATCTTGTCAGAAAAGCAGCCAAAGAACTACTTTTTACAGCATTTTATACTGTTACATTTTGAGTAATATTGCTACATTAATCTGTTGGAGATGGACATGTGCAACTTTCAAGTAATTTCAAGTAACAAAGCTAATTCTGTGTACTGCTGTCATAGGTGAATTTGGCCTCTATTTTGTTTCTTTTTCTCGATTAGAAAAGGCAAGAACTTGGAAAAATAATTTGACAGATATATTTATGGTATTAAACATTTTTTTAACCAAAGCTTTTTTTTTTTATGTACTAGGGCTTGACAACTATTTACCAGAAACTATCTGCATATCTTTTGCCACAGTCTTTCTTGTTTCTACGTTACTAAACAAGAAGCATTCATTTCAGCTTGCTTAATGTTATTAATGGCAGGATAACTGTGGAAATAATTTTAAACTGGCTTTTCCTGAATCCTGAGACTTGTTAAGAATGTATTTTTTTGAGTGGGTTATATTTCTTTGAGTGATGTTAGTCAAGGATCTGCTGCTGATATTAGCAGAATCTGTTACAACTTCTCTTAAATCTAAGGAATAAGGTTTACGGTGAGTGTGTCCTGTGTGCACACACATGTGCACATGTGGTAGTAATGGCTTTGTGTTTTGCTTTGTTTGTTTCATGTCACTGCTTTCTTCCCATCCTCCTTTGCCCTGTCCATGACATACTTTGCTAAAGAGTTTTTGAGGTTAAAGTCAGATGCCTCACAGAGTTGTGAAATTCAGACTCTGGATTCATCTTGTGTCTGAATTTGTCTTGTGTAAGGAGAACTATGAAAAATTAAACCCAGCTTTTGTGTTGTGGGAAGTTTGCAGTATCACTTCCTTAGTTTACTGTATATGTCAATTTTATTTAATTAAAGTACTTATGTCTCCATATGTGTATCTTACGATTCCTTTATTATTTGTAGCAGGCTTTTTTATGCTTGGTTTACTGCTAAATAACTTTTAAACAATTGAAGGCTTTACTTCATAAAACAACTTTGCCAAACGAGTGTTGAGTTCAGATTACTACACTATGGGGGCCTTAGATTCTTTTTGGCCCCAGTGGAGAATACTACTTAATTATTAAATCAAACTTTGATAGCTGGATACAGATGAATTTAAACCTGAACATAAAATTGTTTAAATACAGTGCTGCATTATAATCGTGGCTTAAAAGTAAATGATATCTTCTGTGAAAGAATTATAATTCAAGCGATAGTCAATTTCAAATCTGTGGCTAAAATGAAAGCAGCTATTTGAACTTCTCTAAACCCCTTGTTTTTTAATGTATTTCTTTTTTTTCTTGTAAGAAATATTTTTAAGGATAATATAAAATTGGTCATGTGTACACAAGGCTTACCAGCAGGTCCATTTAATTATTACATGTGATGCCAACTGAATGGTAGGCTTTTATTTTGTGAATGACTTCATAACATCTGGGTCACCAAAATAAGATCAATTTGATTTTTTTAGAGTAACATTTTAAGTGTAATGGTGCTATCAGAAATCCTAATAAAGGCTTGCTTTCATCAACCAAGACAGTGAAATCCATGCTGTCTCTTAGTTACCTAAATTAACCATGATATTTGATACTACCATACAATTCTACAGTATGATTTTCATCAAATACGTCTAGTGTGACCTTCCAGTATTATCCAGTAGAACCTGACAGCTTTAAGTGTGCAGCATTTGTGTATTTGGTTTTAAATCATGTTTTTCTCTGAAATAACTTTAAGTGTGGTATATTATTTGGCCATATTAATTTTTAGATGAGATCTAGCTTTTTATTAAAAATCTCCGTAGGCAAATAAGCAGTCATGAGCTTTTATGCATTGGATGTTCAGACACAATTCATAATGCAGTGAGATTCATGTATTTATAAAGGAATACAAAGATACAGAGATTTAGGTATTCTAAATGGCAAGGGCCATTTAGATATAGCACAATCATACATAAATTTTGAGGAAGTTACATCAATTTTCAAGAAGTAAAATGCACGTTTGTGAAATATAAAACATTTAATTTGTTAATAGTAATAGTAGTGTACTTCATACCTGAAGTGCTAAAATTATTTGGTCAGAATTAAATTGTAGGAGGGCATCGATAATGGCAGGTGGGTTTTGGCTGGTGTAGCTCTAACAAACCAAAACTGCAACATGTTAATGTGGGAATGCAGGACCCTGCTATTATGACACAGTCAGGCAAAGTAAGCAAGTTTTGGCTTAATAAAGTTTGGGCGGCATCAGTGCAAAAGAGCTTTGATGTCCACATTTTTTTTTTTCCTCTAAGGAACATAATGGCAACATTTTTTAAACTCATACTGGATGTTAATGTCTCTTGTCCTTCCTGCTAGTATCTTGTTTGGACAGCACAGAAATGCAAATGATCTGAAGCACTCTATTGTATCAGTAATAATTTCTAGACTGTGAAACCTGACTTTTTGTGCTTGGAATTTGCATTAAGGTTGGTGTTTATCTTTTGTCCTCATGAAAAACATTAAGGTTGTTTTTTAAGACTTAGGAAGTACAAATTTTTCAAGATTTTTTTTCCTTCATTGTTAAGCATAAATATTTTGTAAAGCAAATGCTCTTTTTCTGCAGCTGAAAAATATCCTATATCCTTAGCTCTTCATTCTATTCCCCTCCCAGACTTGGAGGAAGGGGGCATGCAAAGTCGAATGCTACTTTTTGGTTGATATTATATGCAAGCTGTTCATATTTTGCGGTTTAATTCTTTTAAATGGGGAGGAATCGTAAAAGGAGTTATGTGAAAATGTAGAGTACTCCTTCAATGCAACACAAGTATACTTCTTGGACTTTGTGGAGAAAGTATTATTTTCCTTTACATAGCTTGTAATAAAAACCCCTTGAATTTCTTTAATTATTTATATCTCCTATTTTTATTGGCTCTGTCAACTTAAAAATAAGTCAAAGTCTTTACAGTCTGTAAATGACAAATTATCTTCTGTGTGACCTGCCCTGGATTCTGTGGCCCTGCTCTGGCATGGAGGTTGGACTTAATGATCTCCAGAGGTCCCTTCCAACGCCTAACGTTCTGTGGTCTGCAGGAGGAGTTGCTCACACAGAAGAGCGGTGGGATGCTGTGCTGCAGTTTAGTTTGTAGCTGATAAAGTAACAGCATAAGGCTGATGATGAAGGACAAGAAGATTGGAGTGGTTTTGTGTAAATTTTTATGGGTATCCTGATTCTGACAAACATTAGCTAGAAAATACTGACATCAACAGGAGCCCCATTCTACATTAGTGTTTCTCAATTGCTGAATCGATATGGAGAGTGGTTTTAAATCTATTTAGGCTCCTAAAATTCCTTGTTCCTAATATGAACATACTAGTCTACATGAAACTTAAAATGGTGGGTGGAAAGAGGGCAAAGTCAGTAGCTCTCCATCACCAGTAATTTGAAACAAACATAAGTTAGCTTTTGGGTTGTTGATGTGTGTTTACAAGAAGCATATTCAACAAATAGAGATGTTTCTTGAGTTGAATAGCTGAGTGCAGTCATCTTGTGCCTTACTGAAGGATGGCTACGTGCTAGTCCTTCTGCCAATGTCCACTGTATTCCCATCAGTGTGTTCTTCTGATAACAAGCAGTGGGACTGCTGAGCAACTGTTGTCCTCAGAAGTGGCTGAGTCGTTGTCCTTGAATGGTATTTAGAAGACAAGTAGTTGAGAGGCATCCCTGCCCATGACAGGGAGGTTGGATTAGATGATCTCTAAGGTCCCTTCCAGCCTAGGCCATTCTATGATTCGGTGATTCTGTGATGCTTCGGGACGTGGTTTTAGTGGTGCGCCTTGCAGTGCTAGGTTGATGGTTGGCCTTGATGCTCTTAAAGGTTCTTTTCCAACCTAAATGATTCTATGACTCTATGGTTGTATGTGTTAGACTTGATCCCATGCATGGCCAAGCACAGAGCCCAGTGTGTGTCTTTGGGGGGAGTGGGAGGGATAAGGAGCCCACCAAGAGAGAAGATTTTAATTGGGACCAGGTGTAGTTGAACCATGAGCACAGATGTGATGTAAATACTGTTACTTAATTGCTGTAGTGATCAGCATAAAGTTGTCAGTTCATACAGAACTGTTGAGTTCTATTGGGCTGTCTGTGCTGTATTATAACTGAGGCTAAATGAGATACTGTGGTCTTTCAGCCTGGACCTTTGGCATGCTTGCTTGTGGTTTCAAAGTAGTTCCTGTGGGAAATAGCATGGGGGAAGAGCATTGGGATAATGTGCATTATATTCCTAATAGGGAATTTGCGTTTTCTCTGTGCATCCTGACTAGGTTTTTATTTCACATTTGCTGCTGTTGTTTTCAGTGTTTAACTTCTGCTGCCTGCAAAGTTGCTTTAGAATCCCAAGTTACCTCTTACACAGCCCTTATGCAGTCTGATAACTCTGAGAGGAAGAGGTTCTACATTAGACTTTTTCTTTTCTTCTTTCAGACTTGGAGAAAAGGGAGACCTGTAAATAAACTTTGAATTATCAGAAGAAAATGAAAACATATGCATAAAATTTGTATTGATCTTTTGTTCTGACAGAGATTAATGATTTACAGATTTTGCATGGGTAACCCCTAATAGATTTAACTCCTAGTATGAAAGCAAGGATTATCCTCAATTACATATCTAGTCTGTTGAAATTAAGTCCAAACAAAAAAGTTTTCCTTCAGGAAATCTACTTTGTATGTATATATTTTTTTCCTTTTTGTAGAAATTGATTATTATTGAAGCTCAATCCCAACTAATAATGCATAATGTAAAAAATATAAATATGGCTAAAATAAAAACGCCTGTTCTAATTTGGAAAATAAGTTGGATGTTAGTAGATGTGATAGAAGAACCAAACATTTTTATCTTTTGTTTTAAAGGGAAGGTAAAGAGAACTCTATTATTGTGAAGATGATACTGCTGTCTCCTACCTGTCCCTCTGCTTGATAGTGAATAGCCAATATAAATTCTAACAGAGCCAAAGTGGGGAAAGGTGGCTTTTTAGTAGGCTGTCCTTGCTATTATGAACATTACGTGTGTAAGAGATGTCAATAGCCCAAGACTTAGATGATTATCTCTTTCCCAGTTTGTGTTTGTATTTTCATTTATCTCCTTTGTTAGCATTGTCTAGGCAGTTTTACATTTAATCAGGAAAAAATATCAGCTGTTGTAGTTATATGTATGTGATGCCAAAATTTGCAAGCTGCTCCCTGCACTTCTGTGTAGTAACTTCAAATAGCGTGGCTGCTAAATTTTTTCCAGCTGCTGCCTGTTTGCCACCTTTCTGTTATTCACACTTAATTTTAGCAGTTTAAAATGAGAAACTGAGTTTATTCGCTTTACTACATTTGCCTTCATTGTCCTAAGCCCCTCAGTAGAAAAATTTCTTTCAAAAATATTTTAAAGGAAAGTATCAATTAACTAGAAGACTTTCCTCCTTAGGAAAAGACATTTGCAGTACTCAAGTCTGTGTTCAGGTTTGCATTGACAGCTTGCTTCTTAAGGTGGTTCTACTGCTACGGACATGGTTGATTTAGTATTAAAATGTTGAAGATTTTTCAAACTAGTGAATCCCTGAGTTTATGTGCATCTGGGATATGAGGGGTTAAATTCAGACTATATTTGTCAAGGCAATTAGTTCAGTGACCCAACAAGCCCAACTTATAGCTGCAAACATTGGGTAAAGACATTATTTTGAACTTCCTTATACTGAATTTCATTAGCTCCTCCTATATGTTTTATGTAAGCCCCTTGGCATTTGTTTAGCTTGAATAGTCACAAATGAAAGAGCTTAGAGTTGGCTTTAAAGTACAGCTTCTGAAGTAGGAAAAAGAGAATTCTGATTGCCTTATGTAGTCTGTTTTGTTTTCCTTCTCCTTGGGACTAAACATCAATGTCTGAGCAAAACTACTGTGATGTTCTCAGGTTTTAAAGGGAAAGCCATTCAATGCACAGTTCACTGGCTATTAGTATGTGTTTATGGTAAATTAAGAGTAAATATCTGGCTCTTGGGTAGATCTAAGTATTTCCTTTGAGGGCTTACATTTATATCATGGTATATATGTTGATATTAGGCTTTTCTCTTCGGAGATATGTGTATATGTGTAAATACATATCTACTTCCATGATTACGTGAGAATATATTTATGTAAGCATGTTCTTGGCTTTTAGGAACTAGACTTACCGGGTCTTTGTGAAAGGAGATTTTTTTTTTTCTCAACTCATTCAGTATTGTTCACAGCATTAACACATCACTGAACAAATTGCCCTCTTGCATATGCTAATCCTGCGCTTAAAAGAACTCATTGTAACACGTTTTAATGCTTTAGCTGGAACAGCTATGGAGATGGGAATCACAGGCATGTCAAATTGTCATGTGACTGAAAAATGTCTAAAATGCCTTTCTCTTTGGGTCAACAGTTTGTACTTAGCATAACTTGGCGTGAATGAAAGCAGTCCATGTAGTTTGAAGAAAAGATTAGTCTTTGCTTTTGTCTTTTGTGTGTGTTGGCCTCACTTTTTCAGATCAAGTCTGATTAAACGACACTTTATCCTTAATTTCACACTAGTAGTGATTGTTATGCTGGAAGTAAAAATATTTGATCTTTGTTTGCAATACATTTGTTGAAGGCATCCAGCTGGAGTTTACCACAGCTAACAAATGGTTACTGCACAAACTTACTTGGTAAACATTTGTTATTTTAAAGAGCTAAAGCCAAATTTCTGTATATCCATCCATGCTTGCAGGTGTAGACACAAAGCCTCACCTATTTGTGATGGCCTAGAAGTGAGCAATCAATCAAATTTGTATTTAATGTCTCTTATTACATGAGGTCTGTATATTAAAAATAAATCAATATTGTTACCTGCTCATGAGTAAACAGCAAGCCTGCTTCTCCTAAACAATGAATTCAGTTGAATTAATTAGTTAAATAGATGGTGACTGACAAGTGAACTAAACTTTTGATAAGCTGAACAATGATGAGCCAAGCTTCATGGAATGCATGAAGCTGCACTTGTTTGCCTGGAGGACTTTGAGCTGAATTAAGTGGAATGAAAGACTATGTAGGTATTGCTTTTCTAAAGCATCTATCACATCCAGTTTGAGGTTTTAAGCATATGTGAAGGAATCTTGCAATGAATTTTTGATTGACCATGTTTTCTGTCTTTACAGAGTAATTCTCTCTTGGTCCCGGACAGTCTGCGAAGCACAGATAAACGCAGGAATGGCCCTGAATATAGCAATGACATTAAAAAGAGAAAGGTGGATGATAAGGATTCCAGCCATTATGTAAGCAAATCTGTGTCAAAGAAATGGTTAATTTATTTGCACATACTGTGCTTGTATGAGGAGTAAAAGAGCTGTGAAGAACAAAGCAATGTGTTTCCTATGGCTGATTTAGTACATGAATATGAGTGCCAGAGAGACGATTATTCATGTTGTGGGAAGAGTAGTGACTCAATAGTTTCGACTATTGACAAGTAATGCTCCTCAACAGGGAATAATGAGCCAGGAGTAACTGTTTGGGATTCACAAGTGTTCTCAGACATTTCTCAAGAGTTTGAGCAAGAGGTCTTTTATGGACTGCTCTAAAACCTGCAAGTTTGTTTGAAATGGAGGATGTTGATTTTGGGGGGTTTTAGTACTTTTTTCTGATACTAGCTATTACCATGTTGAGTAATAGTTACCACTGAAAATTGTGTGTTTTGAGGCTGTATCAACATAGCAGAGATTGATTTTGGTTGACGTGGCAGTTTCAGCAGTAACAAATTGAAATATAAACCATTCACAATTTTTCAAAGCATTTTTTATTAGCTTGCTAATTCAAAGAGATGCTTCAGTACAACAGTGTGGCATATGTGAACCTTAAAAAGTTCACAGAGGCTTTCAACTTCAAATCTAAATGGTTGGCCAAATCATACGACGATATTTCAATGGGCTTTAGACGCTAGTGAGAGTACTGGAAAGCGGAACTTAAATCTAATAGAAGGCATTAATCTTTGTCATGGCAAACTGTCTGGTTTATATGAATCCAATCACTAATTACTTCCTGGTTACTGGAAGAAAATCAAGTGCGACTTTATTTCCTCAGTATTTGGTAGGGTTATTTCTCTCCACTTGGACCCAGGATATATCTGACCAGCTATTGGATATCTCTGGAGCTACTGATGGTAGATGGGATTAGTTTCCACTTTCTGCAAATTGTGGTGTTGTAGTACTGGTATGGTTTTGAAAGTTGTATTTCCACTACTTTATAACAACCTTAGTTTCATTACTGAAGGGGTTCATAGAATCGTAGAATCATAGAACAGTTTTGGTTGGAAGACACCTTGAAGATTATCGAGTCCAACCTTTGTCGTAGCCCTTTCAACACCACGTGCCTCAGCACAACATCTACCTGTCTCTTAAACACCTCCCAACTCAACCACCTCCCTGGGCAGCCTGTTCCAATGCCTGACAACCCTCTCAGTAAAGAAATTCTTCCTAATATCCAAGCTGAACCTCCCCTGGCACAACTTAAGGCCATTGCCCCTTGTCCTATCACTCTCTGCTAGGGAGAACAGACCAACCTCTGCCTCGCTACAGCCTCCTTCCAGGTAGTTGTAGAGGGCGATGAGGTCTCCTCCAGGCTAAACAGCCTCAGATCTCTCAGCTGTTCCAATCTAGCTTCCAATCTAGCTTTGGCAAACTGAGTTTGACAAGCTTCCCTGTGTTACTGCCTCAGCTTTGAGGCTTTGATATTCTATGGGCATTTTTCATTTGAAGTATTTGAAGATGAAACATTCTTAAGCTACATTTGATATAAAAGGAAAAAAAAGCTTAACTTGCTTGTTTTTCTTGTATTTCTACCAGAAAGAAATGGAAAGGTTATTACTGCTCTGTAGAAGCAGTTTGTTTTAATCTGCATTTTAAATGTGTGATTCTGCTTGCTGTGGGCTTGAAATGGATTTTACAGAAAAAGGCAGGGTCAATATAAAGAATTGAACAAAACAAGGGATAATTAAAAATTCCAGATTTATTCTAGTCTGAAAGAAGATCTTTTTAAAGGTTCCCTGATTCTGCAGACACAGAGCTGTTGATTTTGAGCTCAGTTTAGATGAGGCCCCTGTAGGGAAAAGGAAGTGCTGCTTTTGTCAGAAAGGAGATAAACGAGTTGTAAGAATAGTGGCTTCTCAAAATAAGATGCAAAATGTTTGTTAGTGAGGAAAATCTTCAAATATTAGTAGTACCTGTAGGAGACACCTTTGATAGTCCCAGTAAATTTCTATTTTAAAGATCAACCACAAAGATGATGAAGGGAGTGGAACATCTCCCTTCTGAGGAAAGGCTGAAGGAGCTGGGTCTCTTCAGCTTGGAGAAGAGGAGGCTGAGGGGTGACCTCATTCATGTTTGTAAATATGTCAAGGGGGAGTGTCAGGAGGACAGAGCCAGACTCTTTTCAGCAATATCCAATGACAGGACAAGGGGCAATGGGTGCGAGTTGGAACATAGGAGGTTCCATAAAAATATTAGAAAAAATTTTTTCGCAGCGAGGGTGACCAAGCACTGGCACAGGCTGCCCAGGGAGGTTGTGGAGTCTCCTTCTCTGGAGACATTCAAAACCTTCCTGGATGCATTCCTGTGTGACCTACTGTAGGTGATCCTGCTCTGGCAGGGGGGTTGGACTAGGTGATCTTTGAGGTCCCTTCCAACCCCTGACATTCTGTGATGCTGTGATGCTGTAATTTCAGAATCACTGGAGTGCACTTAATCATTGCTTAGCAGCTATTTTTGCCCGCCTCAGTGGTGGTATTTCTGGTGAGCAAGTTTTCTGCCTACTGTGTTTCCACATGCTCAGACGTATTCTAACCTATTCTAGACTTCTGGGTGCTTCATACTTTTTAAGAGGTGGCAGATAACCAATGCTGAAGCTTTCTTCTTCCTTCTCCTTTTGTACCCTTTGGTTGAACAGCTTTCTGAGTGGCAAATAGAGCTACCATTCTTTCTTCAGTGGCACTCTTTAGTCCTTAATATAATATTTTTGCCATATTTCTTGGAGCAATATTCACCTGCTAAGGCAGAAGGATTGAAACTACCTTTTGGGTTTCCCTTTTTTGTGTTTTCTTTTCTTTTTTTTTTTTTTTAAAGAAATTTATGGCCTGAAGAGAGAGGATGAAAGTTGTGTTTTGCTTTCTGTCTGCTGGTGTTAAGTGTGATAGTCCAGACGCTTTAAAAGCAAGAGATAGGGGACAGTTTGAACAATCTTGTGTGTCTAATTTGCTTGCCTATAAACTTTTTAACTGAAATTGTTATTGGAAATGTCAAACTTGCCCACACAAAAATTTTAAGTTTTGTCATTCACTTGATTTTATTTTTTTTGTTTGCTTTTGGTTTTGAGTCAAGACTCACCTTCTGGTTGAAACACCATGGTGCACTGCAGAAATCATTAGACCACTGTGTGTCACAGAATGTGCCTACTGAGGCATCACAGACCGTTTTGGAAATAGGGAGCAGGAGGCACTTGAGTAACAGCTATCATGAGGCGCACTTAGAGTAGCTCAAGTGAACACAGATTTATGTGAAACAGTCAAAATGCAGCTTGACAAGCCACAATAAAACATTTCTGTTTAGGAATGTCAAAGTATTTTGCTTTTGTTAGGCAGAAATGTTGAAATGCCTTGGCGTTTCTGAAGCTTTTTCTTCCCCACAACTTTCCATTTAAAAACTTACCTTTCTGAAAAAGGAGAAAAATTGTCCTATCACTTTGGGGAAGTTGATTCGTCAAACAAATGCCAAAAAGCTCCAGTTTTCCGAGATCTACTGCCTTCTTAGGTATGCACAAGAAGTCATTTCCATAAGATTAACATGTAAGATTAGCATATGAACAGAATGAGTTTCTCTTCTAGGAGCAGCGATAACACATTTATGATGGTAATAAGGAGGGGTTTTAGACCATCTTGCACTGATGGTGAAACCATCACCTTTCAACTAGCCCTACTTATTTGGGTTTTACTACTGAAGCAGAAAGAAGGTATTATGCTCCTGTTTTCCTTGTTTTCCCTGTTGCTAAAAAGTTATTGAAAGGCTGCTTGCTTTTTGTTTAGAAAAACGAAAAAATGTTTGATGCCTAGTCTTTGTCTCTGGGCTGTTAATGTACTAATTGAAATGAACACTGTATTTATTTATTTTTAATAGGACAGTGATGGGGACAAGAGTGACGATAACTTGGTTGTAGATGTATCCAATGAGGTAACTTTTTTCATTTTTGTAGTCTTGATGCTTGCCCAAAAGTTAAAGTACATTTAGATATTAGACAAAAAAAAGAATCCTCAATGTGGATATATTAAAATATTCACAACTTCTCCTTTTTCTTAGTACTGTAGCTACTATGTCTTCCTTTGAGCTTTATCTGAGGGCCCTCTTGACTTTTCCTTCTGCTATTTTGTCTGTTCCCGCTGCAGTTGTGTTCTGACACTTCACAGCTGCTCTGTAGTGGGGAGAGTTGTGGTGAGATGCAGGTGGACAACTAAAGTTTTCAAACTACTGTCTTCAAGTGAAAAAGGAAGACATTACCTAACCTTGTATTTAATAATAGGAGTATTATTAAAAGCATTTTTGTTGCCTTAAAAATTACTAGTATTTCAATGTCCTCCATTAAAGGTAGCGTTTTCTGGAAATGTTTGTTTTTCAGAGTGAAGTCAGCTGAAGTCAGAATGAAGTCAGTCAGTTCACACAATTTTCCAGAGGCTGTAGCCACTTTTTTTCTCCAGGGAAGATATTTGGCAGTAGCATCAATGTGAACGGATAGGCCTTCCCTTTTTTCATCTTTAATTTATACAACAAAGTGATTTAAAAAGCATGAATGTTGTACTGAGGTTCTGCTCTGTGAAAAGAACAGGGAGAGGAGCTGACAGAGAAATGTCTTCAGCAGCTCCAAGTGCCCAAATGATGTCAGCCAAGTAGAAAAATGGGTTACAGCTTGGGAATTTATTAATCCTTTTGGAAGCCTTGCTTAAAGTGAAACTGCTCAATAATCAATCATTAGGCTTAGTGCCCTCTTCTGAGGACTGCTTTCTCCCTGTTGCTGTTCTCATGAACCAAAGGAACACAGAGAACCTGCAGAGCTTTGATGGCACTGTAGTTTTCTGGGCTGGATGTTCCAGGTTAAAGTAAATGCAGAGTGCTTCTGGAAGGGAAAAAAATAGTCACCTGAGAGCTGATTTTAGTTTCTTTATGTAGATACAGGTAGTGAGACAATTGCAGATGGTATTTAGAAAGAAGTGACAGGTACTATGGTATATAAAGCATGTGTCTTTATCTCTTCTTCTGAAGACAGAGATGAGCAAGGTTTATATGGGCTAAAAGATTTTTGAAATTTTTGTTGTCACTAACAATGCATAGGGGATGTACATGCTAAAAACAGTGTAAACTTACCGTAGTTACTCTTGATCTTTCTTGCTCTTATTATGTGTTGTGCAGGCTTGCCTTAGTTGGTATTTAGATAGAATGCGAGCTCTATGCTTGGAAACAGTTTATGATTACATATAGTGTAAAATATAACCAAAATGATTTCTTGAGTAATATATTTCTTTGATAGCTTACTTAAGTCTCTGAATTGATGAATGCGGATGAGCTTTTTTTTCCTATAGAGATAACAAAATGTCTTGTCAGTTGAACTTAATGCGTAAAATCCTCTAGTGTTTTTTCTCCTATAGACTCCTTACTGGTGTTTGTGCACCAAACCATGACAGGATTCTGTGTTTTCTCCACGTTATTTTAGGATCCTTCTTCCCCAAGGGCAAGCCCCACTCATTCACCACGTGAAAATGGTATAGATAAAACTCGTCTGTTGAAGAAAGACGCCTCTAGCAGTCCAGCATCTACAGCCTCTTCAGGAAGTTCCACTTCCCTCAAATCCAAAGAAATGAGTCTGGTGGGTAGCAGTTACATATCAGCCAGATAAATGTTCTTTCTCGTGAAGTCTAAATCCATTCTCCTGCAGAAAGTGCATAGCTTTAAACACTTGAAGTTTAGATAGACTACTGTTTATCCAGATGTTTGTAGCATTATTCAGCTTTTCTCCTCAGCAGTATTTTCTTCTGCTTTTTTTGATGTCTTGTGTTTCCTGCATTTATCAAATGAGTTGCAAATTTATTACAAAGTACAGGAGTTGCTTAAGAATTGTTATTTTTCCTTGAGGAAGAGCTTATAGTTTAACATAGTCTGTATGTAGTCACTGAGAAGTTCTCTAGGTTTTTGTTAAACTCTTCTAAATAAGTTATTATTTAAATTTTTTTTCTTGCGGTATAGCTAGTAATCTGATCAGATTGTAGCTTTTTTCACATTTTTTCGTGTTATGAACTATGGTGGTATTTTGTTTTGGTACTTAGATTTGCTGTGTCCCATAATAATAGAGACAGTAGTGGTTCCAAGCAAAAATAAGTTTGTGATGCATATTGTGTTGTCCTGAAAAAAAAATTAGCTCAGACATTTTTTCATGCCAATGGAAGAAGCAGAAATAACTTTCTACATTTATCTTTTTATTTTAATTTTGGCAGCATCAAAAGGGTCAGCATTTCTCTCACAAGTTAATTTTGTCAGCATTGCGTGGGTTTATGAAAATTGGCTGAGGGACTAGGTAGTAGGTGCCCAGCATCCCAGCTGCTGTTGTGATAAATTGTATAATATGGCTTGGATTAAAAATAATATTAATTTAATTTGTTTAATGATACCAGCATGAAAAAGCCAGCACGCCTGTTCTGAAATCCAGCACACCAACTCCTCGAAGTGATGTGCCAACCCCAGGCACTAGTGCAACTCCAGGACTTCGTCCAGGCCTTGGCAAGCCTTCAACAATGGACCCTCTGGTTAACCAAGCTGGTAAGGCATTACATCACATGTTTTTATGGTTGTGGAATTACTCTGTTTTTACATATGGAGAATTCTGTGCAAGTGTTAACTAAAAGTATTGCTTTGTTCTTGATATCAAGAGAGGGCTGGATGAGAAGCAGATGTTTGGATTACCAAGAGTTTGAATATCTTTCTATCTCTTATCCTTCTCTTATTTTTGCCTTTATCTTTGGGGTTTTTTTGCTAATGATACAGAGACTGAATGCAGTATGAAAAGACTTCTCAGAACTTTCTGATACTTATTCTTAATGCAGTCTCTTTTCTAGCTCTTTGTTTGAATCTACTAATATTTGCTGCAGTATAAATCTTGACAAGTGTAGGGGGAAGTTTACTTTTTGCTATTCAAGCTGGTACAGCACAGCTGCTTCAGACATGAGCTGTGTAAAGCATGACTGTCGGCTTTACTGCTTAATTTGACAAAACAGAAATTAATGTAAACAGGAAAATATTATAGAAATGGAAACAAGTAATGCTAGAAGAAATTGTTAGAAGTAATCAACAGGTTCAGACTTCAGTAGATATTTCACTGAGTGAAGAGGGGTGGTTGTACTGATAAATTGTGGTAATGTTTCTTTGCAGTGTGTGTATGTGAGAGGGAAAGGTTAGGTGTTATAAGGTAAAAATGGGCTGGTGTCTTCCCTGTGTGCAGGATTATACGTAAATAAAACTACTTGATTTACTTTTTCTGTAGCTGCAGGTTTGCGGACACCATTGGCAGTTCCAGGACCGTACCCTGCACCCTTTGGAATGGTACCTCATGCTGGCATGAATGGAGAGTTAACGAGTCCAGGGGCAGCCTATGCCAGTCTGCACAATATGTCACCCCAGATGAGCGCTGCTGCTGCTGCAGCTGCTGTGGTTGCCTATGGAAGATCTCCTATGGTAGGTCATACGTTGCATGCAGTCTCATTCGTGTGAGTTCTGGTTCACCGAGAAGAGCTACATGCTTCATTGACTACTGTCGAATTCCCAAGTTATGACAGTGCCAGAGGTGTGACAGCTTCACTGTGTGTTTCACTTTGCTGTATGGCTGAAGAAACAAATTTGCACCTTGAAAACAAAGAATCTTGATGTGTTTATGTATGTTTCCTTTTTCCTTCACCTTCATTAGTGCTTTGACTGGTTAATAAATGCTAAAAAAGTTATTTTATGCTTCTAATGAAAAGGTAGTTTTGATAGCTACGAAGTAATTAATTGGTGCTGCGAACATCTGCTTTTCTCTTGCTGAACCAGGTTTGTGTTCTGTACTCACATACCATATTAATCTTGAAGCAAGTAGAAATCTTTCTGTCTACATCTCTGTCCTTGTATTTTGTCTTTTTGTGGAAATCAACATACGTTGCTTGGTACTTGTCTTGGAGCTCTGTGATAACGTGTGTTGAGAGTAGTTGCTGTTGTAGGTGTAAACAGAATATAGTAATTATAGCTGCTGTCAAGCAGAATAACCTAGGGGGCTGATTCTGCAATAGCAGCTTTATGCATAGACAAACTTACCTATGGGTCAGTTTGCAATATTGGACTTAGGCCTGTCATCTTCTCACTATTGTAGACATGGCTACTTTTTTCAAACTGTTAAGCAGGTCTTTTGTGTGAAAATGTGGGAATTTTAAATCGCATATACAGTCTTTAAAGCAGTGAGAATTGTAACTCCAGTATAGTGCTCAGAAGAAAAACTAAATGTTTGGTCCAGAACTTCTGTTTGGATTATTTGATGTACATATGTATTCGGGATATCAAAGCTGAGTGGAATTGCTTTATGGAAGGAGAGCACAGTGTATTTAAGCTGTCAAAAATTTTGCCTGCAACCTGTTGTGTAGCTCTCTGAGAGATCCTCTCAGCTGGTGTACCCACACACTGTAGTGTGGAGCTGTGCAGAGATTCTAGGTGGGGTCTGAGTCTCCTTCCCAGCCCCGTGCTGTGCTTGCCTGAGTACGTGCTAGCTGTCACAGAGTGAAGGAGCGCTGGTGTGCCGACACGTAGTGGACTCTTAAGTCCTGAGCTAGCTCTGTGCTAACACAGGGGTGTTTGTGTTACCATCAGTGCTGTGAATGCATGATATATATTGTTGGTTTTCTGTTCACACGTGAATACTTCTAGCAGAAGCATGCCTAGCGAAAGTGTCTTGTTGCTGTGTCTGCCCTCTCCCCATGAAGGGGCAGGCACTTACACTGTGTGTAAAAGCCATATTTTGGTTAAATGCGTAATACCTTGGGGGTGAAGAAAAGGGGCTTGCGGAATGAAGTTGAAAGTGTGGCACTAATTTGTTTTTCATTTTCAGGTTGGGTTTGATCCTCCTCCTCACATGAGAGTACCTGGAATCCCTCCAAATCTAGCAGGGATTCCTGGGGGAAAACCGTAAGTAGCTTTTAACATTTTGCTAACATCTGTAATATCTAGAAAGAATAAATTTATTTTCTGAGCAAAAATTGCAAAGGGGAAAATGTCTGTTTGTTCCCAAGAGCTTGTTTTAGACTTCTTCTGCTAAGAGGTGCAACATATAAATTCTCACATGGTGGCTCTCATATCCCAAAACAGGTGTGCAAATTACCTATATTCAAGTAAAAGCTATTGAAGGTATATTTTTAACGTTTTTTATTTCCTCATTTCTGGGGAATGTTAAGGGAACTATAGACTGGTAGGCAATGATAAAATGCGTAAGATAAAAGAATGTTGAAACTGAACTTAATACTCTACTAAGCATAAATATGTAGTGTGTACTTGCAGACTCCTTGTCTGGCACCTGTTTTATCAGGCACGAGGGTCTGAAACTGCTGATTGCAGTGGGTATCTGAAACAGTTACTTCAGCAACTGATGCACACCTTGTGTAATAGAGCAAGCTCTTTAGAATGTTTGTGTAAATGTGCAACTGGTGAGCAAAAGCAGGATGAAGCAGTTGTGCAGCAGATGTTGCATAGATGTAGGATAACTTTCACATCAGGTTCTTTTTAGTTAGAAGTTTTGATTACTGATAAAGAGGTGGTGTGATGCTGTGGTTTGTTGATCATACAATAACATCTTACCAGAACAGCATACGTTGGTGATATGCGCTCACACAAGGTGGAGCCCATTCTCAGTAATTTGGGTTGGTAGACTGTTGAGACCGAGCTGACCCATATACAATAGACTCATAAGCACGTATGATCTCTTAAAAAAAAAAAAGTGATTATTTTTTAACTGGATGACTAGTCTGTGCAGCTACATATTGAACGTAGAGTACAAATTGGACTAATCTGTTTTTATGGAGAGAGTAGGACAGAAGGAATTATAACAGGTTTTTTGACATCTTAGAACCAGTTCTGTGTCCCTTCATGCTTCATTTCCCTCTTCTCTTTCAACAAGGAGTTTCAGTTAGATTGGTTTCTCTCTGTCTAGGTAGGTATCTGTTTTTGAAACTATCTTAACACTTAGCACTTTCTATGCTGGCGTTTCCTGTTACAGACTGTGTTCTTTACTGTTCTGTCATGGTTTAATTTTTCCTTTTGCAACTTCAAGAGAAATTTTGGAACTATTACTTTGTCGTGGGTTGACCCTGGCCGGCCGCCAGGTACCCACAAAGCCGCTCACTCACTTCCCCCTTCACTACTGAACAGGGGGAGAAAATATCTCCAAGGGCTCAGGGTTTGAGACAAGGACAGGGAGATCACCCTCATTTACCGTCCCGGGCAAAACAGACTCAGTTTTGGGGAAATTAGGTACATTTATTAAAAGAACTAATCAGAGAGGAGTAGTGAGAAG
This sequence comes from Trogon surrucura, assembly GCA_020746105.1. Taxonomy (NCBI): domain Eukaryota; kingdom Metazoa; phylum Chordata; class Aves; order Trogoniformes; family Trogonidae; genus Trogon; species Trogon surrucura. Next base: position 18,943,747 of record CM036658.1, read on the forward strand.
TGAGAGAGAGCAAACAAATCTTAAACAGAACACCTTCCCCCCATCCCTCCCTTCTTCCCGGGCTTAACATCAATCCCGGTTTCTCCACCTCCTCCCCCCGAGCGGCGCAGGGGGACAGGGAATGGGGGCTACGGTCAGTTCATCTGACGTTGGTTCCACCGCTTCTTCACTCCGGGGGAGGACTCTTCACTCTTCCCCAGGGCCACTGTGGGGTCCCTCTCACGGGAGACAAGCTTCACGCTCTCTTCTCCGCGTGAGTCATCCCACGAAGGGCAATTCATCACAACTTGCCCAACGTGAGACACCTCACGAGGGGCAGCCCACCCCTCGTGAGTCTGAGGCGCAGTCCTTCAGGGGAAACTGCTCCAGCATGAGCCACCCACAACGTCCCAAAAGTCCCACTGGCCAACCTGCTCCAGCGTGGGCATTCCCTCTTCCACGGGCTACAGGTTCCGGCAGCAACTCGCTCTGATGTGGGCTTCCCACGGGCTACAGTCCCCTTTCAGGCATCCACCCACACGGCGTGGAGTCCTCGGTGGACATCTATGCGGTGATCCTCACGGTGGACTTCTGCACCTCGCCCATGGGCTGCAGGGGGACAACCCACTTCACCATGGTCTTCACCACGGACCCGGGGGACTCCTTCTGCTCCGGCGCCTGGAGCTCATCCTCCCCCCTCCTCCTTCTTTACTGACCTTGGTCTCTGCACAGACTCTCACTCCTCCATCTCTGTGCCAGCTGTTATGGCGCAGTTCTTTTTCCCGTTCTTAAATATGTTTTTCACAGAGGCGTTCCTCTCCTATCACCTTACTGATAGGCTCAGCCTTGGCCAGCGGTGGGTCCCTCTTTGTAGCCGGCTGGCATTGGCTCTATCAATCTTGGGGATCTTCTAGCAGCTTCTTACAGAAGCCACCCTGCAGCTCCCCCCCCGCCGCTGAAATCTGGCCAGGCCAAACCAAAACATACTTTTAGGATACTGTCTTAAGTTATAAGACATACTGTAATGAAAGTTACACACACATGTTTCTATTTGCCTTCATTTTGAACTCCTGCTAATAGCTAGTGATACATTGCAATATCAGTCATACAAACATTCTTGAGAATACAGGCAAAAAAGTGTGTGTTTTCTTCTGCTCTTTTTCCATAACAGTGGGAAAGCAGCAAACTTAGGAGAGCCACTGTGAATGTGTTTTCGTTGTTAACTACCATGCTTCTGAGAACAGACTTAACTATCTGTTGGCAGTGAGAGAAACCTGTTAAATCCTGGATTTACTTAACGAAAGGGTGGTGGTATGTTGACAACGTTAGTGAAGTGAGGGCTCTGTGAGTTATGTTAGCTATCAGATGGAGGTACATTTAAATTTAGAACAGAAAAGAACAGGGTTTGTTCTCAAAACATTTATTATGGGTCAGACTCATTCTTGTTGACTTCAGTCAAATTTGACATACTAGTATGAAATATTTTTTTGGAGCTTGCATAATCTGTAAGTTTTTACTTTTAAACAAGTGTATTAATAAGGTTTCAATGACTTATTCCATTAGTAATGCCAGGAAGTATTTTATATTATAAGGTAGGAAAACCTGGTTTTGTTCAGTCAGAAGTTTTTAGTTGCTGAGTTCCAGTTGTTGCACAAAAGTAGTGTATGTATACTGCTATACTGTCAAGGATTAGGGCTGGGCTGACCGTTAACAAAATGACCCCTCTCTCTCCCAAAGGGAAAAGGAAAGAGAATAAGGAAGAGAGACTTCTGGGTTGGAAAAGAAGAATAAAACAGCTTTAATGAAACAGCATCAATAAAAGGATAATACTATTAATAAAAAAATAGTTAAATGTGCCCAAATATATACAAAACCAGTATCAAAACTCATAGAATCATAGAATGGTTTGAGTTGGAAGGGACCTGAGTGATCATCTAGTTCTACCCCCTCCCTGCTGTGGGCAGGGACACCTCTCTGCCACTAGCCTAGGTTGTTCAAAGCCCCATCCAACCTGCCCTTGAACACTTCCAGGGATGGGGCATCCAAAACCTCCTTGGGCAACCTGTTCCAGTGCCCACTGGAACAGTTCACCACTCTCATGGTGAAGAATTGTTTCCTTGTATCTACCCTCTTCCAGTTTCAGACCATTGCCCCATGCCCTATCACTACAGACCCTTGCAAAAAGCCGTTCTCCAGCTTTCCTTTAGGCCCCTTTCATGTATTGGAAGGCTATTAGGTCACTCCAGAGACTTCTCTTCTCCAAGCTGAATAACTCCAGCTCCCTCAGCCTGTCCCTCCTCTGGACCTGGTCTAGGAGATCTATGTCCTTTTCGTACTGTGGGCCTCCAGAACTGGACACAGTACTCCAGGTAGAGCCTCACCAAAGCAGATTAGAGGGGGGGGAATTACTTCCCTCGGCCTACAGATCACACTCCTGTTGATGCAGCCCAGGACACGGTTCGCTTTTTGGGCTGCAAGTGCCCAATGCCAGCTCATGTTGAGCCTCTCGTTGACTAACACACATTAATTAGATCTCTCCTCAGTCTTCTCCTCTCTGGACGAAAAAGCCCCAGGTCTCTCAGCCTTTCCTCATAAGGCAGCTGTTCCAATCCCTTAATCATCCTCACAGCCCTATGTTGGACTCTCAAGTTAATCCCCGTCCCTCTTGAACCAGGGAGCCCAGAATTGGATACAGTAGTCTAGGTGAGGTCTCACTAGGGCCAAGTAGAGGAGAACCTCCCTGCTTAACACACTTTTAATGCACATCAGGATACCATTGGCCTTGTTGGCCACAAGGGCACGTTGCTGTCCCGTGGATAACTTGTCCACCAGGACTCCAAGGTCCTTCTCCACAGAGCTGCCCTATAGCAGATCGCCTCCTAACCTGTACTGGTGCATTTTATTATTCGTTCCCAGGTGCACGACTCTGCACTTATTCTTGTTGATGCTCCTTAGGTTCCTTTTTGCCCAGCTCTCCAGTCTGTCCAAATTGTGCTGAATGGCCACACAGCCTTCAGGTGTATCAGCCAAACCTCCCAGTTTCATACTATCAACAAATTTGCTGAGAAAACACTCTGTCCTGTCATCAGGGTCATTGATAAAGATGTTGAACAGGACTGGATCCAGCGCTGATCCCTGGGGAACTCCACTAGTTACAGGTCCAGCTGAACTTGGCACCATTGGTCACCACTCTTTGGGCTCAATTGTGTAACCAGTTCTTAACCCATCTCACTGTTCTTCTATCCCACACTTCCTGAGCTTCCTCATAAGGATGCTATAGGAGACTGTGCCAAAAGCCTTGGTAAGGAAAAGGTAGACTACATCCACTGGTCTCCCTGCATCTACCTGTTCAGTCATGACATCACAGAATGCTATTGGATTAGTCAGGTGTGATTTGCCCTTGGTAAATCCATGCTGACTGCTCCTGATAACCTTCTTCTCTTCCACGTGCTTAGAGATGACCTCCAGAACAAGCCTCTCCATCATTTTTCCAGGGATGGAGGTGAGGCTGACTGGTCTGTAGTTTCCTGGATCTTCCCTATTGTCGTAAGAGAAGTGCTCTGTTACATGATCATCTTCATAGTTCTCCTCTGGACTCGCTCCAACAAGTCCATGTCCTTCTTGTGTTGGGGGCTCCAGAGCTGGACACAGAACTGCAGGCGAAATCTCACCAGAGCAGAGTAGAAGGGCAGAATCACCTCCCTTGACCTTTTGGCCATGTTCTTTTGATGCAGCCTAGGCTTTTTTGGCTGCCAGCACACATTGCCAGCTCATGTTGAGCATCTCATCAACCAGTCCTTCTCTGCAAGGCTTCTCTTGACCCACTTGTCACTCAGCCTGTGTCTGTGGTTGGCATTACCCCAGTCCAAGTGCAGGACCTTGCATTTGGCCTTGTTGAACTTCATGAGGTTGGCTGGGGCCCGCCTCTCAAGCCTGTCCAGGTCCCTCTGGATGTCATCCCTTCCCTCCAGCGTGTCAACTGCACCGCACAACTTGGTGATGTGAGGAGACTTGCTGAAGATGCACTGGATCCCATTGTCCACGTCACCAACAAAGATGTTATTTCCTATGAAGCTTTTCAAGCTTTTTGTATTACTTTCATATTTTAGTATTTACATGTGTGATATCATGTAAGTTGTTTTCTTTTTTCAACTCTTTGTAGTTCCATAATTTTATGGACAAAGACTTGAAATCTCTATGTGTGTATAAATGTGCACAAAATCAGTTTTCGTATTCTTGGTTTCAAAGTTGATTCCCTTCGGTAGATAATTCTTTTCTTAGCAGCTCTTCTGGGTTTGGTTGAATGTTTGAAGTTTTTTGTTTGGATCGTTCATTTTTTTTTTGTTTGTTTGGGTTTTTTTTTGAAAAGAGTATGTGTGCTTTTCCCTTCCAGGTAGCCTTAAGCCTAATTATTAATTATCCTTGTCTTAAGCTGGGGGTGGGAAATCAATAGTTTTTTGACATGGACATGTGGTGTCTGAATCTTGCACTATGCTGTGCTGTTTTGATACATTTAACCATACCCTGGATTGTAGGTTCCTGGTGTGTTGCTGTAATCATGTGTTTTGCCTTTCTAACAAGGTGCTTATTTAGCTTTTAGTCTTTTATAGCTGCTAAATTAATGTTCTTGTTGATTTCTCCTCGATGTGAACCACACCTTCTAATAGTTGGATTGTGCACTGAACACGGATTTTCAAGCTCAGTGGTAAGACTAACGTCTGTCCACAGTATTGCTTTCCTAGTGTCTAAAATTGTAAATTAATGGTAGCATTGAAGACAAATATTTTTCAGTATTTTTATTTACCTTCAAATACGGTTTTAATTGAAGCACAAGATGTTATACATGGGCACCAGAAAGAGCTGTAAATGCGTGTTTCTTATTTTAGTAGGAAAGGGAACTTTCATGTAGTATATGTTAACTCTTTCAGCTTCTTGTTATAAGCCAACTTTTGTTTAAGTTTTTGGTATTGTTCTGGAATTGTTCAGGGCAAATAAAAAAGATTTCAATTCTCTTATCTTCACACTTGTTCAGTGAATGCACAATGAGTAGTATTTTAAGGGAAGACTAATTTTATTGCATTCTGGAATAACAAGTTAGGTTTTCTTCCCCCTTGTATCTGTGGATAGATGATGATGTGTATGAAGTTGAAGATTTTATTTCTATACAAATACTTGTATCCTTATTTCTTAGTATTTTGCCCTATGTAATGAAACATCATACTCAGATATTCACTGTGTGTTGTGGTAACTGCAACTCAAAATAAGCTGGAATACAAAGAAGAACTGAAAGTATAATGTAGAAGGAAAGTAAAATGTAGAAGGAACTGTCTGCTTTTGTGTTTTGCAGTTGGTGTGTTTTTGTTCTAGTAAAGGAATTCTGTTTGAATTGGAGGGACGAAACAGAAGTTTTGGGGTTTTTTAAGGCATGGTACTTTAATTAGGCAGAAATTGCATGCATTACATCAGTTGGAATACTCAGAGGAGTTGGCAGTTAGATAGTTGAATAGCCATATTCTTGAGCAGTGAATTAATTATTCTGAAGTCCTCTCAGCATGTCAGGTGATACTTTCTTACTATAGACTTACTTGATATTTATTTGGAAATTGGACATCTCTAATTACCAGATTTAAGCTGAGAAAATGGTTTGTGTTAGTATTACCTACTACGTGTATAGGAACTCTGCAGGTTTGCAGTGCTGCCTTGACACAGGTGAGAATACTGGATGCAGTAAAGCAACGTATGTCTGTTATTCAGAAAAAATGTAATCATAAGTGATGGAATCATAGAATCAATGTTAGGGTTTGGAAGGGACCTCTCTAGAGATCTCTAGATCTTCTAGTTCAACCCGCCTCCTGCCAGAGCAGGATCCCCTAGGGCAGCCACACAGGAATGCGTCCAGGTGCGTTTTGAACGTCTCCAGAGAAGGAGACTCCACAACCTCCCTGGGCACCCTGTTCCAGTGCTCTGTCACCCTCACAGTGAAAGAGTTTTTCCTCATGTTGAGGTGGAACTTCCTATGTTCTAACTTAAACCCATTATTCTTTGTTCTATCACTGGGCACCACTGAGAAGAGATTGTCACCTTACCCTTGACACCTACCCCTCAGATAGTTGTATACGTTAATAAGGTCCCTAGAGCTGTTGGTCACACAGCAGGTTCCTAGACCTGCTGGTGACACTTCTTAATGCACCCCAGGATCCTGTTGGCCCTCTTGGCCACAAGGGCACATTGCTGTCCCGTGGATGACTTACTGTCCACTAGGACTCCAAGGTCTTTCTCCACGGGGCTGCTTTCCAGCAGGATGTCTGCCAATCTGTCCTGGTGCCTGTGGGGATCCATACGAGGACGGACGTCTCGACACCAATATGATGTTTCAGTAATCGCTGCTTTATTGCAAAAGTAGTACACATTTATACTGTTCTTACTTTCCTTAGCACACATCATGCATATTGTGATTGGCTACAGGCTGCCCAACACAAGCTGTTTACACGCGCCACTCTGACTCCATTGATTGGTAACTGCCTAACAAACATGCATATCCTGTGTTTCGTACAACTGCCTCCTTAAACTTGATAATTTTGCAGTTTCAAGGTCTTGTCTTGTCAACGCTTTGTCCTTTGCATGACTCCTGCTTACTGACTTGTTTAGTTCTTTACTAGCGTATCCAAATAGCAGGACGCAACAGGTGCCTGATGTTATTCCTCCCCAGATGCAGGACTCTACCCTTGTCCTTAATGAATTTCATGAGGGTCACCTTTGTCCAGCTCTCTACCTTGCCCAGATCTTGTTGGATGGCAGCACAGCCTTCGGTGTGTCAGCCACCCCTCCCAGTTCCATATCACCAGCAAACTTGCTGAGGGTGCACTCTGTTCCCTTATCCAGGTTGTTGATGAAGATGTTGACCAAAACTGGACCCATCACTGATCCCTGGGGAACACCACTGGCCACAGGCCTCCAACTTGACTCTGTGCCGCTGATCACAACCCTCTGAACTCTGTTGTTGAGCCAGTTCACAATCCACCTCACTGTTTAATCATCTATCCCACATTTCTTGAGCTTACCTGTGAGGATGTTACAGGGGACAGTATCGAAAGCCTTACTGAAGTCAAGTTATATGACATCCACTGCTCTCCCTTCATCAACCCATTTGGTCATGCCTTCGTAGAAGGATATCAGATTAGTCAGGCAAGGTTTCCCCTTGATAGTATATTGTTTCTCAAACTCTTTCCCAAATAAAAGGCATGCAAGTTTGTCTCATAACTGTTCTTTTCACAAATATACAATTAATTTCAAGTCTATATTTACGTCCTAATTAACATGTAATTAGCTTGCTTTATGTTAACTTGTAATTGCATACTATAAGAACTCTTTCTTTTCTTCGCTGTGGTTGTTAGGTCAATATGAGAAAGAGTTATCATAATGCTAACAATCATTTGACCAAAGATATGTATTATCATGAAAGCTAGTCTTCCATAGAGGCAGAATACCGTAAGTGGCAGAGAAATCCATGATTGTCATGAAGCTCAACAACAGCTCCTGACATACACTGTCAGTTCAAAGGATCATTGTAAAAGGCAAAAATGTACATTACATTTTTGCACAGTTATGGAATTCAGATGTCAATAGCAATTTGTTGAGGAGAAAGGATGTGTGGGCAAGGGGTGTCTGTGAAGAAATACCTTGAGCTTTAGAGAACTCAAGTATTTATCAAATTTTACTAAATAATGACTCTTTTAAGGTTGGACGATGAAGATGCTTGTCAGTTTTTAGAACTCAGGCCTGTGAATATATCTAGTGCATTAAAAATTTAGTGATTTTGTAATTGTAAGTATGCCTGCAGCTTCAAGTATAGTGCTGGAAGTACCATCCTCCCCAGAAGTAACTGAGTAGGCCCTCTGTCATGGTGACCTGATGGAGAGGTAGCCAAGGACAACAGTGACTGAGCTGGAAATCATGACTGCAGCTGCACTGCTGTATCCAGTACTGTGTTCTTTTTGAGACAGAAGCTTTCCTTGTCTAGGGAGTGTCAGTCTCACAAACTACACAAGATTTTCCTAAGTAAAAAGTATGTGTAATGAAAACTTATAGTATAATACCTAGCAGACCCAAGTTACTAGACAATGTAAGTATACTATCAGGGGTGATATTGGCATGACTTGCCACACATCTTCAAGCAAATAAACATTTATGTTTTTGTGTGTTTGTCTTGGCTGGGTCAAAGGGATTTGGCAATGTGTAGCCATTTCTTTATAGAGTTGATTGCTGATAACTTGCACTATAGAAAAAGCTGTCTTGGTTTGTAAGAAACTATCACTTGTCTGTTAGTCCCTTATACTTAGTCATCCTCAGTTCTGACCAGCCACATTTGGAAGCAAATACCTTCTCATGATGATGAAAATGAGAGACTACTCTTATGATCTGTATAAAAGCACTTTAAATGTAGACATACTGGTAAAATTCTATGTGATTAAAACTACACTGGGTAAGTCTCTGGATTTCAGAGCAGAAAAGTCATCGAAATTCTACAGTTTGCATGAAGCACGTGAAAAATGTTCCTATTTCTCCCACCCCATCTCGGCAAGAACTGAGAAGCTGTGTGTATGCGTAGGAGCATTTCAAGACACCATTTTTTTAGATATTTTGAACTGAACAGAACATTTATGCTGTAACCTTCCATTAAAAAAAATATGTACAAATGGATTATTCATCTTAAACATGCTGGAAAAAAATTGCTTAATATTTACTTAATTGTTTTTCTTCTGTCCTTGGTAAAAGCAAAGGCAGACTGAGACTTCAAAGTTTTAGAGTTCTGTGTACTCTTACTGCTGACAAATAATCTGCAACTGACTTTGATCTGGAGCCCAGGATGGGGCCCAGCTTTTCAAGCTGTTAAGTGCTATGACTCTTTAGTTGATTCTGTACCTGAACCTGAGCAGTTGTTCAGCCTTGAGTAGTCTCATGTCACTCCTGCTTCCTTTTCTATCTGTGTCTCACCTGTTTAGAGAGTAGTTACTTTGGGACAGTCATCTTTTGCGCTTACTCATCTTCCATTTGTATGTTTTATCTGAATAGGCTTTCAACTCACATGTCCAATCATTAAACATGAATGAATTACAGGAATAGTTTGTGCACAATTAATTTCTTCTTTGCTTAGTAGAAGTTACTGTTAACCATTTTTTTTCTGAGAAAACTATGATATTGTGTGGGCTGACTATTTCCACTTTTACTCTTTTTATGACAGAACTGTAGAGTTTTGACCTCTCCATTTGTCACTTTTTTTTTTAAAAGGGATTTCTTCTGCTCTGTTCCTGGGTGTATTCAGTTGCATTGTGATGTCTGTTATGGATCCCGGCATCTTATTTGTTCTTTTATTTCAAACTGTGCAGTACTTGGAACCATACAACAAAATACTCTTTAAAATACTAGCTCAGAGCCCAGAATAAAAGATTAAATTGAATTATCTATTGTTGGGTCCTTGGAAGAGAGATGCAGTACAAATACTTGAGCTACAGTGACTGAAGATTTCTGAGGAAGAAGGTACATTTGGAAAAGAAAGAGTAATTCTGAACACAAGAATATGTACAAAAAAAAAAAAGGTATCACTAGGGAGGTGGTAGCTCATTAGTAAGAAAAAAAAGTGGCTCATGTCTGACAATTTTTCTCCACTTTGGCATCTTGAAGAATGCTGTTAATATAACAGCAGCATCAAAAATGTGAGCTATGGATGTGCTTAAAACAGAAGATGGAAAAAGGAGCTCACCAGTATAACAAAGCAGCCTTTTGCAGTAGTATTTTCAGTATTGTTTAAAACAAACAAAGTGAAACCTCTGCACCTTAAATGTTTATTAGCTGCTATTTGTGCCCTAGTGCTTGAGTAGAGCTGGCTTTAAACATTACAGTGAACATGAGGAAATAATTTTGTGTACGTTTCCTGAGGAGTGTTTTTACTCAGTGTTGGAATTTGCTTCCTGAACCCTCGGTTTCCACATGCTTGAAATCATGCACTGAATTCAAATAAAAGGTGTTACAAAAGTGACAAAACTACCTGGAAAACTAAGCCTTTCTGCTTTTCCAAAATCCTTATTCAAGAAAACATAATTATGAGGAGATGGTATCAGCTTCCCGATGCAATGTGTGTGCAACCACTCTGCATGTTTCTATTTTCTGTTTAAAGTACTTAGAACTGCTGGCTAGAAACCAGGAACTGAAAGATCCGTTGATTATCCAGGTGGCTGAGGGATAGCATCCATGACCTTTATCCATAGAGTTAAGGGTAGAATTTAACATGCTTGCCACTTGCAAGAATACTTTAGGTGAGTCAAGCTGAAAATAGGTATTTTGAATCCTTGTCCCTCTCAGAGGTTTCATATGCCTTTATTTCTTGTCACTGTGGCTCTGATTTTAATGAGAAAAAGATTGGCAAATAAATCAAATTAAAAAATATTCTGTTTTTCTTGTGTTATAGCATTGTAACTGGCTGATTATATTTGTTTGTTTGTCTTCTCTCCTTTCCCCAAAAGAGCCTACTCCTTTCACGTTACTGCAGATGGTCAGATGCAGCCGGTTCCTTTCCCTCCTGATGCCCTCATCGGCCCAGGAATCCCTCGCCATGCCCGTCAGATCAACACTCTGAACCACGGGGAGGTTGTGTGTGCGGTTACTATCAGCAACCCCACGAGACATGTGTACACGGGTGGGAAAGGATGTGTCAAAGTCTGGGACATCAGCCAGCCTGGCAACAAGAGCCCTGTCTCTCAGCTGGACTGCCTGGTAGGTGAACAGGAACTTAGGCATAAGAGTAGCTGCTTATTGGATACTTTCTGTCTCTCTCTTTTTTTTTTCCCCAGTTTTTGCTATTCTAGTCATGATGATGATTTTTGTGCATGAACATATAAGGAACGTAGACTGCCTTATGTAGGGGTCCACAGAACCTTCCTAGGTGTTTCACTCACATCAGGAGTGACAACCTCTTCTTTTTGTAAGAGCATAGCAACCAGATAATGAAGTAATGTGCCAAGGTCACTTTAAGTCTCGCTATGCTTTTATTGGTGATCCGCATGTTATACATCTTGCTTGATTGTTTTCATGTCTGCAGGATACAAAAGGGACTGAGCGCAATCATATAGGTAGATGAAAAGCTAAGTTGGAAAAGTCAACTTTAATAAGAGCTGCTTCTCATATTAGAAGCGCATAGCCATTTGTGAAATATTAACTGAGAAGACTTAATGATGAAAGTGCAGTAATGTATGTTCTGAATGAAAATAATTCTAGCTTCAATGTTGATCCAGTTAAATGTGGTGGATTTTCTGTTTTGTTTTGGTTTTTTTAGCCTTTGCCCTTTATTTACTGATACCTTTATGTTGTCTAGTAGTAAAATTACAGTTGAATATGTATTCTTCTCTGTGGCAGGTATGTGTCTGAATGCACAGTCCTAGCTGCATTCATTTCAGTTATGGAGCAGTAATGGTTGACTAAACCAACATTTCCACTGCACTACTTACTGCTCCTTTGCTGTGAATAAAAGTAGTAGAAATAGGACTGTTGTTGACTACTTTTTGAAATGATTGTTTTATGTTTTGAGTTATAGATCCTAACCCTCCATTTCCTAAGGAACTGTTACCATGTTAAATTGGCAGCTGCTAGAGAAGTCATCATCCAATACATTTAAGGAGTCAAGCTTGTAATAATATACGAAGGCTGAAATGTTTTCCACCTCTAATTCCGCTGTGGTAGCTCTCAGTCAGCAATAGTATCACAAATATGAAACTAATAATATAAGTACAAAAAGAATCATGTTGAGCAAACATGAATCAAGAGCCAGTATGGGTTTACTTAAAATACTAACTTTAAAACATTGAATCCAAAATAGTATTTGAAAGAAAACTTCAAAAACTGAAAGGAATGAGTCTTGAACTGCTTTTTCATATAGGATTGCCTAAATGCCAAATGAAAGGTTATTTGCTGTAATATTTCTATTGTTGGTGACCTTAGCTGGTGAAGTATGCTTGTAGAAATGAAAGCTTACTTCAGCTCTGTTTCTGTGTAATGGGATGGAAGACTTGCCATTTGTCACATTTAAAACAGAGTAGACTGTGGCAACTGGAGTCTGCAGTTTAATTTCTGCAGCTGCAGTCTCTGGTTAGTGATGAGTAGTAGGTGTTTGCAACCTTTTAGGATCTGTCCTTTTCAGGACTTTGGTAATGGCAAAAAATAGCATCACGTTTAAAACTTGGATACTGTCAGAATCATATTGGTCGTCATTATTGGCAAGCATGTATTAACATAACTGAGGTGATTTGTATTGTACAGAACAGAGATAACTACATCCGCTCATGTAAATTGCTGCCTGATGGATGCACTCTAATAGTTGGTGGAGAAGCTAGCACGTTATCCATATGGGACCTGGCAGCTCCAACTCCTCGTATAAAAGCAGAGCTGACATCCTCAGCCCCTGCCTGCTATGCTCTGGCTATCAGCCCTGATTCCAAGGTGTGCTTTTCCTGCTGCAGTGATGGGAACATCGCAGTGTGGGACCTGCACAATCAGACATTGGTCAGGTGAGTCATTACTTGTTTACAGAAAACTTAAATAGAAGTTGCTCTTTGGACAGCCACATAAATGTTTATCTCCCTGAATAGTGGTTCATGACAGCAAAGTAAGTAGTATTTCTTAGCCAAAGAATGCAGTTTGCAGCTGAGTTGGACAGAAATGAGTTTTGGTAGCTTCAACCTAATCTTGGAAGATATGCTTTCAGGGCCTGAAGGGCTGGTCCAATAAAGGTTTCTTCAAGCAGCATTTCTGCTGGTTTGTGATTAGAATAAACTGAACATGCCTTTTAGGGGACTCTTTGAGATTTATTCTTTTCTTTTATCTTGAGCTTTGTGGAGCAGCAAAGAGAATTTTCAGTTCTTATTTAGTGATCATAAGCAATAGAATTAATCTTGCAGAAGTGTTTGAAAGTGTGGATCCCCTCAGTTCTTCAGGAAAGCATAAAGGACTGATGTTTTGTCATACATGAGAGAAAGATATTTGGTGTTTTAGGGGAAAGTTGATCTCTAGAATTTTAAGAATGGGTTGTGAAAAGCATAACAAATGGATTGCCATGTAATTTGCTTTTGAAATCTTTTGTTATACCTTTGATAAATAGGTTAGAAGATTAAAGTGTCTGGCAGGTCAATATTCAGCATTATACTACGACAGAGAAAGAAAGATAGGGTCATGTGTGAAATGGCTCTTAGCAACTAGCTGTGCAGTTTATTAGAAGATAAAGTTTGGTTTAGACATACCAAAGTAGCAGTGGCTTACAATATTATGAAAAGAGAGAGCCTTTTAGAAGTTCTGAACCCAAACACTGAAGATTCTGGTTAGTCTGCTGTTTCAGTTAAATTTTCTGTGTATCAATAATTAGTGTAAGCTTATGTGTCATTAATGTGCATGTAGATTTTACTTTCTGTTGAATTTTTAGGTCAACAACAATTTTAGTTATATAAAATCTTAAGAGTTTACCCTATGCATGCTTAATCTCTGTAAAGGTACACTCTCTCAATCTGTCTGTCTTGCCTTTTGGATGTTTGCTATAGGTATTCCCACCACTTGCTGGCTGATCTTGCTTATTAATAACACATGGAATTTTGAGACCAGAGCTACACAAATTGTGCAGTGTGACCTTTCTGTGGCAGCTCCTAGTGATTCATATCCTTCATTCCCAAGCACTAGTTGTCTTCCCCCCACCTGCCCTTCACCTTTCACATTGAGGCACAGGACTTTTTCATCAGCAATTAGCTTTGGAAATACGGGAGCCTCAGAAGGTTTTTGCCAAAGGATTAAGGAAAACTTGAGATGACCTTCTGGTGACTGAAAGCTGAGGATTACTGATGAGAAGATTTTAAAACAAGCTGCACCATTTAGATTTTTGTGATCTCCTGCCACGGAGAATGCAATTTTGCTGACTCAGCATGCTTATGTTTAACTATCTGTATCTCTGTCTGGATTCTTTCCTACTACTATTTCTGCTTATTATTTATCATCTTGACTTGCAGCCAAAGAAAAATACGGAAGCTATTTTTTTGAAACTGGAGCAGTTTTGTTCTCTCAGCACTTGTTTTAATCTGCATTTTCCATAGTGCTTTTAACTGTAGTTACTGTACTTTAATGTTCTCACAAGCTTTTCCTTTGCTTTTCGAAACCTGATAAGAAATACTTGGTTTTGTTCAGCTAGCCATGATGCAATTAATTTCTTTAGCACCTGGAAGAGATATTTGTAATACTGTTGTATTATGTGCTCAGTAAGAGGGAGGGGCTGATTTTTGCTGATCAGGAGACACAGAAGAGATGACACACACATACAGAGTCCAAAACTAACACCACAACCGTGTTTACCTTGAGCTGTGGCAGGAAATCATTATTCAGTCTGGTTTGTTTTATCAGGCAATTCCAGGGCCACACAGATGGAGCCAGCTGTATTGACATTTCTAATGATGGTACCAAGCTCTGGACAGGAGGTTTGGATAACACTGTCAGATCCTGGGACTTGAGAGAGGGGAGACAGCTACAACAGCATGACTTCACATCACAGGTAACTGGATTTTTCTAGAGTGGAGGGCAGGGTGGTGGGTGGGAAACTTTTAAGTTGAAAGCTGAGACTGAGCCCAGTGCCACTGGGAGATTGTTCACTCTCTTCTTTTCGGCTGCTTACAACACAATATTTTTGAGCTTTTGTGTGTTTAGCTTCCAGAACAAAATGATAGCCTGACACTGCTCTTTTTTTTTTTTTTCCCCTTCCTTCTATTTTTCTAAGTTACTAGGTAAGAGCAGGGGTTATTTAGTCATTTGAATTTTGAACTGCAGTGTTGCTGTTAATTTATTTAGCCCTTCTCTCTTTCCACCTCTCCCAATTAATTTGACCATTGTAGAGAAAAATAGAAAGTGTATCTATAGGGTAAAATAAAAAGTGTAAATGTGGTTTAATTTTCAGATATTTTCTCTTGGTTATTGTCCTACTGGTGAATGGCTAGCTGTGGGAATGGAGAGCAGCAATGTAGAAGTGCTACATGTAAATAAACCAGACAAATATCAACTGCACCTTCATGAGAGTTGTGTATTGTCACTCAAGTTTGCTTACTGTGGTAAGTTACCCTGAACACAGAACAGAAGGCCAGGGCTCCAATTAATGCTTTGCTGATTAGTTACTACATAGTCATAGCTCATGTGATAATAAAAAACTATTTAGTATCTCAGTTTCTTCAGTTATGATTAAATATATCTGCTTTATGAATTCAGATGTACTTATCTACAAACAACCATCTGTTTGTCTAAAAGCTGCTGTGAGGATTGATTTTTGTGTGAAAAACTGTTCCTACTTATAGAAGCTAGGAATTTCCTAGTATGTAACACACTGTCCAAAAGCGTGAGTGTCCATAATAATTCAAAGCAAAGTACTGTGCTGATGAGCGATGAGAGCTTTTATAATGGTAATTAGTTAGCAGATTCCACAGATGAGTTGAAAAACCCAAATCTGTCAGACAAATCTATTTCATATGTTTTCATAATCCTCCTGTTTTATATTCTAGGTAAATGGTTTGTGAGTACTGGGAAAGATAACCTTCTTAACGCATGGAGAACTCCTTATGGAGCCAGTATCTTCCAGGTGAGGATGATGATACTTTTAAAGAAAAAAATAGAACATCCAGAGTTCCAAGAGTGGGCTCGGATGTATTCACCTATGTGATCTACCCAAAATGGGATGCTGAGATGAGGGTAACAAACTCTTTTTCTCCTTTTTTTTTTTTAACGATGTAATGTATTTCTATTTTTCTTCTAGTCCAAAGAATCCTCGTCAGTGCTTAGCTGTGACATCTCTGTGGACGATAAGTACATAGTCACTGGCTCTGGAGACAAAAAGGCTACAGTCTATGAAGTTATCTACTGAAAAATATGATGGGGATATAACTTTTAGAAGTTGAACTGGGCCAAAATTGTTCTTAATTGTAGAAGTAGGAAGGTTTTGCCTTTTAAAAAAGGAACAAAAGTGTTGAGGTTCGAGACCTTGCCATGAAACTACTCGATTTTTCAAAATAGAAGGCAACATCCAGCAACTAAATGTTGGCTACGTGGACCAAACGGAACACAGAGGCAAGATGGACATATGTAGCCTAGGTTTCTGACATAGTTTTTAAAAGCTGAGTCTACTGAAGAATGTTGGAGCCTTTTGTTTTTTCTTTCTTTGTGACCTCATGCAAATTGTTCTCATTGCCTGAATATGGGGGATAAATACTTTTCTGTTCCTTGCGGTTCAAGTTGCATTCTGTCCTGTGTAGAGCAGTGGTGTCTCAGATGAACTTGTTTCCTGGTTTTGCATCTTGTGATATGTTTTTGTATTTTTGTTGAAGGTCAAACATTTGTATAAATTGTAAATATATTTAGTTTATTACAGTAAAGGCTTTAGTACCAACGACCAGTCTTCCCCCCTGCCCCCTCCCTGCCCACCCTGCTTATTTAAAATTAAAAACCTTTTGGGGATATAAGTACCTTTTTAGAAGTAAAAGCAAACACTATGTATAGTTTGAAAATGGTCTCTTATTCTTTATAACTCTTCCTAGATTCCTGTATCATACTTCAAAATAGTTGTTTTGACATAGTAGGGTATCAAGTCCAGTAGATACTGTCTTGTGCTACAGAAAACTTAAAAGGCAATTTTGTACTAATTATAGTGTAAATATAAAAATTGAACATTTCATAAAGTTGTGCAGTTTATTTTAAGTTTACTCTGATGTCCCATGTATATGTTCTTTGACAGGTACAGTAATATGTGCCTGATGGTAGCTCATTCTGTCATTTCTCTAGAAAAGGTGACTTCCCCCTCCTTTCTCCCCCAGCTGAACAGAATTAATGCGAGACTACATTTCAACCAAGTACAGCAGAGCCGTTACTCATTAATTGAGGACGTCTGTGATTAAACAAAGCTAAATAAGTTGCATCCTTTGTATTTTACAGAGAGGTGGTAGTTAATGACCATTTCCTTTATAATACCTTGTCTCTACTTAGATACTCAGGTAAATTTAATTAAATTACCAAAAGTGTGAGTTTTACAGGGGATCACTTAAAGTTAAATACTTGCAGGGCTGCAAGTGAAGTGAATTAACCTAAATTAAGTTAAAATGGCTTCTTAATTTCTTGTGAGAGTATTGACAAAGGAATATTTTGATTTTTAACTAATCTACGCTACAAATTAATTATTTTCCCGTGTGTCCCATGTTAGGCAGGCCTGTAGGCTCTATGTTTTCATACTGAGCAATCTTTGAGTCCTTTCCACTATCTCATCAGTGTGTGACATCTGTGAAGAGCCATGCTAAGCAACTAGGTACCAAAGCTTTACATCTTCAAGGTTTCTTGGTGTACTCAAAAGAAATGGATGTGGAGAGAATGTGTACATTTTATTCCAACTATGTTTTTTTTCAGATTGAGTTCTACTGCCATGTGCAAGACAAATCTAGCTCTTGCACCATTGAGGGCCACGCATTTCCTACAGTCTGTAATTTAATAAAAATTTCTGTTGCTAATGGAGAGTAGTGAGGAACAGAAGGATACCTTTGAGCAAATAATTCAGATTACACAAACTGGCAGACAGGGTAAGACTCCTCTGTGAAGAGCTGCCTTCTCAGTTTGCAAGCGTTTGACAATGACCTATATCCCTGCTCTTTCAAAGACAAGTAACTAGGAAGAAACAAGTTTGACAGATTTGACTGGATAGGGAATTTCTCATCTGGGGGCAAATTTCCTCTCAGTTTCCAGTCTGAAGAGATATCAGTTTTCTTTTCAATTTACATGCCCATTCTACTGAAACCATTTTATAGCATCTAGAATTGTGATAGCCTTAATACATTAACTTTCCATTTGGAATGTAAAATGTTAACCCTTCAGGATAATCTGATCTCCTAGACATTTGAAATCAGTGTTCTATCCATATGTATCTATATCTTTGTCTATTGCTGTGTTGTGAGTATCTATCTGTATGAAAATGACAGACCAGCTTAGGCAGTGGTCATATTCCTTTCACACATAGTGAGGCATAAAGCCAAATCAACAGGCTTTTCAAAGAAATAATTATATTTGCTATACTGAAATATTGTGAAGTACTATGCCGTTATAAAAAGGGAAAGTTTTTTAAAAAGAAGAGTATGTACTAGGTTACTTGATTTGTACTCTGACTTTGGTTTTGTGTTGATTTTTTTTCTGAACATCCAACTCTGCCAGTGATCATTGACTTTGTTTAGCAGCACTGGGAATGTGACTAGGAACATTTGGATTTTTTCCAAAGTACTATCACCTTGGGTTTTACTTTATAGGTGTTCCTTTTCCATTCTTAAAAGTTGGTATCAGAGGAACTAAGAGAGGAAGTATTCTAACACATTAACTTTTAAGAAGATATACACATGTATATAACTAGTCCACAAAAAGTTGTGATATAGAGGTTGTTAGTAAGACCAGATTCTTGGGAATCAGAAGGTTCAAAATCATAGTATCAGGAAAATCATGAAATGTCTTGCCTTCTAGAATGCACAAGTGAGTCAGAGCAGTTATGGAATTGGACTTTATGCATGTGAGTGAATCTAAACATATTTGTACCATATATTTCTCGGTTGTAATTTAAAAATCTCTACTTTCTTTCCCCAGTCAGATCATTTTTAAGCCTTGGGTGTGAAAACTTGGGGAGGCATAGTTCTGTCAATTTTTTTTTCAGGTTTCACTGTTAATTTATGAACCTTTTTTCTTCATTCGTCAAACAAAATTTGTCTGATCCACCAGCAACTTCCAGTGAAAAGGTACATTTAGTGAAATCTTGGCATGTCTGTCTATGCTATTACCTACAAGATTTAAAACTTGCAGAGCTAAAAGCTTCCGTAAGGTCTTATAGCCCAGTGTAAAGTAGTCAATGGAAATAACTGCATATTAAATGAAGAAACAGACCAACCCAGACCAACAGTAACAGAAAAGGTACTGGGAAAAGCACATGGAAAAAAGAAGTATGGCTGTATACATGGTGTAGGTAATTTTTTTTTTTTTGCTTAGTTTAATTACAATCCTAAAAGATTCCTTTTCTTAGTCCATTTCTGGGACAGTCTGTTTGCTGAGTGGCCCTCAGTACTCAGAGATGGCTGAATTCTACTCTGGCAAACACTAGTGTCCGGTAGAAGCAGGAAGTTTACAAATGATGTGTTGGATGCTGGTGCAAACAAAACTAATGAAGAGGAGATTTGTGGTAATATCAATTCAACTGAACAAAATCCTTTGACGATTCTATTATATATATTTCGTATATATGCAGTAGGCATAACCTTTTACAAATCAGTTGTGCAGAAAATCATGATATTATTTCACACACTGCATTTGTCACAGTGTCAGAGTATCTCTTTGTTTATAGTTCCAAGAAAGGATAGAGTCATAGAATGGCCTAGGTTGGAAGGGACCTTAGAGATGATCTAGTCCAACCTCCCTGCTATGGACAGGAATGCCTCTCAACTAGGTCAGGTTGCCCAAGGCCTCATCCAACCTGGCCTTGAACATCTCTAGGGAGGGGGCAGCCACAACCTCTCTGGGCAATAGTTACTCACATCAACCCACAAACTGCTGGTCCCTGAGAGAGTACTTTCATCCACATTAATTGTTTTAAATTTGTTTGGCATTTCGAAAGCTTTTGTTCCTCTACAGGAAAGAGGGAAGTACCAAATGAATATGAAGTTCGTAGACTGTTAAAATAGTAGTGTTACTTTTTTAAATATAAATGTCAAAGTAGAATTGGTCATCTAGTGACATGAATTATTTTTGTGTATGAATGATAGTTTATCTGTCACATCTTTGCATTGGTGATACAGGTGGAAGTTTCAGAAGCATATAGTTACTTAAGTAACTTAAACTCAGATCTACAAATTGCCTTTTATTTTGTTATTTTTGTGAAAGACTGACCTACTTATGAGCCTGTGGGATCATGTTAGTCTGGTTATTTTTATTATATGGGTGCAATTTTGAGTTGATGGGGAAGTTCCACCATTCTAGTGATTCAGAAGGGTGGATTTTTTCAGGCTAAGGAAGAATACTGAATGCAGATGTCGCACTATTGATAAAGTGTTTACCCTTTAAGCCACTTCACTGAAGAAGCTGAACTGGCTCCAACTATGCTATCTCTGAAGGATTTTACTTTTTTTTCCTACCATAAGTGCACAGAAAGAATGTAGGAATGTAGGTCTGTAGAGGACTTTAGTCATGGTGTCCCGACAGAAGAAGGTCTTTTATTATGGAATAGGAAAGGTGAAGCAGCTCAGAGTAGGACCTGATGAACACCAGAATGAAAGAAAGGGTTCATGGCAGGGAGTACACAGAGGGATGAGGGAGAATGGGAATATATACACACACATACACATTTTAGACATAGTCTATCATGTAATCTGTAAAATTCACCTAGAATGAGATTCCCATGTGCAATTTCACTGACTTCTGTTTCTCCATAAAGTTGTTCAGATACTTCTGCATAGTGATTCAAGGACACCTGAGCTGTGTATTGGAACTGGAAGTAGTCATTTCTTTGACATCCATAAGCAGTCATCTAATCCTAAGAGGAAAGAGAGTTAAATCACAGCCAGTTCTCAACATTTCCCATTACCATTGTAGCTCAAGATCAGCTTTCAGCAACAGATAATCCCATTTTTAGCAACATGCTCCCAGATGTCCCATTGCAGCTTAAGTGCTTAGTGCAGCATGGTGGATTTTTTCTAGGGAAATCAGACTTGTGGAAACTGGATGCTTTAAAAATCTGCCCTGTGGGTCTAGCTAACTGACATTTCTGAGAAGTTTACTCAGAATTTCTGTTCAACTGCACAGCAAAAACTGTGGTTTGAACACTTTTAGCATGTGAGGTGTTTCGTTGTGCGTTCTTTTTGGCTTTTTAAAAATTTCATTTTTTTCTTCTTACGTAACTCTTTAAAATCTATAAATTGAATACAGCAAGAAAATACAAAGGGAAATAAGACTGAATAATTGTTTTCAGCAGGCAGAATGTTGCTAAAGATGCTGTATCTCAAAAGAAAAGAACCTATTGCTTCTACAGTGTTTTAATTCTTGAGAGAGGTGGCTTTGTGTCTCTTTGTAGCTGAAGTGCTATTCTCAGAAAACTGAATACCAAAAGATTGGTAATGTGGGACCAATGTTAGTTATCCTTTACAAATCTAAGCAGAATTTTGTTTTGTTGTGTCCACCTCCCTCCCCCCATATTCTTTATTGTAAGGTCTCACAGTCAACTTCCAGAAGCTGAACAGCAGGCTGCGCTCCTTCTGCTCATGCATTAGTAAGAATTTTGTTGCTAACAAGTCGGTTGGTAATGTGTAGGCTACAGGAAAATTTGATTAAGTCTTTCGGTGGATAGCTGCATAGATAATATCAGGTAGTATGTGTTGTAGTAATTTCCCTTGCTGAAGCAAGTGCCCAGAGATAGATAGCATCATTATTCCATACTCATACTTTCGCTGTTCATGGAATTACTGGTCAGTTTAGTTGACTTATCATAGAAAACTTCTGTGGTTGCTTCTAAGGTAAAATTTAAATTTTGAGGTTTTTCCTCTCCTAAAATTTCACATGTGATTTCACCCACAGTCA
This sequence comes from Trogon surrucura, assembly GCA_020746105.1. NCBI lineage: Eukaryota > Metazoa > Chordata > Aves > Trogoniformes > Trogonidae > Trogon > Trogon surrucura. Next base: position 18,965,371 of record CM036658.1, read on the forward strand.
GATTATGTTGATTCATAGAAGAGTTGCTGCAAGGAGCACTAGACAGGTGCTGTTGTGTAAAGCTTGGCAAGGATTGCCTTTGCTATGTCTGCGGTAGAAAGGTATAGTATCTTCTGAACCTTATTCCTATCTCTGTTTTCTACCAAGAATGAGTTAGAAGTAAAGATAATGCGTAGTTTGGAGATTAAGTAATCAAACATGCTGTTATCATTATCCCCTTTGTATACTCTGTCATTAGCATAGAAAACGGAGATGATAGCTTGTAACTGCAAATAATAAATGCTGCTTTTCCTTCAAGGACTGATATTAACGACAGTTTAAAAAAGTTAACGAGCAGAATGAAGGGGTCATAAACAGTAGTTAACCCAAACCATTGGGAAACAGAAATTACTTGTTACTTTCCTCGTAATGAACCTAATTTGTTTAAAATAAAATCCATCTGTTCATGTTACAGTCTTTGTCTCACTTACTTACAGCAATCCACAATGGATTACCCCGTTACTTTAAAAATTGGCTGCAATTATGATAAGCTAAGAACTCTTATTTTGTGGTTTGCTGTAGCAAGATACTTAGAAAGCAATGAAGCTTCTATTTACTCTTAAAAAGTAGCAGTTGTTATTTTTTGAAGTTGGACCTGAGTATTTTCTTAATTGGGTTTCGAGTATATATATATATATATAAAATCTGATGGCTTTGCAAATTCAAAATATTTTTGATTGTTGATCAATCAGCCAAACACCTCTGTTGAGTATGTAAATGACCTTAATGTCAGTTTAGTACTTGCTTAGCATGCCATGCATGCAACAAAACTTTGGAGTGTTTCACATTTTGTGGCCACATTACATTTTCATACTGGAATAAGTTTCCTTTTCATACAGGGACCAGTTTACTGCTGTGCTCTCCTGTGTTTCCTGTTAAATGTGTATTAGTCTTCTAGCACTGTTCAAATGCATTATACATACATAATACTTCTGTCTTTCTCTATCTTCCTGATTGTTAATTATGTGAGATGTGTATTTCTGACAGCAGTTGAGTGAATATTTGCTAATCTATGATATAACTGAGTTTTTGAATGTGTCCCTCAAAGAGTTTTATAGACTTTTACAGAGAAATCATTAATTTGCATTTCTTAAACTCAAGATTCTTGAGTCCTGATACTCTTTTCTGTTTTCACCAGTGAATCTGTCTAAAGAAGTGATTTTTTTTAATGGTTTTGATAGGATTTTTTTATTTGTTTATGTAGACACTCTTCTTTGCTGAGTGCAAGTTATTGACCTGGTACTCTATCTGTAATTCTGCCTGGTTCTTCAGTGTTTTATCTAGCTGTAATTTATTAAAAACCACAGAATTGAAATGGGGATATTAATGACAAGTGGTTTAAATGTAAGAGTTTCAAAATGCATGTTAGAATATTTCAACACTTTGTTCACTGTAATTTTACATTTTTTTTTCATTACTTAAATAATTAAAAAAAATCCTTAGGGTTGAATTATAGTAAATTTTTATACATTACAGTGCTAATTTTGTCTACCAGTGGACAGCAATAATTTCGATGGGATTGTTTTTACCTAATTTATTCTTACTGGGGGGGAGGGGAAAATATTAACCTTGAAAATTTTGCTAATTATAATAATTCCATTAAGATTATTGTTTGTTTTTAATAATCTCCATGCCTTCAGAAATGTGTTCTTCTCTATTTTGAAGAAAAACATACAGATATACAGGGTTCTGTAATAGAATGTGTTTACAGTATTTATCCCCTGGGCTTACTGTAATAGTAAGGGGAAGTACAGATATAACTTGCAATAGTTGCTAGTGTTATGTGCCTTTGAATCATTTTCTTTAATTCGTTAATTTTTTTAATATATCTTAGATAAGGGTTAGCAGCTTTAAATCAGTTTCATTTCTATTAAAGTGGATATGGTGATGCATTCTTAAAGCTTTACTAGTTTTACTAAATTTAAATAATTTTAAGTCTATAAGGTAAGTGGTTGTATGTGTGATTTTGAACTGATTGTAGACTGTTCAGTTTCTTTTTAGGTTTTAAGCACTGTTAGAGTAGATGGAGAACTTATGGTCATATTTGGCTTATTTTTTTATGCTTTCATTTTGTACTATATATGATCAGTGAGACTTTCTCAGCACAATAGATGTGCTCACTGTAGTGGCTTTTTAAATGTTCCCATAGATTGCACTGTGTGATTCATTTGAATTTAGCTTACAAATCAATCTTTTTCTGTAGGCATCTGCTTTGTATCTTGACAAGTATAAAAATAATCAAAAATATCACTGTGTTTGACAGTGAGACTGTATATTTCTCTGAGTGTGAATAGTATTTAGCAAGGCTTGTCTAGTTAAAAGGCAGTTAAACTAGTAATCATACATGATCTGTGTTTAACTGCCATTTGTAGAAAAAGTGCTACAAAGTAATATGTGGTGATAACAAATTCAGAAGGAAAAGAATATGATATTCAGATAGCAGCTTGAATGATTTGCTGTTAGCATGGGGCCCAATAACACTACAAAGCTATAAACTCTGTCTTTCTAGATTGCCCAGTTAGGTGGCAGAGATGCAATTTGTCTTTTCTGAAGCTGCCTGCTGCTTGCTAGGTCCATCTCCTGTCACAGCCTATTAGCTCCCTGAGAAAATTGGTGGGAAATTGCCTGCAGATTGTAGGAAATTGCATCTCCAGGCCCTGGAAAAAAATGTAGGATAGCACAACACTGATCCTCCCAGAGCAGCTATTAATACAGCAAAAGCTGACCTTTGGCATGGTGTGCAACGACTTTGCTATTTGCTGAATAAAGACTGTATTATGTGTGGTTGAAGGAGGGTACAAATTATTATCCTAGCTATGCTTGTAGCTAGCCTGCTCCAGGAAGCTTAAGCATTAGTGGTAGGTTTTGCTTGCCCCCTACTCATTCTTAATGGTAGATGGGAGATGTGATGTTAGAGCCTTATCCAGAAATTTCACTGTATGGATGGGCAAAAGCCATTGTGTATTTAAATTATGTTAGTACACAAGAAATTCAAGGGCTTGGTGACAAAATTGAAAGATAATTATGAAGCAAATCTCAGAAACAATTATAATTACTTCTACTTGGTCTAGCCTTGGTGAGAGTAAGAACAACTTTTTGCCTGTTATGTTCCATCTGTATATTCGTAATAAACATTTGATTTCGAAGTAGTTACATTGAAATGGAGCGGATTTTATACTGCAACTGCTGAGTATAAAAGTCTTGGAACATGGATTAGCTCCTTGCCACTAGGAAACTCACCTCTGTCTTGCTTGAACAAATTCCCATGTATTCTTTATGATGTGATATGCAATGAGTTTCATCCTCTGTCATTTCTACTAGAGCTACCTTTCCATTCTTGTACTTCACCTCAGTTTTATAGGGCCTTTCAGTAACAGAGTCAACTTTTATGTGAATCCTGAGAGAGGAGATACATAGAATTAGTTTGCAACCAAAAAAGAAGAAAGCCAACATTTTCTTTGAGCTTGCAATTGTACTTAGTCGGTTCAAAGCCTCCTGAGGAAGATGTGTGTGTGAATCAGAATGATGTATTGATCAGAAGTGAGCATGGGGAGGGCAGCAGCGGGTAAAAAAGTCATTTTGCAATCAAGATCATTGCTATTTTCAAACTCAGCTGAGATCTGTTGGTAACTGGCGGCTGTCCAGGGATCTGAGTGAAATCGATATGTTCATTTCCTATTGTGTTAGTGTCCACTGATGCAAATGAGCTGACAAGGCTTACTAACATTCACACAACTTATTAGAGAAAATTAGCAGCCTGCCTTAAGGAGGTGAGATTGAGAGGCTCAACATAGGGCAGCATGACAAAACAGGTACTGCTCCTAGTTAAAAGCACAGCTGAAGGGGATCGAGAGCACTTATGTTACACAGCTCTCTAAGCCTGTTTTGAATTCTTATGATCATGCATGCACACACATGTGGATCTGAAATGCTAATTTGTTGAAGCATTGCCTTTCTAAATTAGTTATAGCACCTTTTATGGAAGTTAGCAGTTGAGTGCTGTGTGTCTTTTCTTATAAAACACAAATACAGGAACAGAAGAGCTGTGGTGCTTGAGCCTTTACTCTGTATTTACAATAGCTGTTCATCTTCCAAAGTTACATACTAATTGCATTCTCAAAATAAACCTCGCTATTTAGTAACAAATATGTTTTTTTTCGTGTAGTGCAATACCTATGTTGGAATGAGCAAAGAACATTTAAGGGACACAAAAGATCTGTCCAGTTTAGAGGATGCAGAAAATCTGCCCTGGCTAATGACTGAATTTGCCTTATAACAAACAAGCTAAATTGAGTGATACAATATACAGAAATGAATTTATTCTCGCTGATGGAATTACAGACACTGTTACCTGCATGCCTACTCTGGCTTTAATGTGGCCAAGCCCATTATTCTGCACAGAGCAAGAAGATAACAAGTCATTCGTACAAAAAGCAGAAACTTCTTGTCATAAAATCAAAATTGCAAGCTCTTGCTTTGTTATGGAAAGACAAAAAATTCAGACTGGGCTGAGGGAATTGGAGTGCACCCAATGCCACTTAGGATAGTTGGATGGTTTAAGAGAGGATTAGTGGGGAGAAAACGACTTGGACAAGCCAGTTTTGAGCCAGCACCTAGTGACTAGAAAAGTTGTGCAAGCCTTAAGCAGCACCCTTCATCCTGTAACATGTTAAGAGCTCCAGCAAAAGGCAGGGCACTAAACTGCGCTTGCTTGCTTTTCTGTAATGCTGTAATGTTTGAAGAGAGTTTTTTTGTGAATCTAAGTTCTGATTAGTCTGAGTTTGGTCAGGCCATGTTTTTCATATTGCACAAATACAGCCAATAATGCTTCAGTAAAACAAAATCTGGGTTCTTTAATTAGCCTGACTCAATTTTTTCTTTTTTTTCAGTGATGCCTTTTCACTTGCCACAGTAGGAAAATGCAGGTTTTTTTCCCCTATGTTCATTCAAATTTCCAATATTCCAAATGTCATATAAGGGTTCTCATTTACTGCATTACCATGTTGAATATTAGTTGGTTTGCTGGTGTCACTTTTCCTAGTCCCAGAAAAAAACAATCTACGAATAGTTTGTCATACCCAGAATCATATTCATGGTCATTCATTGAAACATTTCACAATGCTTTTTAAAGCTCTCCATTAATCACTTCTACTATGCTTAATTTTCATGAAATAGTTGATCTGAGCATTCCTGTGCTCTACCAAAATATCACTCATCCTGTGCTATACCTTTCTGATACTTTAGCTGAGAGTAAACCAACCTAGCCTCCGCCACTTAAGAATCCAACACCAAGAGACAAAACCCAATAGAGTTTGGTCCAGTTAGCCCAAGAACTTACTTTTCTGTCATATATCCCGAATCTTTTCTTTATACTCTAGTAAAGATTCAACGTTCTGTTTATAAAAAGGCACTAAGCAGGCATATAGCATGACCATAGCCCTTCTTAAAGCTTTTAGTATTGGGATGAGGTGGTGGCCATGTTGAAGTAGGGAGGAGGATGCAGGGGGAAAATGAAGACTGAAACCTTTCTTTTAACCAGGTGCTTCTCATTTGTGCTCAGCTGTGATGTGGATAAGTCTGGTCAAGCATGTGGCCTCAAGGGCAAGGCAAGCAAGAGTTTGGAGGAGCCCAGGTGCCATATTCTGGTGAACACCCAGTAATGTTGGGTGGTGGAGTGAGCAACAGTGTGCACACAAGCTGGTGGAGTATAATAGGTCCTCCATCTTGCTCAGCTAGCCCCAGTGCTGCTGGAGAATGGTCTGGAGTGCTAGGCAAGTTGCTGAGGGGGTGGGGAACTGAGGGAGGGAGACTGGCTTTTGTGCGAAGGGTCACTGGGGAAGACTTAGGGTAGGGAAATCAGGATCAAAGGATGCAGTATAAATAAATCTCTTTTGGATGAGGATGAGCTAACGAATTTAAGAATAAATAATTTATGACCCCACCACTAAGTATTTTTGGGGGTCTGGACTTGTCGAAGATGGTCCAAGGATAAGTGAATAAAAAGACCTGGAAGAAGGGGGTTTATGGGGTGGCATCAAGTGTTTGGCTTGTTGTGGCTACTTCCACTTGTGGGGTCTCTACTAAATTAACAGTGAACTTGTCATCTCCCTCGCCTCCCTGCAGCGTGCTGCTCTGCAGCAGATTGGAAGCACCAGGAGGGGAAGGAATTGCATACCCTGGCTCTGCTGCCTCCCACCAGCCAGGGCGAAGAACTTCTTTAACTGGGATTTGTTTACTGGAAAGGAAGGTGACTGTGGATTGGATTGGAAAGGAACATTATTTTTCTGCCAGCAGGGAAGACTCTTCCATTTACAGAGGAAATGGAGATACGTTAGACATAGCGCAGTCAAACAGCAATGAAGATATAACACCAGAAAGGTAAGCTAAGACTTTATACTTAATTGAAGAGATCTGAGTGCAATATTACATTTGTGTTATTGAACCAAATACCACAAAGCCAGGATGTGCTGGTGTTGTTGGTTGTTCTGATTTTTTCATAGTACCCTCAGTAAAGAAGGCAGTGGAAGATCAAATATTCAAGCAAATGTTTATTTGCATGTTTGATAAGTTCCTGAGAAATGGTCTTATCCAACTAGGCGATGGCTAACTACTGTGGTTAAAGTGTAATGTGCTTTTGGCAGAGACCGCAGCACTCTGGTTTGAGTCAGTTTGCTTGGAATTGTTCTAATGAAAATAGACTGTATATAGGCACTATCAGGGGTTCTCTCTGTTCCCAGGGAAACATCTTACATGTAAGAAATTTCACCTTCCCCTTCAGGAGCACAATATCTAGAAGAGACTGAAAATTCCCAGTGCAAATATGTTGATGATTAACTTTTGATCAGTCATACTAGAGACTTTGGAACCTGAGGCAGGAAATGGATGAAGTATTTGCCTAGGTGAAGTCTCTGCCTTTTGCAGCATGGGCAGCTATAATGTGACATTAATAGCTCCTGTTTCAGAAATAATACAGGCCAGTGTCACAAAGTGCTGAACATATTATGGCACTTACCTCCAGAAAGAAAAAGAAAATCCTTTAGCAATTCTACTGAGACTTCTTTGCTCTCTCATCTTTGCAAACTGGAAAATAATACAGAAAATTGCAGGTATCGTTCACAATGGCTGTTGCTTTTCTAGGACCGGTACTATAGAAATCCTTAAAAGTGGGTTTCATGTTTGTGTGGGTTCTGTTAGTCTCATATGTAGTGACAGAATCTTCTGTTAGGAACAGAACAGTATTCTGCTGCGTTGCTTTGAAATGTTCCACAAAATGTGCTGTAGTGAAGTGTCTTCCCTACTGCACTACTACAGTAAAGTCTGAGGCTTATCATAGCAATTTCCCATGCTTTCTTCCAAAGCCTGAAAATATGCCTCAAGCAAGACATTCAATCAAAAGTAAAACATTGTTCGTTATTGGCTGCCTCTCCAGCTCCTTGGGAGGTATCTTGCTGCTACACCAATGTGAAGAAACTCATGTTACAAAAGCAAAATGAAAGAAAACAGAAATTAAGCAATAAGAACAGTTTCAGCTCTGAGCAATTGTCTGAGTATCCCACAGCAATCAATTTTCTCCCTCTAGAAAGAAGAACTTTAATTTGATCTTACTTTCACTGATTTATTTTCTTTTGCGGTTTTGATTTTTTTTTAAAGGAAGCATTTTCTTTTTGTAAGTCTCTAATTGGAGATGGGGAAGATTTAAAAGGCCTGCCTAACATCTGTAACTCTTTTACTCTTCCCCCCGCCTTGATTTTTGTCTTGGGATTGCATACAAGCAAAATATGTATTTCTCTAGTCCTGAGGAACCAGTTGTGATGAGTGAGCTGAGTTGCTGGAGTGTTCTGCAAGAATTGGTACATCAGGACTGACCTCTTTTACATGAAACTAGTTAGAAATGGTATTAAATCCCAGTCTACTGTTCTTCAGCAGTTTATGAGGCTACAGTGTTTAGTATCTTGTTGTACTGGAAGAAAAAGTTGCTTTGTAATTTCTGTTAGCTTTTCAATGAACGTCATGTTGTGCAATCAATATGTGCTTTATTTAATGCTGTGGGTGGAGGGAGGTCATTTTGTAACTACCAATTCAGACATCCAGCAGACAATCTATTGGAAACCCTCTCTCAAAACTAAAACCAGCAACCAACTGGGAAAAAAAAGCCTTTCTTTTAGGGCTGTAGACCTACCTGCTTTACTGAGAGGAGTGAGACACATGCACATCCACCACAGGCCTCCTCAGTTACACATCTATGCCAACCTTTACCAAAACATGTTTTTCAGCCAGTTCTCTTGTATTTGTACCACAAAACTACCCTATTATTTAGTGTAGGCTTCTAGCTTCATATCTGCTTGGTTATTTTCTTCCTAGTCTCTATTAATGACCACTTCACTAAAACCAAGGAGGAAGCACAGTCCTTATGTTGATCATAAAGGCTACTGATCTCCTGCTAGTGCGTTTTCTCATAAAGCCAGTTCTTACCAAAGTTACTCATTTAGCTTGGAAAGTCTCAGGTGGTCTGTCTGTCATAAGATCGTTGAATAAAATCTAGGTCGGAAGAGATACCCGTATGTCAGGCAGAACCAGGTTCAAAGACAAGTTGAGTTGCTTAGGACTTGTCCAGTTGAGTTTTGCATAACTCCAAAAATGGAGACACCACAGATTTTTCTGGACAACATGTTTCAGGATCTAACCATTCTCATTATGACTTTTTTTTTATTATTATTACTATTTTTTTCCCAGTTGAAATAAGGACTGTTACCTCTTCTCCTTTGGCTGTGCAGTCCAGAGAATTGTGCACTCTCCTGACAGGCAGACATAGTTTGATGGGGCAGAATGATTTGCGGGCTGTTCTCTCTCCATAGAACTCTTTGAGAAGAGAGAGACTGTCTTCCTCCTCTTTGTTGTTCTGCTTGTGGTCTTTGCTCAATTTTTAGTATGTATTTCTCATCTACTGGAGTGGGACAGGTGCTAACTTGCATTCATTAATGTATAACCTGCCATCATGAGTGGTGGGAGACAAATGGGATGAAGTAGAAGGAGAGAAGATAAGATGAGCATGGGGAAACAGCGTTGAAGGTGGCAACCAGCTGGGATGAAAGGAGCTGGAAAAGACAACCTTATGTAGGGAGAAGAGAAATGGTAATTTTAACTCCTGCATGGGTATGACTCAGTCTTGAGTAGGTGGTAAAATCTTGTCATGTTTTTTTCCTCTTTCGTTATACGAAGAAGGAATTTATACCTTAGAAATACCGTTGTGGTTTCCATCTTTGAGAGCTGTTAAAGCTCTTCTGTACATAAATCACTCCCTCCCAAGCAGTAGCTGAGATGAGTCCTCCTTAACTGCAAGCACGGCACTTGCATGCAGCACTGACTTTACAGAGAAGAACTTATTCTTGGGTGATCTGCAAAAGCACTAGAAAGCTGTTATGTGCTCTTATTGTGTCTGAATTGTCCTAAAAGCTGTTTCCATAACCTGAGCAGTCACAGGAACATTGTGTGCACTGGAATGAACTTGGGTAGTGGTAACAATACAAAACATGGATTCAAAAATATAACAGTCCTTTCATGATCACTGCTGTCTGGGGCATACTTAGTGGTGAAGACCTGGGAGTCCTCAGCTCTGCTTTTGGTGCCATCTGATATGTGTGTGTGTGCCCAAATGCGGTGTGATGGCCCAGAGGAGGTCCTAAGAGAGCTGTTCTCCTCTTACACTTTATTCACCAACTTGTGACTTCAGCTATTGTGGAAGCCTCACTGTATTCTTGTCCAATTAGACACCGTGTACTCTACCATGGCATTGAGATATGCAGATTATATTTACTAGTTATCATTTGTAAGGCAAAGTTCCTGTGAGGCAGAAGCACTGTTTTACTAGTGTAATGACCATAGATTGAAAGCAGTGTGTGGATATTAAAGGTAAGATAAAATGTGGCATACCAGATGAAATGTGGTGCATAATGTGGCTTGTAGACACAGCTGAACAAATTGCTTCAGTAGCTTCAGGGGTCACTGCAGTGTAAACATAAAGCAGAGGTGACCTGTGCTGTGTTCTCAAGACATAATAAATACATTCTTTGCGCTGCTGCTTACCTTCTGCTGAATCAGGTATTTTAAAACACTGTGGGATTTCTTCTCTGGGCAAAATTTTGAGTATTGACTTTCTGTATTTCTTGGAGGATTTCTATTTGTTTTCCTTGAAAAGTTGCATTTAAGTGTGTTTGATGCTTTAAAGTCATTGTGTAGTAAATGTAAGGTACTGTTTGCAAAATTTCTGCTTTTGATAGCTGGAAATCCATCAGCCCACTCCAGGATGGAAAATTAAAGATTTTTTAGAGAGATGATCTTGATCTGTCTGTCAGTTGTGTACAATGTTGTGTAGTTTCGTGAAGAGCAACTACCTTGTGCTGAATGAAAAACTGAGCTACTTCAGTAGCTGCTGAACCTTTCTCTTCCTCACTCAGCACTTGTTATGTGCTGTCTGTATGCTTTAATTTGTTGGATTCTGTGGTGCTGTTTGTAATTTTGGTATAAAAAAATCTAATTTGTCTGTTCCTCCTTTCAGCTGAGTAGGAGTCAGCACTGGAATGTGCATCTATCTTGAGAAGAGTGGAGAAATTGTGATAAATTCAAATAAGTTCTTCTGAACTATGCATATCTTGCACTCCTGAGTGCTCATAAATAACATGGGTCTTATGGGCACGTTCTTATTTTGTCGTCTTTTTTCTTGATGTAAAGCACTCATTTGCAACACTAATTGGACTGATATACTGACTTGACTGTCTGCAGATGCTACTTGCCAAGTATATAGTACGGCATCAAGAAAAGAGAGAGCAATAGTAGTGCCTATGTTAAGCAAAAGAAAATACAAATTGAGCTTTTCTTGATTGTCATTTATCATGATGATTACCATTTGACTTCCCAAGCTTGGAGCAGGTACCAGCAGCTTTCAAAAGAGCCATGGAGCCTGTTACAGGTTACTGCTGTGCCAAAAATGACGTTGCTAGACATATACGTGGGACTGAAGGAAGAAAAATACTCAGCATTCTTCCATAACTTAATCCAGATGGTCAAGTTTATGTTTTCTTTAAAATGCAAACTGTCTCCAGTGAATTCATTAGAACCATATTGTAGCTTTCTTTTCTGGTATAATTTTAGCGGCTGGGTTAAAAAGCCTGGGACTGCCAAACTAATCTCGAGTGCCTAATTATTTTCTTTCTGAAGGATTTAAACTGTTCAATAATTCTTTCTCCATTTCTCCCCTTCTCTTTCTCCTGTTTGCTCTCTCCTGCTCTCCCTCTTTCCTTCCCTCTCTTGCTGTCTCTCTCTTCCCTCTCCTGCTCTCTCCCTCTTTCCCTCCCTTCTACTTTCTATTTATCTTTTTTTAATTAAACCAGTGTATAATGCTGTGAATCATTAGCTAAGAGTATCTAGGGGTAGCTAATACATTGGTTTTTTTTCTTGGATTAATCTAGATGTTTGAATAACAGGTAGCTATAGTTGTAATGTATTCAGCAAGGTTATTTGCCTTGTTCTTAGCATGGATGGGCCACTTATTGAATAAGAAACATTTGTCCTGAACATGCTAGATTTGTTTGTATACCAATGTTTCCAAGCTGTTTCTACCTATACCTTTTTGTTGTTTTGAATTTTCTTTTCAATTTGTTTTAAAGATTTGCCAAAAGTACTCTGAATTTGGGACAGATGTTCTTATTTAGTTTTATTTAGTTTTAGTTAATGTAGGCTAAAGCTGAAGCAATTCTGAGAACCTAAATATAATGCTTTATACAAATGATTACTCATAGAATTAGATTTCTAAAGAAACTCTAATATTTACTACTAGTTATGTAAAAAAAAAAAATCGCTCTGAGTAAAAAAGCCCAAAGAAAATATAAAAGCATCAGTGCTTTGTACCCAAATGTCTACCACTCTATGTTATTTACTTATCTTTCGTTGTGTCTTTACTGAGAAACTGGGAAACTAAACTTCTAATGAAACAAAACTGGCATATACTGGGACAATAATAGGATACTCATCTGTAAAGGCAGTATTTATTTTTAAAATTGGATATGAAAAGGGTAGAAAAGATAGTTCTGGTTGTCACTACTTTGTAGGTTTTCTTTTTTTTTTTTTTTTTTTGGTCACTTTAAAAATAAAACTAGTTTTTATCCCCCTGTTTCATCCCTCCTAAAAGATGAAGGAGCTGAACTCTGTCCATTTGCAATGAGAAGAGCTCCTACAGTTGGCAGTTCTCAGTATGTAAATAGTATTGTATCCCTTCACTTCTTTTAGGAACTTTTTGTCTAAACTGCTTGCATGTTCCCTGAATGTACAGGAGAAGTACTGACATGAGTAAGTAAACTGATGTTGTACAGTGCATCACAAAGGAAATAGTTTGTATGTTTTTTTTTTTTCTCCTAATCTTTGTTTAGGAATTCTGGAAAGGGGTATGACACTTAAATTTATCATGTCCTCTGAACTAGTCAATGTCCTCTGAACTAGTCAATTTGAATTAATTCATTGACAAAACATCAAATATTTGTAAATTGGAAGTCATAGGATGAAGTTTCCATCTGCTGAATTAGGTAGATCAGATTCTAACACAAGCTGTTGGGTGCTGGAAACAGAATTGCTTTCCCCTTCTCAAAACAAGGGCAGCATCTGCATACCCTTTTTGAAGGTGTCTGTCAGTCCAGTTCTGACTGGCTATTAGCTGCTGTCTGCTGTTTTTTCACACTGAATGCCCAAAATTTCCACACCAGGTGCCGTGTTGTGGTGCCCCATATATATCACAGTAGTCATGCAGCAGAGTGTCATATCAAGACACTAAGAGGTCAAAGTCTGATCTATATTGCAGAACTGCATTATGTTGTTGTAGCAACACAGCTGGAAAATAAAGCATGGTGCCACGTAATACTCTGTACACGGTACCACAACAGTGAGTCAAAGATGAAAGCAGGAACAGATCAAATGAGGCAGGAGTACCTTAGCAATATCAAATATATTAGAAAAGTGAGTATGCTTGCATTTCTTACTGTATAATCAAGGATTAGGGCTGGGCCAGTGATTATTAAGCAAAACTATCTCTGTGTTCTAAAATGCTTCAACTTCTGAAGTGCATCTGAACTTAAATATTCAGAGATTAGTGTCTCTACATGAGACAGGGAGATGCAATTAACCATATCAGTGTTTAAACAGTATTTGCTGTATCAGGTACAACGAGCTTGCTTATTTTTCTGAGAGGTTTCTTTCACTCTTACAGTAGGGTCCAGTAGCGATCACCACTCTATTAGTCTCCACTTGTTGAAATGAACAGACAAAAAGACATCCTATGCTAAAGACCGTAGGATTTGCTTTAGAAAGTGTAAATATACCAGGTGAAAGGTGGAGAGATGGCCTTGGTTAAGCATAGTTTAGCACTGATTGCTTCTTTCTGGGAAAAAAATAAAAAAGAAGAAAGAAAGAGTAGCTTCTCTATAGGGGAAATAGGCAGTGGTGCTTGCAATATGTTTATTCTTATTTGTAGAGGTAGCAAAGCACCCAAGGGAGCATGCCATTGTTGGTCCAAGAGAGTGTTGCAGGAGGAGAGGTCGTGTGGTGATGTCCTGACTGATCCTGACAGATCTTGTCGTCTGTGAGAGAGAAAGAGTTAGAGGTTAGAATCAAGATGCTTATAAAATTCTCATTTGTCCCAAAATCTTTACAAGTGCATTTCACATGTCATGGGATGGAAGGCTTTGAGATGCTGCTTATCTCTGCCAGAAGATCTAGGATCGCAAGATAGACACCTGGTATATGTTGCTGGAATCATTACAGTAAGACACGTTACCAGGAGTGTGTGGGATTCAAACTCTGGACACCTGATAGAAAGGTGTTTTTTATCATCATGTGAAAAAGTGCATACATTGAAACTTGTGGGAACTGACTTCCTTGAACCTGGAATTTTAGCACATTTTCTACATCATGTTTCCAAAAACCAGGTCTGCCTGACAAAACAGATGTATCTACTGTCTCTCTGAAGTCTCTTCAGGGCTCTGATGCAGACCTGCCTGAAATATTTGGCATTACGTCTCAGAAGCTTACAAAAAAGATCTGGGAAATTTCTTGTTTTGTTCGAATTTTTTGTTTTGTCGGAAAAGGAAATGCTTGATGATGATGAATTATCTGAGATGTTTTAAACCTGTTGGAGCTCACCCACCTAAAATTTCAGTAGCCCTTTCTGTTGGGGATACCAGTGTTTTCCAGGTCTCACGGGAAATACGAGTCATAAAACAAGCTCTTTTTCCAGTGGATGCTCCTTCTAATCTCAACGAATCATGCTTTAACCACAATCTTGTTGGACTCAACTTCCAAAAAGCAGTATGTCTTCTGGTGAAGGATTTTTCTGGCAAAACCGCAGAAGTCTTCCTCTAGGAAAGCTGCTGCTTTCAGAGGGACTGTCACTAAGAAGAAGCCAAGCAACAAGCAATGACGAAGTTTACTATGTGCCAGGGGATAGCCCTAGGCAGCATGAATGCTTTTCCCAACTTAATGGTCTTCAGTTTTCTCTCTGGCTCAATAGCCTGCAACTCTTTTGTGAAACAACAGTATAACAAAGACCATGACAGCACAGCTAGCATTTTTAACTTACAACTGTACCCCATACAACTTCATCCTTCTGCTTTTTTTCTCTTCTGCCAAGAAAAAAAAAAAAAAGAATAGCCAGAATTAGTGCTCCTTCACTACCAGTACACTTGCCTAGCAATTTTATTCAGAAAACAGATGGTTCAGTATGTGAAAGAGGACTGGTAGGGACCTCTGTGTGAGGTCCTTGGCAGGGTAATCTCATTCCAAATATCTAGGTGGCTGGAATTCCCTCCCCCTTCCCTTTAATACAAATCCTTAAGTGTTAAGTCAGGCAGAAAATGAGTCTAGTCTACATTTATCTTACTGAATAGCAGTCAACTCCCGCCTAATCTCTCAACATATATTTGTTCAATGGATCAACAGATTGTGTAAGCAGCATGACGGACGGGTTTAGAAATGTGTCTGCTTATGTTTGGTTTATACTGAACCATTGACCATTTTGTTTGTGAATCCATCATAAATTACATCTCCAGGTTACTCAGTATGAGTGAGGAGGGGAAATACTTGTTCTCACTGTGTTGAAAGGTGTCTTACACAGCTGTCAGCCTCCAGAAGGAAAACTGAATCACATCGGTACTACTTTCGCTTTGTTTTTCAAAAGCTGGATGGATATGACTCTGCTTTCACAAGTCTTTTGCTAATTGCAACCATACTTTTTGCTGAAGGTAACATAAGACAAAATGTAAAAACTGTTATTGTCAAATAATGTGCAATAATTTGGGCACAAGGATATGATAGTAGTTGTGTATGTTATTTTAGCTGCACTTGACAAAAGCAAGGCTAAGTAACACTACAGATATATGCGTCATTTTTAATAATGGAAATACATAATAAAATTTCATTGTTACAACCAATGTAAAAATGACCTGATGGATTCTATTTAATAATACCTAAAGCTAGGAAGGTGGGACTGCCAGTGTCAACTGGAGTGTGGACTGTGTAAATGCTTCAATTAGCTCTGCCTAATCTGACATTTTTTTGTGACATACTTGTTACGTGACTGCTACTGCCTCATGTGGGAGATGAAACAATAGGTGGAAGTTCAGGGGATAGAAACTGCTCTTCTGCAGATGTGAAGAGATTGCTTGGAAGCAAGTGATGAGCAGGAGATGTGGAGGCAACCAGAGTCCTGCCAAACACCCCTTCCCAGAGGCCAGAAAGGTGAAATTCAGTGTTTACCACTTAAAAAAAGGAATAATATGAATAAAGGGTCACCATTATCATTGCCACCTGTTTTAATTTCCAGCTGCAAGTTAAAGCTTTTGAAATAATTCTAAATAAGAAAAAGGCTTCCCTTGTCTTAGCTATGTATCTGAAGGCAGTGAGCCTCAGGCATGACTCCTTGAAGCCTGCCTCAACCTTTGTTTAAACAGGATTGAGCTGGAACTAAATGGCTCTGGAGAAGAAAAGAAGTGAGGAGAGACCTGGAGAAGAGAGGACATTCTGCAAAGGATTGGATTCTTAATGCAGCCAGAAGGAAGAAAGTGCAGGAGAGCAATTGCTGTTGGTTACTTTGGTATTTGAGATTATTATGTTCTCATGAAAGCAAGTTTTTAGATTGACTTTTTTGTGGGGGATTTTCATTAGCCTTTTTTTTAGTCTCTTATGCATTGAGACTGGTAGGAACTGATTGAAATTTTTGTCACATGAAAGCCTGATCTTCAGTGGAAACCATGTACTGAACTTTTTTTTTTTTTAAAGAAAGCAAAGGAATAAAGCTATTTTTGGCAAACAAAATGCGTGTAATTATGTTTGAATTTCCTCTTTTTGTCCTTTTATGCTGGAGAGTAAATCTGTCATTTCTCAATGAACAAATGCTTCAAACTTCTAGTTCAACTGAGAAAAATAATTTCTTCCTACTAGAGTTTGAAGCTTTGAGATTATGAAGAAGAAACTAGGGACATAAAGTTGAGCATTTCTATAGAACTAGATTTGGGGCATAGAAAGAGAAATGGAGCTTGTAACTCAGAGCGTGCATGTCACACTGTGAGCCTTTTTCTTAACCCTTGTCCTCTAAGAAAAGATCTAAAATCTATTCAGTATACTGTTCCCTGGAGTATCATTTTAGTAGTTTTACCTACTGTATTTCTTATTTATAGGTCATGAAATTTCACTTCCTCCTCCTCCTCTGTCTGAAGAAAATGCAGAGGGCTTTAGGAATGGATTCAAGAATACGCTGTTTTCAGGGAATAAGATGGCTGTGAACTCCCATATTTGCTGGAATAAATAATCTTATGCTGTCCCTATGAATACCTTTCTGGGGGTTTTTTTCATTCACTTTATTAGAAAAGTCGAATGGGGTGGTTTGAGTTCCTTTTTTTTCTGTGGCATTAAAGCCTTTGAATATTGCATTCTTTTATCTTTTGTTTATCTTCAGCCAATGCACAGTTACGAATATTGGTGTCTTCACTGCTTCTTTGACAGATGGTACTTAATAGGAAATACGGGATGCTCTGGCTTTGAAGTTTAAGTGTTATTTACTGAATGATTCTACTTCTTCCATGCAGTTGTGTGTATATACAGGAAACATCAAGGAGGGGAACAGAATTAACTTAGACACGAAAATTCGTAATTTTCTCTCAGTGTGCATTATCTATCAGGCTGGCAAATTGAAAATTATAGTACAAGAAATATATTCATCCTCAGGTTCCTCTTTGTAGTGTTTACAATTCCTGATTGGGCTTCACTGAGGGAGGTGGGGAGAGCACGGCCAGTATGAGCTACAAGTAATGCATCGCAGAGAACTTGGTCTCACTGGGAAGACTGATCTACACAGGAGAATATGAGCCTGAAATCTTCAGACCAGAAGTCACATGTAATATCACTATGAAAGATGTTTTTAAAACTTTTTTTTTCCTGTAAAAGTTTGTCTGCTTCTTGCTCCTTTCTTCCTAATATATTGAGTCATTGAGAGAGAAGCACAAATTCTGTTTTGAACCGTGTTGCTGCCATCAAAGTCCAACAATTCAAAAGTAGATATTAGTATTTTTCACTTTGTTTTGACTGTACTCTGGGTATGCAAATTAGCATTTTAATTCATACTCCAGCTACTTTTAAAGAATCTCATATACCTGAAGCAGCATGCATCAGCTCTTCAAAGCACTCAAAAAGAAAGAATAGGCAACAGAAAGCCTATGCTCTTGTCATGCTGATCCTTTCTCCAACCTTAGCAAATGTTTAGGCATTGCTGAGACAGAAGAGTTGGGACTGAGGCATGCACACATGTAAAAATATTAGTGCTGCGGTCCTTTCTGAGATACCTTTTGAGTATTCTTCAAACATATAAGATGTATACAGATTTAAAGCTGCTTAAGCATGCTCCTTTCTGCATGCTGTGCATTTACTTTCTGCTGTAAGTAGCCAAGAATTTCAGCTTTCGATATCCAGTTCTGCTTCACAGTTTATCTTTCTTGAAAGCTGTAGTTGGAATTTAGTTTGTTCAAGCCACAGCCTTTTCACCAGGATGTTTTGAAAGAAACATTTAAAAAAGTGTGTTCACTTTTGAAAACTAGGGTCCTGGTATTTTTGACATGTTATATCTAAACTGGCATCAACTACCTTCATTGTACTATATTAAAAGAATGTTTAAATATGCCTTTTTGTTTTCTGCTGCTTAACCTGTCTTTTATCAGTACTGGAGACTGTATAATTAGTAAAAAAAAAGCTTTGATATGCTCTAGTGAAGGAAGACATGGTACAGCACAGTGGATTAGAGACTGGCTAAAAGCCAGTTTGATTGTAATCTTGTGAAGAAATATATGACAATTCAAAAAGCTCACTGACATTTTCATATGGGAGCACATTTTGGTGAGAGTCTTAATTTGATTTTCAAGTATAAGTTCGGAAGGTTTCTGGCAGTTTTAGGCATAGGATTGGGTTTGAATGGTGTCTCAAAATATGGCATTGGAGTGTACTAGAACAGAAAAGCAATCCCGGTGAAAAATCAATTGAAAAACTTTTTAGGAGAAGGCCAATCTGCGGAAACAGATTTCTGTAGGGAGCCTTGTGCCTTGCCTTTTTTCTCTTTTGCATCCATAATATGGCATGGAAACCCTGTTCTTTGGACGCATGGCTGCAAGGTGTTTCTGAAGTTTCGCAGACAGGGAGCACCCCTGTTCAGGATGCTACCAACCACTGTTTTGGTGGCAGGGAAATGCTTTCCTGAGCAGCCTCTGGCAAGCTGTTTCTCCACACTGTCTCTCACTCTTTTCTGTCTGCTAAATGGCATGTTGCTTACCACCTTCTGTAGCATGCTTTGAGATTCACAGCTAAAATGCCATGTAAAAGCTAGGTAGTACTAATCTATGCTGGCAGCTTGTTAAAGTGTCATGGTTTCAGTGATGCATTTGTAACCACTCTAACATAAGATAAATGTGACAAGTGCTAATTCCAAACACCCACGTTACTGAAACTGAGAACAGCTTAGCTAAAGCACTTTGAATTTCCTGAGGACATCTGAGGTCTATAGTTACAGCATCTGAGTCTGCTTTAACCTGAAATATGAAAATGTTATATTAAATATCCAAGCCTAAAAGAGAAATTGTTGTTTTAAAAAAGATTTGGGGGAGAAATGCATATGCATGTGACTGAACCTTGCAAACGCTTCTCATTCTTGGGAGAAAGTAAAGGAAACCGTAGGGTAAGAATATTTTGATCTCCCTATGGGAAAAGAAAAAAGCTAATGCCAAGGAGCAAAACCTGTGTACTAGTGCAACTTCATTTGTGAGTGTACTTCGTCATGAGGTTTTGCTGATGAGTCTCTGTCATGAGCAACAGAAGTGCCCATGTGAGAAGGAGGCCAGCCAGAGGGACAAAGAGAAAACTATTCTTCAGTTGGTATGTTGCCAAAATGAAGTGATGCCCTTTTCTGGCTTGAGTGGGAAGTTCTGTACATGACAGTGCTGAAAGGTGGCCTCATCCGTGTCCATTGTAAGCAGTGGCATTTGTCAGGTTTGTAAACTGTGATTTTTTTTTTAAAAAGAGAGAAATTGCATCATTTTCAGCTGACTTTACCTGTGGGTTTTCCATGTAGAAGATAGAAAAATACTGAAATGCCTAATGTCAGGTTACAGGAAGATGCAACATGTCAATCGAGCACTGAAGAACCATTGAACAAATGAGTACCTTGCTAGTGCTGGTAAAGTCCTTGGTATAACAAACAGCACAAGATGGTGGTAATTTTGTGCAGCTGCAGCATGAGCATGGAACAGTGAGAGAAAAGAGACCAGAGGTGAGAGAGTGGTCTGCAAACCATAGCCCTCAGCTATACTATGAAGGTTTTGCAGACTACTACTTCTTCTTGTAAACAGGGAAGAACTTGTGGGGGAATTAAAGGTTGGAAGTCGTCTAGGGCACAGTGATCATGAGATGATTGAATTTTCAATCCTCAGTAAAATAAGGAGAGGAGTTAGTAAAACTGCCACCCTAGACTTCTTGAGGTCAAACGTTGGCCTGTCCAGGAGTCTGATTGACAAAGTCCCTTCGGAGGCTGTTCTGAAGGATATGGGAATCCAGGAAGGCTGGACATAGTTCAAGAGGTAAGTCTTAAAAGCGCAGGAGCAAGCTGTCCCCATGTATCGGAAAATGAGTTGACGGGGAAGGAGACCAGCCTGACTAAATAGGGACCTGTGGCTGGAAATCAAGAATAAAATGAGAGTCTACAACCTTTGGAAGAGGGGGCAGGCCCCTCATGAAGACCATAAAGATGTAGTGCAGCTTTTTATGGAGAAAATTAGGAGAGCCAAAGCACAACTAGAGTTCAAACTAGCTACAGCTGTGAAGGATAATAAAAAAAGTTTCTATAATAAATTCATTAACAACAAAAGAAGGATTAGGGAAAATCTTCGTCCTTTATTGGATACAGAGAGTAACGTAGTAACCAGGGATGAGGATAAGGCTGAGGTGCTCAATGCCTACTTTGCCTCGGTCTTTAGCAGTGAAACCAGCTGTCCCCTGGGTACCCAGCCTCATGAGCTAGGAGACAGGGAGGAGATGCAGCAGCAGGTCATCATAATTAAAGAGGAAGTGATCAGTGACCTGCTACACCACTTGGATGCACACAAGTCTGTGGGACCAAATGGGTTACACCCAAGCGTACTAAAAGAGTTGGCAGATGTGCACACCAAGCCACTGTCTATATTTTACCTGAAGTCCTGGTTAGCTGGGGAGGTCCCAATGGACTGAAATGTAATGCCATCTACAAGAAAGGTAGAAAGGAGGACCCGGGAAACTATAGACCTGTCAGTCTGGCCTCGGTACCAGGAAAGGTCATGGAGCAGATCATCTGAGCAACCAGGGGATCAGGCCCAGACAGCATGGATTTATGAAAGGCAGGTCCTGCTTGACAAACCTGATCTCCTACAACAAGACGACCCAATTGCTGGATGAGGGAAGGACAGGGATATTGTCTACCTGGACTTTCGAAAAGCATTTGACACTGTTCCACATAGAATACTCATAAAAAAACTGGGGGCTCATGGCCTGGGTGAGGATACAGTCTGCTGGATAAAGCACTGGCTGGACAGACAGGCCCAAAGACTGGGTATCAATGGAGTTAAATCCAGCTGGTGGCTGGTCACAAGTGGTCTTCCTCAGGGCTCAGTGTTGGGACCATTTCTGCTTAACATCTTTATTAATGACCTTGTTAAGGACATTGAAGGTATCATCAGTAAGTTCGCAGATGACACCAAGTTGGGTGGGAGTGTTGATCTGCACAAGGATAGGGGGCCTCTACAGAGGGACTTGGATAGATTGAATCAATGGATGAGGGTAGTGAGATGATCTTCAACAAGGCCAAGTGCCAAGTCCTGCACTTGGGTCACAACAGCCCTATGCAACACTACAGGCTTGGGGAAGTGTGGCTGGAAAGCTGTCTGGCAGAAGGGGACCTGGAGGTTCTAATCAACAAGCAGCTGACCATGAGCCAGCAGTGTGCCCAGGTGGCCAAGAAGGCCAATGGCATCCTGGCTTGTGTTAGAAATAGTGTGACCAGCAGGAGCAGGGAGGTGATTGTCCGCCTGTGCTCGCACTGGTGAGACCTCACCTTGAGTGTTGTGTTCAGTTTTGGGCAAGTGCAGAGGAGGGCAACGAAGCTGGTGAAGGGCCTAGAAAATAAATCTTATGAAGAGTGACTGAAGGAGCTGGGGCTGTTTAGTTTGAAGAAGAGGAGGCTGAGGGGAGACCTCATTGCTCTCTACAACTACCTGAAAGGACATTGTAGAGAGGTTGGTGCTGGTCTCTTCTCACAGGTAGTTAGTAGTAGAACTAAAGGGAATGGCCACAAGCTGCAACAGCGTAGATTTAGGCTGGATGTTAGGAAAAAAATTTTCACAGAAAGTAGCCAGGCACTGGAATAGACTTGATGATCCCAAGGGTCTTTTCCAACTTGAATGTTTCTATGATTCTGTGATTCTACAATATGGGTTGGGCATAACTGCTGGAAAAGACTGCACAGAAAACTCTTTTGCACAGAAGAAGGAATCTTATGCTGGGGATGTGTAAGTCGCACCATCTGGGGCGTATATTTCTGCAGATACTGCAGAACCTCCTTCTGAATGGTGGAACTATGCAGCAAATGGGATTACTTTCCCATCGTAAGTTTCATACATTGATATTTTTCATCCCCCCCAAAAGAATTATATAAAAAGCCTCATTACAAGGACAGTGATTATGCTGTCTTTTCCATTTTTCTTTCTAGGCTATTCTGTTGTGAATTTGTTTTCCAGAAATTGTTGCTTTCTGTGGATATTTAGACCAAGAAAGGTGTCTGGATTCCAGCTCATAAACAGTTCAAAGTTGTCTCCCCAGAGTGAAACTACAAAGATGGAAAGAGAGGGGTAGTGAACCTTTATCCTATTTGCCAAAAATTTTCACTTAGCCTTGAAATATAGTTTATGCAATATTTATCTATCTAAGTTTTACTTTAGTCCTCTTGCTCTTAACTCATGAAAAAATACTAAAAACTGTTTCTTTTGGTAGAGAACAGTATTTTTTCTTTGCTGTTTTCTTGTTCTTCTGAAGAATGTAATGCAATTATTCTGTATACTTATAGCATTTTTTCTGACACTGAAGCTAAATCTTCCTTTGATTTCTATTTCTTCAAGTGATTTACAGTTTCCTTATTGAAGTTCTAACAAGCTTATCTCCATGAATCATGAGAGATCATCCAGGCTAAACTGTCAACATTAAAGTCTACCCATTCAATATAACACAGTGTTTAACTGAACATACCACCTTATACAGGCCAAGTGCAATAATATTTACCTTTAAGTGACATCTATCAAAATAATTTACTCATTTTTAGGGCAGAAAGATTCTATAAATGGTCAGAAGACTATATCTTTATCTCAACTAGCTAGTTTACAATTAAAAATGGTGCAAACTTTTAGTACATTTCTGAGGTACTAGCTATATTGAAACAAAACAAAAGGTTAGACCCTTAAAAATACAAGGAAAAGTTATTTGGATCAGAGATCTGAGAAACACATGTGGATACAGCATAGGGAAGGAAAGAAACTTTGAAACTACTGCTTACATTATAGCTACTTTGAAATACTGTGGTTCATGCGTAACTCTTCATCTCACACTGTTTCTAAATGTAAAGTGGAGGAAGATTTATTTTTTTTCCCCTAGGACGTGGTACAAGAGAAGCCTTCGAGTTAGATCTTGTGTGTCTGGAGAACGGTCCTTCCGGACCACTTTCAATACATTCCTCTGTAGGAAGTAGCTTCTTCAAGGTTAAGATTCTGTTTGGCAACTAGGTGTTTTCTGGATGCTTAAACTTGCTCTATTGAGATGAAAGATACAGTGAGCTGGCATCTTGTTCTTCTGAACTGGGAGATGTCTTGCAGAAAGATGTGTACTCTCAAGGGCAGGAGTGAGAGGTGGGAGAATTTGAAGAAATGGGAATACACTCAAAGGCCTCACTCTCTTCTTACATTTCTGCTTAGGTCTACTTTTAAAGGCTAGAGGAGTATGGAAATTCCCCTAAGAGACTATCTTCAGGGCAATCAAAATCCCGTAGTAAGATTTCTAATAAATACCTTTAAATAAGCTTATTTGTAGTTCTTTGGCCATAGCTGTACTGCTGAAGTATTTTTCCTTTTATTTTCCAATTTATTTTCTTTTCTGCTTCAATGTATGTGATACTTACTTGTATGATCTCTTGAGGTTTTATTATGTAATTAGTCTGCATTTTTTTCATAAACTTAAACTTGTTCTATAATATATCCCTTCTCTTGTTCTACTGTTTGCAAATGTGGGGAATAGTCACTGAGGTCAGAGAGAACCAGTGGAACATGACCATCCCTAGAAACTCTTCCCTGTAACATCCGAGTTTTTAAGGAGACAGACAAATTGACGACTGTATTTTTCATGTTGCGGGATTTTCAACTTCAGCTGTGGACTCCGTTTCTGACTCTGAACAAACAACTTAATCACTCTGTGCCTCTATAAAATGGTTATAATTATTCCTTGTTGCATCAACATTGTGATGAAAATGAAGCAATGTTTCTAAGTTGCCTGATAGTGTGGCTGTGAGGTCAGGTAATGAAAGCTAATCCAATTGCATCCTGATTAGCAGACAAAAAGTTATTTAGCAGTAGTGTAAAGGTAGTCCTTGAATTACTATGCATGTTATGCCCAGCTGTGTGCAGGAACAGTGATGTAGCTGTAAAGCCATGGCTCAACGTGATTTGTAAATTCACAGGGGAGAGGCTGGAGCAGAAGTGAGGGAAGTACTGGGGCAGCTCCTCGGGTTGCACGGACAGGAGAGTACTGATGAGTCATGTCTAGGCGAGGATGAAATTTGTGTATCTCCCTCCCCACACTTGGATATATTTTTATTGTTTTGGGCTTTGCAATAATCTTGATCTCTCTCCTTTTGGCACTGCTTGTACCTCTGAGTAATGCCCATCACAGACATATGGTAATAAACACTAAAATTATCTTATGACTAAATCTAGCTAGCCCTGCATCTTCTCGTCTCCCCAGATGGCCACCACTGGCTTAGTCAGTTTAGTGCCAGCTGGCAGCTCTCTCATCTTCTCCGGGGTGCACAATGGACAGCAGCAGTGGAGCAACATAAAGACCTTCTGCAGAAAATAGACTAGAAACAGAGTATATAGCTGCATATCTCTGCCCCTTAACGAGGTGACCTCATTCAGGAGGTGACTGCTGCCTAAACCACCCTTTCTCAAGACAAGCATACTAGTTGCATCAGCTTGGTGTGAGCAGCTATGAGAGACCTTAAGCATGGATGCTGCCTTTCCCCCAGGGAAGCCGGGGAGAAACCAGTAGCCCAGCTGGTTGAGCTAGATGTTGTATTCTGCTGAGCGCAGAGCTGTGTAAGTAGTCTATGGGTTCCCTTCAGTTATGATGGTGCTGGTGGCACATCCAGCGCTGGCTGCTGAAGTTGCAGCTGGTGCTGCTGCTGGCCTGCCTTGGTCAAGGTCTCCTGGCCAAAATCTGCCTTTTATATTCAGGTCCCAGTTCAATCTTGCATCAGATGCCTGCTCAGGTCTCAGCTGCCTTTACCAATCAGGTTGCCTTCAGAAGGAAATAAAGAAAATAACAAAAGTGTGATCTGACCCTCGTATTAAAATTTCTATACTGAGCTCAAACAGAGCCATCTGAGAATACAAGGTGAAAGGTGGTTTGCACAGAAAGTGCTCTCCCTTTTCCATGGTGGTCCTTTTCTTATGATGATCATTTGTCTACTTTAATAGCTAACAAGATGATAGAGACAACCAAAAGTCAAAAATTCTGGCTTTCTAGAACCAGGAGTAGAAATACCAAAATTTCCCACAGAAAGGAAAAGTAAAGATCAAGATCTTAGAAAGCAACTGATGTTTTTACCTGGAAAAGTCCAGGATGAAACCGAGTGAGAGCACCTAGCCTGTAAATTATATTCTAGGCCACAGTTCTGGCACACCTTCGGTTCCTGAAGAGTCATAAAGTGCTTGTGGTCCTGGCTGAGAATTTACATGGGCTGCTTGTTTAGAGGTCCAGTTTATATGGATCTCTATAGAGATAAGTGATGCCCTCAGCTGCTACAGGCTGTGCAGACCTGCCATGCAATCTGCAAAATGGGTTACTAATGGTTTTAGTCAGTAGCTGTGAGAATTCAGGGAGCCTTGAAGACTGAGAGCTCCATGCTCCAGCTCCCCTTCATGGCAGAACTATGCTAGAGAAGTGAATTCCTGATGTTTAAGCTTGCCAGCGGGCTTTGGATGGATACTAAGAAAGATTCAGAAGGGGCCATCAGTTTTAACAAACTGTCAGGAAAACTTTTAGGTCTTTTGCTGTGTTATGGAATTGGTTTATGGAACAGAAAAGTAATCAGGAAATTTCTGAATTAGCCCTACCATATAGACTTTGACTTGTTCAGAAATGATCCCGAACAGTGCAGATACGCCTGAAAAAGAGTAATGTGCATGAATACAAGTGCTATATGTAAAGTGACCAACACATTAGATTAGGCCTGTTCCTGATATGCAAATTCTGAGTAGGATTATAATTAGAATTAATTACACTTATTTTAAATGGTGATAATGCAAGATTATTTCTACTTACTTTCTGAAAATACATTAATTTCCTGGGGGACCATTAGTGTCAGAGAATTAAACTCCATTGTTTCTCTCAGCTTCATTTGCCATCCTTATTTATACTTCTTTACCTCAGTTGAAATACAAAAAGTAATTCAGATGGTGAGGTGGAGTCTCTGTATTTGGTATTAGTGCAGGGACTTCAGCTTTTTTACAGTATGTTGTGTAGCAACACCATGCCAACACAGTGACAAAGGACGAGGAAATGGACTTAGCATTTTCTTTGCCTTAGTCTTTAATAGTAAGACAGTTGTTCTCCAGGTACCCAGCCCCTTGAGCTGAAAGACAGGGATGGGGAGCAGAATGAAGCCCCTGTAATCCAAGGGGTCTGCTGCTCCACTTAAATGTGCACAAGTCTATGGGGCCAAATGGAATCCACCCAAGTGTGCTAAGGGAGCTGGCAGAAGTGCTTACCTAACAACTTTCAACCATTTATCAGCAGTCCTGGCTAAGTGGGGAGGTGCTAACTGGAGATTAGCAAATGTGACGCCCATCTACAAGAAGGGCCAGAGGGAACTAGACTGACCTTGATGCCAGGAAAGACTATAGATGAGTGCCATCACATGGTGTATACACCAAGAAGGTGATCAGGCCAGTCAGCATGAGTTTATGAAAGGCGGGTCCTGGTTGACTAATTTTATTTCCTTCTATGACAAGGTATGACCCACTTAGTAGATGAAGGAAAGGCTGTGGATATTGTCTACCTGAACTTTAGTAAAGCCTTTGACACCCTTTCCCACATGATTATCCTGGAGAAACTGTTGGTTTATGGCTTGGCTGGGCATACTCTTCTCTGGTAAAAAGCCATCTGAATGTTCAGGCATGAAGAGTGGTGGTAAAAAGGGTTAAATCCAGTTGGCGGCCAGTCACAAATGGTGTTCCCCGGGGCTCAGTTTTTGGGACAGGTTTGTTTAGTATCTTCATGAATGATCTGTATGAGGGGATCAAGTGCACCCCCAGTAAGTTTGTAGATGACACCAAGCTGTGTGGAAGTCTTGATGTGCTTGAGAGTAGGAGGACTCTACAGAGAGTCTGGATAGGCTGGATTGATGGGTCAAGGCCAACTGTATGAGGTTTGACAAGGCCAAGGACCAGGTCCTGCCCTTGGGTCACAACAACTCCAGGCAGAGCTACAGGCTTGGGGGAGAGTGGCTGAAAGGCTGTCTGGTGGTGTTGGTTGACAGTCAGTTGAATGTGAGCCAGCACTGTGCCCAGGTAGCCAAGAAGTTCAACAGCATCCTGGCCTGTATCAGAAGTAGTGTGTCAAGCAGGACCAGGCCCCTATACTCAGCACTGGTGAGGCCGTGCTTCAAATCCTGTGTTCAGTTTTGGGCTCCACCGAGAAAGACATTGAGGATGGTGAAATATTGGAATAGATTGCCTAGAGACGTGGTGGAGGCTCCATCCCTGGAGGCATTCAAGGTCAGGTTTGTTGAGGCTCTGAGCAACCTGATCTAGCTAAAGGTGTCCCTGCTCACTGCAAGGGGGTGGGACTAGATGACTTTGAAAGGTCTATTCGAGCCCAACACATTCTATGATTCTCTAAGTGCTGGAGCATGTGCAAAGAAGAGCAACAAAGCTGGTGAGAGGTCTTGAGAACAAGTTCTGTGGGGAATGGTTGAAGGAACTGTGTGTTTTTAGACTGAGAGGAGACTTTATTGCTTCCTACAACAGCCTGAAAGGAGGTTGTAGTGAAGTGGGTGTTGGTCTCTTCTCCCAAGTAACAAGTGGTAGGACAAGAGAAAATGACCTGAAGTTGCACCAGGGGAGTTTTAGACTGGATGTTAGGAAAAAATTGTTCACGGAAAAAGTTGTGCAGCATTGGACCAGGCTTCCCATGGAAGTGGTTGAGTCACCATCCCTGAAGGTGTTTAGAAGACATGTAGATGAGATGTTTTATGGACACTGTTTAGTGGTGGCTTGGTGGTGCTAAATTAATGGTTGGATTTGATGTTCTTAAAGGTCTTCTCCAAGCTAAATGATTCTAAGACTTCGTGTATGCACTGCAGTCACCTGGTGGAGGTTAGTGAATGACCCAAGGAGGGTTGGAGCTGGGAGTGTTCCTGAATTCTTTGAAACACCAGGAACAAATTATGTAATTAAAATTATATTTATATGTTACATTCTGAAGAAAAAAAAATAGTTGGTCATCCCACCATGAAAGTTAGAGATAGAAAAAGTAATAAGAATATGCATAGTCCATTTTTCTACTGCTTTAGAATTGCCTTCTTCCTTTGGCAGTTGTGGCTGCCTAGTCCCTTTATTTTCCCAAAGCCTACTAAGTGTTACATTCAGCCAGCATGTGGGGTCTAAATCAAACAATAAAAGGATAAATACTCTATTCTCCTGCACCTTGTAATTATAACGTTACATGTTTGTAGAACAATCACTGGTGCCATCAACAGGGGTTTGGATTTTATGATCACGCATTGGTATACGAGGCACCAGAGCTGTATGCAGCCAATGGGATGCACTTGTCCCAGAGAGGGAAAAGGAGTCTGGGCCAGGAGTTGGCAGGGCTCATTGATAGGGCTTTAAATTAGGTTTGAAGGGGGAGGGGGTCAATTATTTCATGCTTTCCTGTGACAAACAGTGGGGCAGCACATCAGGACCAGAGGAATGGAGTCCTAGTAAGGGCTCTCAACTTGTTGCCCTGAGGCAAGCCAGAGATGATGCACTGGGACACCCCAAGGGAATCAAGGGGAATTTGCATAAGAAGGTGACACAGCCAGCCCAGATGAAGTGCCTCTATATGGATGCATGCAGCTTGGGCAATAAGCAGCGTGAATTAGAGGCCACTCTGCTGCTGGAAAGCCATGACAGGCTCAATATAAGCCGTCAGTGCGCACTTGCAGCCCAGAAAGCCAATCGTATCCTGAGCTGCATCAAGAGATGCATGGCCAACAGGTCAAGGGAGATGATTCTCGCCCTCTACTCCATTCTTATGAGACCTCACCTGGAGTACTGCATTCAGCTCTGGAGCCCACAGCACAAGAAAGATATGGATGTGCTGGAGCGTGTCCAGAGAAGGGCCACGAGGATGATCAGAGGGCTGGAGCACCTCTTCTATGAAGACAAACTGAGAGAGCTGGGGTTGTTCAGCATGCAGAAAAGAAGGCTCTGAGGAGACCTTATTGTGGCCTTCCAGTATCTTAAGGGAGCCTAGGAGAAAGCTGGTGAGGGGCTTTTTAGGCTGTCGGGTAGTCAGAGGACTAGAGGGAATAGATTAAAACTAGAGATGGGTCAATTCAGATTGCACCTTAGGAAGAAATTCTTCACCATGAGGGTGGTGAGACACTGGCACAGGTTGCCAGAGAGGGAGGTGGAAGCCCCATTCCTGGAAGTTTTTAAGACCAGGTTGGATGGGGCTCTGAGCAACCTGATCTAGTGGGAGATGTCCCTGCCCATGGCAAGGGAGGGTGGGTTTGAACTAGATGGTCTTTAATGTCCCTTCCAACCCTGACTATTCAATGATTCTATGATTCCAAATGTAGATGTAGATTATTGTGTCTGTTCTCAGTGAGAACAGTGAAAAGAAGCCCACTCTTCTGTTCTGGTTAAATGGTGTACTTTGAGTGCAAAGGTGAATTAGGTAAGTATGTAAACTGGAGAAGTGTAAATGAGATACTTTTGAGCATGGTAGATATTTGGATATCAAAATTTTCTGTACAAGCTCAACTGCCAGCAAAGCTGTTCTAATTTATAAGCTTGTTTAGGGAAATGTTTTTAAGTTTGCATATATGGATATTAGAACTAAGTTCAGTGTCCCTACCCTACTCACTGTACACAAGTGCACATAATAATTCATATTGCAATGCATTGTATCTGCATTACATGACTCTATAACTTTGTGATATAATGGATTTATTGTAGATAGTTATTAGATCTATAATTCGGCATATTTTTACCTAACAGGCTATGGCTGTCTGATATGATAGCTTTCTTTAGTTAAGGCTACCAGTATTTGTGTATTTACTGCATTTCATACCAGTTTAATCTGAAGAAACAATCAAGTAGACTGAGGTAAAATATACATTATGGATTAAAAAAAAACCAAACGAACCACAAAACTCAAAAGTGAGTCTGAGTGATACTGATATCAATGTTTTTCTGCATAGAAAAGAAGCCTGAAGAATGATGGAGGAGAAAAGAACAGTCGGGCGTCTAATGAGTTCATTCACGCTTGCAGATGTGTGTTGTTAAATCCTATAAAGCACATCAGGTGTCATTTTGCTGGAGGCAACAGAGCTGCCTGAGCGTAGTCCAATTTTGAGACTCTGGTGGGTTTTTCTCAGTGACTAAAATGTGAATTATTTTGTACCTGAGGTTATAATTTTGAATACACAAGAAGTTCAAGGCTTATGCGCCCACTGCTGATGCTGTACTAACAGTTATTTTTTAAAATGCACAGTTTAATATATCCACTATTTACACACGCAATTATTTAATCTGCCAAAACATAATAGTAAACATCAAACCATAGTCAAGTATGCAGTCATGTAGAAAAAACAAAATAGCAACCTCCACCCCTGCCAAACAATGCATCTATAATACCCACTGCGAGTAGACAGTTAACATTGCTAAAGGATATTTCTGGTTCGGCAACTATTTTTACCTTCTCACCTTTCTAGTGACCACCAATACACTGCCATCTTGGATAGCCTGAAGATGTCTTAATACAAAGGTTAACACCTAAAATCCAATTTTGACCAGGCCTGATGACATACTGTTATTCCGTCTGAAAACTCTTTCCCGTCTCTCACCCTAGGGCATCTCTCAGGTGCAATCTATCGTAGGCTATTGCAGCCAGAGAAGTTTCTGTGTTTTTTGACAACAGGTAATCTGCTCCTCCTGTCCTTTAGTGGTCTTACTTGCCTTCTCTCACTTTCTGCATGCCTGTTGAGGGTTTTGGGCTGGACCAGACACTGTATGCTGACAGGTGCTGACAGGAAGGGAAAGGGAATAAAGCAGAGAGAGACTGAGAGAGTTAAGAGCTGGAAAAGAAAACTAAGCAGCTTTAATAAAACACTGAAAAAGAACTATATACATGTATACAAAACCAATATTGAACCCGACTCCCTCTCCGACTTCTTATCCCTTACATCCTTGAGCAGAGCATAATGTACTCTGAATGTATGTGGGTACAAAGTCTGTGCATTAAGGACTATTAATAATGTGGCAGTTTTACCTACGACTGATGCTAGCACTTATTTTCACGTTTTCCTTCCCACTAACAGGTAGAGGAGTGAGTTCTGTTTTTACTGCCTTCTGAATCTAGATGTGTGATATAACATTTTACAGGTGAAAAAAAAGTCGTTGTTCTGGGCCTTGATGGCTAGTGGACATAGGAAAACATATCAGAGTGTCCTCTAGAGAAAACACTAAAATCCTTCAGCACAGACCTTTACTGCTCATTCAGCATTGAACAATCTTGGTTTTTTTCTGCCCACTTGGATTGTTTTCACCCAGCATAGTAGACACTGAACATTACGTATGCTGCATAATGCCTTGTGATATGACAGTAGCCATAGAGTAATAGAAAATTATGTCTTTAAGCTTGAATGCAAGATACTACATGTTTTTTCTATTCTCTGTAAACTTAACTGTTTAGCAGATGTTTACTATATATAGTAAATATGCGTCAGAACTCCCTGGCTTGAGGAACAGTGAGGATGGTCACCAGAAAAGTGTGCTTGTAGCTCTGTACCTCATTCGATACAGAGGGCTTCCTCAAGCATAAGAAAGCCTTGAACGTTAAGCATGTTGTCCAACAGAGCAGTAACTGATTGTGGGAACATGCTTAGTACTCCTGATTTAATGCAGATGGAAGAATCATCATGTTAACATCTCCAGGATGGCCTGTGAACTTCATGTGACTCTAGTGGGTGTGTCTGAAAGAGTGGATATCTTTCTCACTTGAGAGACTTTAAGGAAGTCTATTGACCTGGTGGTGTCAGCAGGCATGTGCTGTCATTCAGATATGTGCCATGCAAACCAGGCTTCCCTGGGAAAGTCTGTTCTGAAAAAGCACATCAGAAACCTATTGATAAAAAGAGCACTGAACTTTCTGACTGTACAAATGGTTGCCAGTTAATTAATTTCAGTCATAGTGTGCCAGATCAACTAACAGAAAGTTTGGCCTGAGAGAAATACTGTGTTTTGTGCAAGGTGACTTTTTCCTATGACTCATTGCAGGAGCTGTTATTGGAGCGTGGAGAGGACTCTTCTTTCTTGCTTTCACTGTTACGAACATGCTACATTTTATGTGACCAGATTTGCGTAGGACAGAGGTGAACTCTGTTATTGCTTTTTTTGTTATTGTTGCCAGAAAGTAAGATGACTCACAAAAAGAAAGGTTTTTTTTGTTAAAAGAATCAGCCTAATATGTGAAACTGCTCCTTCTAATCCCTTTCCAGATATCCTTTGCAATTGATAGATGGCCAGTAATGCACTGGAAGGAACCTTTGCTACGAATGAAAATCTGTAACTTACCCAGTAATGTTCGGACTTGTAATGCTTTATAATATTTAGAGTGACTGACTACATACAGTGTGCACTGCATAAGTTACTTCTAGTCTCAAAACTGAATTTCATACTAAAATCTAAATTGTAAAAGTTCATAGGTTTTTAAAGAAAAGAGGGACTGTATTTTAATCACGCTCAATGGGACACTGGTGTTTCCAACTTTTTCTATGCTGTTTGTTTTGTATTAAATGTTCTAGATGTTTAGAAGGACAAACTGATCCTATTAGTTGATGTTTTTTATAAAGCTAGGACAGCAATCTTTTGTGTGAAGGGATACTACTAACATTTAAGCCTCTTCTTAGACTTAGGTGGATGTGCATTAATGTTGTAAAGAAATGTTAGCAGAATCATGAGTACAGAAACAGCTTACTATTATTCTGTAAATTACTGTATGTGTAAGTTGTCTGATATGGCTATTAAAACTGGTGCAATATCTAATCATATACATAAGAATTCTCTAAATATCGTAATTTTTAAATTACTAAAAATGTCCTGTTGGCTTTATTTTTTACTATGGGAACATCTTTATGTTGATTATAGTCCTACTTGTACAAATGTAGAAGGATAATCATAAAACACTGAACTGTAGAATGATTCATTGGAAGAGACCTTAGAGGTTATATATTCCTGACCCGCCTGCCATGGACAGGGACACCTTCCACTAGAGCAGGTTGCTTCATGAAAGCCCCCTCCAACCTGTTAGCTATACTATGCAATCTTGTATAGATATGGCAGTGGAATTTGTTACTCATTTATGAACAATCAACATGTTACCCCATGTAATGTGAAGATGTTTGCTGAAGAAAATATATTCTGTGCTGCAAGTACTTAGCAAAATTTCTGGTTCTGCTAGCTTACATTGTATCTAATTTTAGTGCCAGCATTATGTGTTAAGCCACAAATTAAGGTAGATAGCCCTTTGAAATCCCCTATGCTTCCTCCTGTTTTAAAATTACAGCTACTGAAGTAGGATCTGACTGTACTTTATGCAAACATATGTTGCATTTCTGTTTTTCCAGCTGTATTTAATAGGAAACAACTTTCACTTTAATTCTGGCAGTTGGTTTGATTCTGATATTACATTAATGTGTCTGGTAATTTCTCTAGTGTTAATGTGGTTATCCTGTAGTGGGTGGATGAGAATCCATCCGTATCTTGTTGCTGTATTACTCTTGAGAAGATGAGGGCCGGATAAATGCCTCACAACAAACTTTCATTGTCAGAAGTGCTATAGTGCCCTAAATGGACAACCTATGCAATGCAAAACATACCTTGTAATTTATTAATGGCAATATAAATTAGGACATAAGGCACTTTAGTCATCTTCCAGGTATGGTGATGGCTAGGTAAAATATAGACCTTTTTCTCCACACCATAAACTGCAAACACAGCTGCATAATATAAGCAGCCAAATGCCAAGGACCTAATAAGATTTTGCTTTCCAGAAATATAAATAATTTAATCAGATTAATGACATTGTTCTACCTGAGGGATTCTATAATTAGTAGATTATTGAAGCAGCAGAGAAGTTATCTACCATTAGCACCTGGAGGAATTCCTGTTGTCTTAAACAGTGGAATCAAATGATATGAATATTCCTGTCATGCAATCTGTAAAGATAATAAGCCTCTGGCATTTTGTAAGCTATATAAATCCATGGATTTCACATTAAATATTTAAAGCACAGGAGGTGTTATTTCTTAGAATACTGACAAAGAGAGTTCAGCCATTACAGCTGCCTTTTCCATTTCATAAATCCTTCTTTGTCTGAGTTTCTTTCAAGTGTTTTTAATTTGTTTTTTTCTTTTAGTTGTATATTTTTCCAGTTCCTCTGGAGGTGTTTTTTGGGCTTTCCATGATAAACACTCAAAATACTTTAACGGAAGTTTTATTCTTTTGATATAGAGAGGATATTCAAACCAGGGCTATAAACAGATGTGAAGCAGGCAGATCTTGTTTTGAACACCAAAGAAATCTCTCTTGAAGTATTTGGAAAAGGGTGCCTTTCTTTTGCATGTATTTGCAAAGCAGAAGCTTCTTCCTTGATATGTGGTTCATTCTCAGAGTTTGTTTGGGATAATACTGGGGATGGAACTCATCAAGGTCAAATATACATTAAGATATCATAATGGGGATATTGTGTAATTCTTGAAAAATACAGGCCGTGTGGAAGACGACTGATGTCTTAAAAGACTGCAGAGCGGAACGGAAGCTTTTAAAGATGATAAAAATAGGATGACTATTTGTCTGAGAGTGGCCACTTAACAGTTTCAGTCATCTGGCAATTTCAAGTGAAAAACTGTTGAGAAAAGTCTATCTGTTTTTAATGGATTGCCATGTCAGGCTGGAGCTGCAGCCAGGATAACTGATGACCTTTGAAGTCCTTAGAATAAATTATAGTTTGTGTGCAAGAGATGATAATGCAGTTAAAAAAGATTTGTATAATAGTTCTTCAAAGAGCTTGAGGCATTAACACAGGATCATATATTAGTAGGAACTACAAGTAAGAAATTACTTTACTGGGAGAGTCCTTTTCATCCCATATGCTTTCACCTCCAGGCACTTGCTGATATTTAAGTAAGGAGTTACCTGATGAGCCCTGCAGGCAGCTGTGAAATTACAGGGGCACCTGTGTTGTTAACAACCCATCCAGCTTGAATAGCAGCCACCTACTTCCCCTGTAGAGAAGTGAGCTTCTACTTGTAGGACACATGTCACAACCTTGTCGCAAAGCATTTTTAGCCCTCAGGCTAAGTAACAGACCAAAAGCTATTTTTACTCTTCTCAGCTTTAATGGCAGTCTAAGTAAAAGATTCTAGCTAATTTAAATTATACTAACAGTTCCAGATGACTTGTCCCAGTCAATACATAGATATTTAGATATTTCTTTGGTCTTCAAAAAAGTCCTATATAAAGTTTTAACAATCTTGTTTGGGGGATGATTGGCATCTATATAACAAATGAATTATTGTATTATAACTACTGATAGATATTTTTCAGTAATTGACTAGAAAGATCTAGACCTTTAAGGAAAGAAGAAGAAAAGGACTTCAGGTATCTGAGCAGTGACAAAAAAAATATTACATCCATCTCCTCTGCACAGTTTCCACAGAAAGTAGAGAATGGATTTATTTCTCCTCTCCTTGCCCCCACTTTCTTCCACCCTCCTGCCTGGAAATGTCACTACTATCATTTCACAGTCTCTTTCACTGAGGGAAGCTTGTTTTAGAGGATGTGCTGATTTTCTGGTGAGGACAACCACGTGAAAGCCTAAGGCTTTAAGTGTCCTGAAGGTTTAGACTAAAGAAACAGCCATTATTTGAGGGGGTTGGATTGATATGCCTTATCACTTGCAGTTGTTAATATACTTTACAGGATTTAGAAACCATGTATCATCCTCCCCTCCTGCCCCCACCACCCCCTTATGCTACCTCTTTAGAAATAATACTGTGGTGAATTTAAACTCAATAAAACAGGGCAATCTCTAAGCTAATTGAAGTCTATTGTCTCCTGATCTCACCATGTCAGCAGTGAGATTTTCCTAGGTCAATCTATACATCTATGTTACTTTGCTTTCCCTTTCTCTTAGACTGCAACTTCAGTATGCATTTCATTGGGATCATTCATTCACGTTCCCCTCTCCTAGTCCAAGGGAGTGAGGTTCAAATACCAAAGTGCAGATTTCATAATCCCACAGGAATACTGATGAGTTCCAAAAATAGCTTTTTTATTTAGAAAATAAGGTTCAGATTTTGAATTTTAACTAGGAGTAGATGCACCTACAGAGATTCTGGTAAAGGGAAATATTAGTATCACAAGCATGTAGAAAGGAAGCTCATATATTTTTAGGTAGTGTGGGTTTTTTGAAATCAAAGGTGAATATAATGTCTGTCTGCTTCAACTTTGCCCTCCTCTTTTTCCTTTCCTTCACTGAAGCCACTTCCTCACACTCTTGAAACAATGTCTGTACATGATTGGATTTGATTACATCATATGACAACATTGGGACATCGTGTGTATTCTCTAGGACAAAGAAGGGCCACGGCAGATAAACAAGACAATTATTGTTTTGTTGGACTTGCCTTTGTTATGAATTCCAGTGCAGAACTCTGCCACACACCTTCCTTCTACCTGTGAAGCCCTTTCCTGTCCTCCACCTTCTAAAGCTTTTCATATGCATATATATATGTTTTTGTGATGAATGCAAAGATGAGAAGCTTTTACAAACTCTAGAGCAAATGTAATTCACCTTTTCATGCATTGCGAACTCTTTGTAAAGCCAATGGATTGAAAACTTCACTTTTTTCCTGACCTGAGTCAGCAGGGTGTAAAATGCAAACGTTAGAAGGGAATGAATTATGATTCTGGATGCTGATAACGTAAAACTTGTTTCTTGCTATTCAGCCTGCAATTTGGCTTATGCAGAAATAAAAACTGAAGGCTATTTTAAAGGAAAAATGTTTGCATCTCACTAAAACTTCTTTTAAATATGATACAGAGAAGTTTTGGGAAATGACAGGTATTTAATCCAGGCGCATTTAGACAACTCCGTTTTAGTAGTGCTTCCAATTGAATGAACTTTGGATGCATCAGTGCAGTGAGTTCTGATTATGTGTTGATTCATTCCTTCAGCACTTGGACTTACTGTAAGAGGGTTAGATAAGCCCTCTTCTTACATCTAAAGCTTGGATACAATTAGTGGTTTTCATTTCCCTTAGCTAGCCAAACAATATATTTCATGCTGTTCTTCTACTTGGATTTCTGAAGCTTCTAAATCTCAATTCAGATTGCATAGACTTTACAGGAGAGTGAGTTAATTTTGATGTTATGGCTATTTGTCTGTAACTGCACACAAGGATGTATTTACATATTGGCTTTTCTCCTAAATTTTGTTTTAGCTAGTATGACAGCCTGATTATAGATAAAGGGGCCAGCTTTCCAACTGGCTTTACTGCAATATCTGTTTTCACAGTCACAAGTTTGTTGATGAAACTAACTTCAAAAGTAGTTTTGTACCTGTAACTTTTCTGTATTTTGATCTCCACTTTGGCCGTCTAGCCATCCCATCTCCTGAAGCAGAGTGGCAGTGATGTTTTGTTGCAGCTCACCCTGCCAAAGGAACAAGGATGCAGCACCACAGGCATGTGTTATGTATAATGAACCGTGCTATCTGGCTGCTTCAGGACTATGGGAGCAAGAAAACTCTAATGCTACTTTCCGACCTTACCTCATGCCCCAGTACTCATACTTAGCCGTGATGCAATAGTTTGCAGCTTATTTGGTTCTGGACTGCTGGGTTTGGCATGAATTCAGTGCTATCTAGGGCCTGTTGGAAATTGCTGGGTGAGGGAAGCCTAGTGCTTTTCAGCAGCACAGTCACATGTGTGGCCATCTCATGTAGTTAGTTGCTGGGTGTTAAAGTGATGTCTGCATTTGCTCTTCAGCTGTTGAACAGTTGAAGCCTGTTGCTGATCCAAGCCTCTGGCAGCTGTTCCTGACCTTTGGCTTGCAAATCTTGGCTCTGGCTCTCAACCCTTGGATCATATCTTGGCTTGGGTTCCTGCCTCTTGGCAGCTTGTTTGGTTCCTGTCTTTGGCTTCAGCCTCAGCTTGTACCCTGGCCCTGGCTCCAGACCCTTGTCCATTAGATGTGTTCCAGAATTTCAGTGTTTATCCCTGTTCCAAGCTTTGGTCTGAATTGGCTGTGCCCTTGTCTCATGCAGCGAATGGTCTGCAAACATTTAGTAACACTGGGATTATGTACAAGGGAGGAAAATGTAATTGTTAAGGAAACTTGTCTCTGGAAGGCCATACTCCATCTTCTTTTCCTGAGATCCACAAGACTGAAGCCCTACAAAGTTGGTGGTGCTATTCTTAGTAAAGCTGAAAATTTCCAGATACTCTTCCCCTGTTTTTGAAGTATGTCAGCAAGTGTAGTCAAAATGCTATTTTACTATATGTTTACAGGAAAGGGAAAAATGAACTATTTTGGTCTCATGGATTGTATATTTGGACTGAAAGCATTATCTGCAGAGCAAAATAATAAGATTTTTTTATTATTATTTATTTTTAAAGGAGAGGATAAAGCAGTGTTTCCTTGTAAGATGTATTCTCAAATTATCCCAGTTTCTTAATTTTTTGATCCAGGAGAAAGAGCAAGAGAAACAGTGAAGGGAGAAAGGTTTTAAAGGAGAGAAACACTTCTTATGTATGTTGACAATTGTAATTATTTATTTTTTTTTTATTAGTGTGATGTAATGTGTAACTTAAAAAAATTAAACCACACAGACCTGAATGTTAATATGACTTGAGTCCCAAGAAAAGATGAGCTGTGATACAATGCTCATCTTCAGGGAATATATATGCACTCTAATATATTGGCAGCCAGGAGCCAAGGGCATGCTATAGCAGAAAATGAATACTTAGGAAAAACTAACAATGTTGACAAAAATCCACATTCTGTAGGTTTTGCAATGCCTGTGCAGGACAACGCCTGATTTTGATTTTCATTTACATATCAGGATTACTTCAATCACATTCTGCAATACTTTAAATTAGGAATAGCCTCATTAGTCAAACTGCCCAGTTCTAAACCATTCTAGCTCTCATTTTCATGCATACAATACATAGTGTAACTGATTAATATAGGATTGGATTTTTTTTCCACAAAAAAAACCCAAAAAACAAAACCAAATACCCCAAATGCCCCACTACCCAAAACACCAAAACAAAATATGTAGACTTTCAACAGGGTCGTGGATGGAACAGTAGAAAGGAGAGGAAAGGAAGAGTTTGATGGGTAGGAGTAAGAGAAACTCTTATCTTCCTGAGAGCATACTAAGCTTGGCAATCTTCTAGAGTAGAGGGAAGCAGACAAAGGGCATGGGAGAGATGGACAGCAAAAGAACAAGCTGGAGGGGTCAGAATAACTGGCCCCAGAAACTAGGCTTATAACTAAGCTTTAGAAAGACAGTTTTCCTAGAAGGAGGAAACAGTTACATGGAAATAATTACAGTCCATGAAGGCACTGAGACTTGAGTTCTGTTGGAAAGCAAGACAGGTAGAAAAGGTGACTGATTTGTAGGACAGATGTTTCTTTCTCCAGTGCCAAAACCCAGTTTCATTAAACTCAGACCCCTTTAGAATACAGAAACCTTATTTTCTCTTTTTTGTCCCCAGCTGGGCCTAAATGGAAGTCTTTTTTTTTTTGTCTTTTTTTTTTTTTTTTTTTAAGCAAGATTTACTATTAAATACTTAAATCCAAACTATTGTGTTTTTCTCTGTCATTCCTATCATATTTATTGACCTTGCCATTGGGCAAGAAACTTTCAAGTCTGATTCTTGAAATAACACTCCCTCTCTCCTGATTTAAACATTTTTCAACCAGACTTTTACTGTACAGCTTCTTTGTGGTCCCTTCTAGCATTCTGTCTCCTTAGATCTGCTGTAATTCTCACCATTTTTAGGAACAGGACTTGTTGTCTCAGACTGGATGTCTTGCTGATTTAAGTCTTCCTTACTGGATTTTTGAATAGTGATTAGCCTTGTGTCAGTCTAGTAAGCAAAGAGTCTGGTGCCTGCATATATGCTATGCCGAAAGTGGATAAGCACAGGTGCAGTGCTTTATGTCTTTCTGGATAGAGGTGCTTAAGCATCTCTCTCTATGCAGAGATCTCAGACTTCCACTCCAGCCAGGGAGACCACTGGTGCGAGTTGCATTGCCTTGGAATTTAGTGCTTGAAGGTCTGCGAATTCTCTCTGGAAGTCTCATGTGTTTTGATGAACATCCATACCAAAGCAGATAAATATTTTTCCTCTCCTTGTGTACCTCTCCATAGGTGCTGTGTAAGCCAAATCTGAGAGTGGGGACTGAAGTGATGAGCTGTATGTAGTTCTTACTTGCCTAATAAAGTGGATTGCTGCTTAATTCAAAGTCACATGGAAGAATGCACAAATGGTGGGCTCTCATGTAACCTCTTTCATATATCCAGTGCAGCAACTCCTCTTGCACTCGTTGATGTGGTAGTGATGTACCAGCTTCTTTATATCTACAGGCTCTGCCTGTCTAAGGTTCAGTCCACTCTCTGGGTGATTGCAGCCAACTCTCTTTTAGATGAAAAGACTAGCATTTATGGTGCGTCTTTCACTCTTGTTGGGAGTTATTTACATGCCTAAGCGTAAGGCCTGGAATTGTGACTCCACCAACCAATTCAGACTACGTACAATAGCCATCTAGCTGGTTTTATCACAGAATCACAGAATCACAGAATCACAGAATATTACAGGTTGGAAGGGACCTCAAAGATCATCTAGTCCAACCCCCCTGCCAGAGCAGGACCACGTACAGCAGACCGCACAGGAACGCGTCCAGGCGGGTTTTTAATCCCTCCAAAGAAGGAGACTCCACAACCTCCCTGGGCAGCCTGTTCCAGTGCTCTGTCACTCTCACTGTGAAAAAAAAATTTCTCATATTTTTATGGAACCTCCTATGTTCCAGCTTGCACCCATTGCCCCTCATCCTGTCAATGGACGCCGCAGAAAAGAGCCTGGCTCCATCCTCCTGACATTCCCCCTTGACATATTTATAAACATGAATGAGGTCACCCCTCAGCCTCCTCTTCTCCGAGCTAAAGAGACCCAGCTCCTTCAGCCTTTCCTCATAAGGGAGATGTTCCACTCCCTTAATCATCTTTGTGGCTCTAATATTGACCTGGTTTACTTGTTATTGTAGAGTGTTGGTTATGTTGATAGTCTACGATATAGCAGCTGAAGAATTAAAAGATTTAATCCCTTCAAAGCATCGTTTGATTTTGGAGAAGTCAATTCAGTGACTTTATAACTGGGCACAGTGTCTGACCTCCAGCCTCTGTCAGGTCAGCAGATTCTGGTCAATTTTGTCAGCTATTCTGAGCCTCAATTACATTTCTTGGGATGATGACAAATCTTAGTCAGATCACTCCTGTGCCCCTGTTTCTGCTTTCC
This sequence comes from Trogon surrucura, assembly GCA_020746105.1. Taxonomy (NCBI): domain Eukaryota; kingdom Metazoa; phylum Chordata; class Aves; order Trogoniformes; family Trogonidae; genus Trogon; species Trogon surrucura. Next base: position 19,007,135 of record CM036658.1, read on the forward strand.
CCTCCCTGTCGCATGAATGCAGTGTATTTTGTCAAACCTACATCAAGTCTATCAGTTGCGACTGCTTACTCATTGTTGCCTATTGTTTTCACTCTTGCTCTCAGACACCTTGTTGTTTTCTCATCAAATCAAAGCACTTCTCTGTAATTAAACAGCCATAGGACATTGTGTAAGTAGGTCAGTGCCTCAAGGGCCCATGTCACAGAATAATTTAGGCTGGAAGTGGTATCTTGAGATCATCTAGTTCAACACCAGGCTCAAAGCAGTCGAGTCCTTCCTCCCGATGTGACTAATCCTGCAGATCAGTCTGTTTTCTGTGCCTGTTGGGGACCAGGTTGGGCTACCTACAGGCCACTAACTACACCTTTGTAGCCTCAACAGCTTCCTGTTTCCAAGAGTAAGACCTTAATATGTGGAGCTTATCCACTAGCATTGTTGTACCAAATTGTGCTGACTGTTATCAATCCTACTTATTAATGAAAATAACCTTGACAAAACTGTTATGCTTAACAGTATCTGTTAGCTTAGCAGAAGTTTTAATGCTCCTGTTTTTCCTTAGAACATTATGTTTTCTGTTATTTCTATTTTTGTTTACTTGTTTTATAAAGGACTATCAAAAAGCTAATTGCTTTAACGAAAGAGCTATGCATTTTAAAATAGTTGTTACTTCAGTGTTGCTGCAAATTATGATATAATACCAAAATTTTCAATCCACATAACAGTAAAGTAAGTGATTGGGAAGAGTCTGGAGTCAACTATTAGACTATCATTTCTTCATAAAATAATTCTCCCTGAGAGTTCAAAAAACTCCACAGCTTTGGGTTGAGACAAGTTACCTGAGAAGAAATATAACTAACATATCATCTACTTATGTATATATTAGCGCTAGCTGCCCTTGTAATCTGAACTGCCTGGATTAATCAAGCAGCTACCTGATTAAAAATTGGACTACAAATGAGCGAATAAATGCTAAGTTGTTTTGGATAAGTCAGAGTTTGGGAGGTTTGTGTCAGCACTCTTGCTGCTCTTTTGGCAGCTATATTAACAAGCAGCTTTTCTTTCATTGTTCAAATAAAAGCAAAACAGCCTTTGAATTTTGTACTCAGAAATTCCACTCATCTGCCTAATGTTCTTTTTTTAATTAGAAGGATACACATATGACTTAATTAATCAAGCCTGTCTTAGGGAATTATGCATTTATTAATGGTTTCTGCACTCAAACACATTATTAAGGGATTTGTGCTAAGTATCTGACATAAAACAGCCTAATTTTGCTTGCTTTGCTTAATGTATTGGGAAACGGCTTGTTGATCAGATTTCAAAACATTCATGCTATGAACTAATGTCCTATTTAGAATGTTTAAAAAATGCAGCAATTTGGCAACTGAGTACTCTAGAGGTTTGTATTTAAAATAAAGTAAGTCATTGCCAGGCAAGAAATGAGGAGAATGGAACTTCTTTGATTACAGTGATGATGGAAGCAAGTAAAATAAGAAAGATTTCTTTCACTAAGGCTTTAAATTTTTTTTAAATATATGTTTAATTTTTAATAAAAATTGAGTGGAACAAGCAGTTAGCTTTATCTGTTGTTCAAGAACTGGAATCTATGATTTATAAAAGAAAATAAATCATAAATAAATTAAAATAAACCAATAAAAAACTTGGTTTATGCCTTTGAGTTTAGGAACTAATTCTTCATTTTTTCCTGGTTCATGTTACATTCCACATCACCTGGAGGTGATGCCAGGTGGACAAAAATACAAAAGCACCTGTGATCTTTGCAGGGGATAGCCTGGAACTCACTACCTCATGCGTGCGTTGGGCCCTCACCACCCGAGTAAGATTGCTTTTCCCTTGGGAGAGGAAGGGTAAGGAAAAAAGTTCTCTGAAGTCCCTGCATGAAGAGTTTAGTGTCTTCAGGGAGCTTAATCACATTTCCAGAACGCCTGCATGTGTTGGCCTTCAGTAATGGTCCTGTGTCTCATCCCAAGTTGGGACTGGTTATCCTCATTTTTGTCTACATGTACAGTTGCAGTGCCTTGTCTAAAGAGAAATAGCAGGTACTTGTCTTTAACAAAAGTTTTGCTCTTTTGAAGCCATCGAGACATTTTCTGTTTATAAGGGTGATACAGTCCCATATGCACTTTCACATTAACCTACATGAAGGTAGACAGAAATCATTTCTAAAAAAGGAAGAAAGACCTATGCTCATGTGGTCAGGAATAAAGATGTCATTGTATTGGCAAAAGTTCCATGTTGGCTTGCTGAGAGACAATCTGCAAAGCTAGCTCCTAGTAGTTTGGGTCTGGGTCTGAGTGTGTTCAGTTCTTCTGGGCATTATATTTCACCCTCTTTGATGTCCTGCCTGAGACAAAGGCCCTGTGTTATCTCATCATGATCCTGCTGATCTAGGACAGCCAGATTACTTAAACTAATCCTTCCTGAGCTGCAGTTTTCTAGACATTGCAAACTGTAGCCCACCTGCCTGGGAGAATGTGAAGGATCCCTGTGAGAAGGATGGTTGTTGCCCTAGATAGCTTCTTGGAGCCATGCAAATTAAAATATTTTCTAAAGCTTTAGTCTGCTCACTGGTTTTAAATATTTTCAGGTCCCATTTACTTAAGATCAGGGATTCGCTCTCTCCCTCTCTTTCTACCTGGTCTGTGTTCCTCCATCAGAACATTAATTCTTAACTCCTCTTTCTAAAATAATTCTTTGTAACTTTAGTCCAATTTGTCTGTTGCTGAGTGATTGGTTATGAAAAGTTCACTTGGAACTCCCAGGCAGTGACCACTAACATTTGTCCACTGGTATTCTGGGTGAATAAAAGCAAATCCTGACTCATTCTTCTTTGCTAGTTCATTTAAATCCTATAGGAAGGAGTCATGGAGAGTTCGAAAGAAGTTTAAGTCCCACATGTCTTCTTTTGGTCTTATAAAGTGTGCATGGTCAGTTTCTCCAAAATTTAAATGAAAGCTTGAAAAAGACATAGATAATTTTGAAGAAACAGAAAAATACCTTTGTGGTGTATGGAAACAGGGGAAAAGGAACTGGAAAGAAAGAAAAAATTGAATTATTTCCTAAAGGTTAAACCAGGCATTTTGAATTAATGTTGAAGTCTAATTTCTATCCCTCTGATGGTTTGTCTGCTACTGAAGAGGATTAAAGTTATATGGGATCTGAATTCATGTAAATGTTAATGTGTTGACCTTATCCTGCTTACTTCATTTTTCTACTTCCCGTGGTAGTAACACTACCTCTTTGAGAATAAGTCTTTCAAAATGGACTCATCTACCATGTTTTCTGGGTTCTTCACAGAAAAATCAGAAAGAACCAGTCAAGCAAGTGGCAAGTTGTACAGCTATTTGAGCTATGCTTGATTTATTTTCCATCTTAGGAAATGTTAATTATTAGTTGGAGGGAGGTTGTATTTTCTTTTTTATTTTTTCTTTTTTTTTTCTTTGTTATTAAGTAGTAGTCTATAACTGTTTCATTTTTCTTTTTAAAATGATGAAATATCTTATGCAAGGTCGGTGAGTAAAGGATGCTGGTGAGAGTCCATACTCAAGCCATGCTGGTCTAGAACTAAGTGCTGTTTTGTTAGTTCATTTGTCAAAAGAATTAATTCTTGGGACAATCTGGCAATTTGTATTCTGAGTAACTATCAGTCACTAACAGGAAACCAAAGAAATATTGGACATTGCTTTTATATTACTTGAAAATTATAGTATTCCGCTGGAGGCAATTTCAAGAGACTGCAAAATGTTGTACAGATATTAGACATGGAACTTAAACTTTCAAACATACAAAAAATAGTACTGACAGTTGTAAGCGAAAAATGGGACCATAATTCCTCTCGTTCAGATCATTAGCAATTGTTTTAAAGATCCCTGCTTAGAAGACTAGCAAAATTGTGAGCCGTGGTGCAAAATTGGTCGTTTATAAATTATGGTGTTTTTTCCTGTAATGAAAATGCATAGTTAATGCAATATGCTTCTAGGCTATATAATGTATTTTAGTTATGGCAAAGGAGATACATTAGTGTGTTGCCAGGACATTAACTCTCTAATTAAAAGTGCCACAAAAAAGACTCAGGCACTTTTATACAGGGAGGAAAAAAAATCCAATCAGTGTGAAAACACAGGAGTTATGTATTGGTGGAATTATCAAAATATAATGAAGTTGTTAAATAATCACATATGTGAGTTGTTTACTTGAGAAGAAAAATAATTAGTATTTAATATCCCAGTCAAAACAGATATATGGTAAAGGTGAGAGAATGGTAGAACTGTAGCCCAGTGCTGTGGTTCATATCCTGCAAATCTTGAAACTTTGAACTAGTCGTTTTTTTTCTTTTTTTTTTTTTTCCCTCCTAATCTGTTTTGGATGTCCTTGCAGAAATAATTTCTTAGTTAGTTAACTTCAGACTGCTCCACTAGTAATGACGTTACAATATCTTTGTTGGTGCTCAAACAAACCAAACCTGTCCTCAGTGTGTACCATAGCTTCTTCTCAGTCTGTGTTGCTGGGTTTTCTCCCCAGGGGATTTAGTGCTATCTGCCACATACTCGTGCTGCATCTTGGCATTCTTTCCTGGGGCCACATCTGATTTTGGGGCTACAAAGCGCTCACAGGTCCTGCATGCATCTTGATGTCTTTCCAGCTGTTTCCACTACGTTTTTTAGTTCATTTACCTAAGAGTGTTCTGCACCAGAGATTTTAAGAGGCAGTGGCCAAATGGGTCCGTGTACTGGTGTGGCAAATCAGAGGTCTTGTTACACTGAAGTGGAAGTTTTATAGCTGACATTAGTAACCCTCACCCTAACTGTTCACATTCAGTAGGCAACTGCTTGTCTTCGTCAAATTTTGTAACTCCAAGTACTGCATTTGGATGTACTTTTAAAGTAGTTAAGGAAAACTCATAGGAAAGTTTCTGCATTTTGCACTTTCTAGAAATACCTGAAAACTCTTTTACTGTGGCACAGGTAAGTTTAAGTGGTTTTTGTTTTTCTCAAAGTTCTGCTAAACCCTTCTGTAGTTACATGTTTGGAACAGACTGGAAGACACAATGCATGTTCCTAAGCAATCTCATGGATTGTCTTCTGGCTGTAATGGAAACTTTGGCAGGGTGTTTTTCCCACAGGGATTGCTGATGTCTGATGCAACCTTTAAACCAGGATGTCTTATTTTCCCCCACCAACAGGCTGTATTTGTGTAGTGTGTACTTGGTCTCCACATCTCTGGCTGCAGAGAACCCGCAGAAACTTGTGGTATCTTGTGTCACCTAACGCAGTATTTTAAGTGAAGAAACAAGACTAGGAAAGAGTTTAATTATTGTAACTGCTTCACTGGTGGCGACAGCCTCTGAATACAGCTCTCTTTCTTTCCACTTGCTTCCTCTTTTAACACAGCCATGGCCTGTACCAGAGCCAATTAGGCTGGCTTCTACTCCCAACTTCCAGCTGTTCCTGCAGGCGTCCAAGATCATCTCCGTAATAAAGTCTGGGCATCTGTGGTGGCAGTTGGGAGCAGGGAAGGAGAGCCAGGGCTTTGAGGCCTGCCAGCTCTCTGCCAAGTGGTCAGCAGACTCACCGTGCGGTGCACGCCTGGGCTGGGTCGGTGCTGGTGTTGTGAGGGGTACTGCACAGGGGGGTTCTCGCTGCGTGCTCAGAGCCCGGGTTGGGCTCAGCCCTGCTGGAGTGCAGAGGAAACAGGTTTTATTCAGTGTGGCCTCAGGGAAAGTCATTTTCACTGGTGAATGCAGAAGCTTGAATGGAAGGATAAATAACCCATGTGGAGCTCATTAGGTGTGTTGGATGCCTCACCCGGGCAGGTGCAGGCAGACCGGGGCCCCGCTGGGACCTGCGCAGCTCACTACCCTGCTGCTCGTCTCCTAAGCACACAGAAGAGGCAGGGATAAAAATAAACCCGCTTCCCTTTTGTGAAGATGCGTGCTGGTTACAGTGCTTGTCGCCTGCGTGGGCTGAGTTTCACTTTATGGGCAGAGATTCAAGCAGTGCTGCTCTTTCCCACAGTTTACCTGCTGAATGAGCTGTCAAGCCACATACTGCAAATCTTTCATAAGTATACCCACAGGTACACCTTTCTACAAATATCAATGGGCCACAAAAAATAACTGTGAGGAGTATTTTTGCCTTTTATTTTCTGAGCAACAATTAGGCTTCTGTATGTGCATGTACAAATACAATCATGCTGGTGGGTACCACTGGGAAACACCCTGTCTTTTTCTGCTGGGAAGGGTTTCATTGGCCCAGATGGGAATAAAAGAATTTCAGGAATTGCTGTGGCTGTAATTTTTGTAAATCCATGTGCTTGCTTTTCCTCTGCTTCCCTATTCAACAGCAGAGAGGACTGTGAAGGATTTTAAAGGCTTCTACAGGATTTCCTCTACATTCAAAGGCACTTGACGCAAGTTCTTGTTATTGCTACTCCATATACTTTGCCTGTATTAAGTGCATTAGGGAAGTATATTTTTTAAAAGGACTTTAAACAAGGTGTCATCATTTTGCAAGTAACACGAATAGTCTAGGTGTGCCCGCAAAAAAGAAGATAAAGAAAGGGGAAACCTCAACACAGATGAGCTTCTGAGGTATGAAAGATGGATGTCCTGCCTCTGGACCTTTAGATAAGGTTCCTTTGGTGTGAAATGGTATGAAGCTTGCCTAGATGCCTATTAGTGAATCACTGATCAGACCTGACTTACAAAAATATCACTGAGGTTATATAACCAGTACTAGTTTTGAAGCCCTGGATTATTTTACTCTTCTCTCTCTACGGCTTGTATTTGGTGACCTGTGACTCACATTATTGTTTCTGCTTCTTTACCAGTAAAACTTTAAAATAGGACAGTAAAAAGCATCATAGGACCTAGCACTTTCTTAATGCACAGGTATCCTTGCCTATATTCAGAAAATTGACGCTCTGACTGCAAGCATCTGTGGAAATAACAAAATTGCAAAGGCATCTGACTGAAAAATAGTTGTGGCTGAATTGAGTGGCTCTGCATTTCAAGACTGATAGTTGCAAAAAAGACGGTGTGACATTCAGCTAAAGCTGCTATAAAGACAGCAGCATAAGATGCTGGGAATCGTTATGAAGGATTAAATTCTTTACCTCTTGAATAAAAGAAAAAGAAATTTTGTTTCATTTTAATTACACTTGCATTAACTTCACATTTCTCAGCCTGGCATTGCATTCAATCAGTTTTCATTGGAGAGGCAAAAAAAGATCAAAGCTTTTCAGTGACATCTTTAATGTCCTGATTTTTGGCTAGTGTTGGAAAAGTTTTGCTTGGGAATCCTTTAGGAATCTTAAAGCAGCTGCTACGAGTATTTTGTCCCTTCACATGGTGTTGAAATGTAATGTGTGATTACATTTATATGTCCTCTCATGGCCTTCACGTGGAAGTGAAGTGTACACTTGTCTTCTACTGGAAACCTTTTGCAAAAGCTAGTTAGGTTTTGTAATGTAATGAAAGAGTTAATGTTCGCCTTCCTTGCGGTTGCTGTTTTTGTTTAAAGAAACAATTGGTTAAATTACCAGGACTTGAGGGGGAGAAAACAGCTGCTTTTCTGTGCACTGTAAAATTTCTCTCTCGACTTCCTGATTTACTTGGCAAGGTTTTTAAATCAATGTTTAAATAGGAAAATGTCCTGATCAGCTGAAAAACCATGTGTTTCTGAAAGACATTTATAAAACATTTCCTGACTGTTTCACAAATAAGTGCATACTGTAGTTGTTCTAAGGATATACCATGTTTCCTTAGGGATTAAGCTTTTACCTCTAGATCCTGAAGAGCAAGAAGAATTGCTTTAAATGAAAGAAAAGACAGAGAAAAACAGAGAACGTGGATACCACAGCAGCTTTAACAATAAATAGGCTGTCTGAAAATTTAGCCTTGTTTACATGGCAAGTGTGGGACAAGGGGTGGGAATCCTGCTAAGGGGTGGACAGTAACAGTGGGCTGGGGTTCAGACTGCGGCAAACCTGGGGGTCTAAATTTACTTCATTTTGAAGAGCATTTCCAGCCACACACCAGATGAGAACATTTCCATTTTGCAGGCAAATCAACTGGTTGTGGTAGGTTAATTTTCTTCTTGGGTCAGAGGCCAGCCAAACTTCCTGACTTGTGAAGCACGCTGTAGCTGCAGACCTTTGCATCAGGTCACCTGTGTCCTTAGTCTGCTGCCATCACCCACTGATGCATCAACCTGAGCTTGGCAGCTGCCCTGGGGCTTGCTTGGCTGTCCCTCCTGCTGAAAAGCACTGCTGTTTCTCCTCTTGGCCTACCTTCTGCTCTGTCCTTATTAATTTGTAGTAATAACCAAGCAAGTGGAAGTGATGATTTTACACTTGGCTGTTATACCGTGGCAAAGTTGTCGGACTGAGGTTTCAGGACGTAAAATGTGTCCTGTGGTGCTGTACACTGTAGCTGTGCTTGCAAAAGGGATCATGGAAGATGATAAATAATTCTGGGATAGTATTCTTGCCCCCACCATTTCAGTTTTTACTCAACCAATCTTCAAAGCTTTCTGCCAGCTGAAAATTTGATATTGAAATCTAAGCTGCCTAACTGAGAGAATGAAAGGAGCTGTCAGCTGGTTCTTCATCATTTTCTCTTACTGTCTGGGTCAGACATGCAACATATGGAGTTCAGCTGATTGGGCCACAGCAGCTGTACTTTGAAATGATAAGAGCAAGGATGCTTTTTCTCCTTTTTTTTTGTGCAATGTAATTATTATCCAAAATACAGGTGTTTCAAATATTTCATATATGTATTACCCAATGTAGTAAAATTCACATTGAAATTAACTGTACTACCAACTTGTAAATCTCCACAAAACCAAATACTTACTCTTGGGCAGTGGCTCTGCATGCATGAGCTGTAGAGTTAGGGCATGGGCAAGTAATTTGATGTGACGGTAAATTTAAGTTTCCTGGGTCTGCACAGATTTTGTTTTAACTGTATGGTATTTGTGTGGACAAGAAGAAAAGAGGGAAGGAGAAGCAATCTTACTTAAGGAGATGCTGTTGCTCCCACTGCATTTTTTTTATGTGATTTTCTCACACATATGTAGACTTCCCCTTTACGTAGATGGGAGCATTGACCATATTACATCTCATGGCTGGTGACATTATTGTGCATGTTATAATTTTGTTAGAGAAAAAGATATAAATCTTCTGAATACAGTTATTATCATGAAAGACTTTAGACAGACAAAAACTGCTGGTGTGAAGGATTCATTTAAAAAATGCATATGATTATCTGGAAATTTTCTTTAAGATGTTGGAAGAACTGAAATCTGTATGCATCTCGTCCTTTCCATCCCAAAACTTGATTTGAAAATGAATATTTTATTTGCCAATAAAATCTTTCTGCTTTAAAGGAAGGGAAAAAAAGGTGGAAAAAGACATTGCTGCTTTCTCTGTTGGACTAAAGTTACCTCAAGTGTTGCGTATTTCATTACCCCAACCTGACATTTGAGCACTTCAGCAACAGAAACATTCTGGCAGAACCACAAGCACAGTTGGTTCTCAGGAATGTGTTATAGTGTGATAACTGATTCTCAAGCATGTTAGTGCACAATCTTAAGCACTGTACAAGTGAGTCAAGAAGACGAAAGGAGATTTGTAGGACTCATTTGACAACACAATTCCAGTGAAGTCAAAAGATTCTCCAAGCCACTAGCAATGAAAATGTAAGTTGTTGACTTTTTTGTTTTATTTACAATAACCTCTTCCAGAAGTAAAAGAAGAGGATGTAATATTAGCACTTTTTTTCTTCATTAGAGACATTGTCTCTTCTAAATCTGTTTTAGGAAAAGTGTCTTTTCACTTCTGTTGCACTGGCCCTTGAAGGTTGAAAGGCTAAATATTCTTTTAGTTTGAGAGAAAAATTCCCATGGGGTATTTCCTGGAATATCTCTGTGGAAATTATGGAATAGCTAGAGAAGGATGTTAATAAACATATAATCTAGCTGTTCATAAGGTAAATGATATCTTCATAATGTGCTTATGCTTCTCTAAATGTTGCAACTTATTGCAATAACTTAATACAATGATTTCCGTAAGTATTTTTTTTAAATACTTGATAAAAAGGAACCAACACACCTCTAACAATACTTTTGAAGCTTCAAATATTTTACAGATAATCATAACTCTTAGGGTTCTTTAAGGGATTTCTAATTTCATTCTGAGGATGGAAAAACTGAGGCTAAAGCATTGCATGTTTTTTCAAAGACAAGAAAGGCATTGACAAAACTGGGATTTGAATGCAAGCTTTTGGTAGCAGTTTGAATATGTCCCTTCCTTTAATGGGTGTGTTAAACTCAACATTCCAGAAGACACTCCCATTTCCACACTACTGCTTAATGTAGGATCATTATAAAAGCCTAGCTTTCGCACTGTAAAGTCAACCTTATGGCAGGGAAGTTGAGTCGTTGTTGACATAGAATCACAGAATCATAGAATCGTATCAGCTGAAAGAGACCTAGAAGATCATCGAGTCCAGCCTTTGTCCCAGCCCTATCGATCTACTAAATGATTCCCCCCAACACAACATCCACCCGTCTCTTAAACACCTCCAGGGACGGTGACTTAACCACCTCCCTGGGCAGCCTGTTCCAATGGCTGACAATCCTTTCAGTATAGAAATTCTTCCTAATATCTAACCTGAACCTCCCCTGGTGCAATTTAAATCCATTTCCCCTCCTCCTGTCACTCTCCACTAGGGAGAACAGACAAACCCCTGCCTCTCTACAACCTTCCTTCGGGTAGTTGTAGACAGTGATGAGGTCTCCCCTTAATCTCCTCTTCTCCAGGCTAAACAGCCCCAGATCCCTCAGCCCTTCCTCGTACAACTTGTGTTCTAAGCCCTTTACCAGCTTGGTAGCCAACCTCTGTACTCTCTCAAGCACCTCGATATCCCTCTTGGAGTGAGGGGCCCAAAACTGGACACAGTACTCAAGGTGAGGCCTCACCAAAGCTGAGTACAGGGGCATGATCACCTCCCTGCTCCTGCTGACAAAACCATTCCTGATCCAGGCCAGGATGCCATTGGCCTTCTTGGCCACCTGGGCACACTGCTGGCTCATGTTCAGCCGGCTGTCCATCCACACCCCCAGGTCCCTCTCTGCCTGGCAGCTCTCCAACCACTCCTCCCCAAGCCTGTAGCGTTGCTGGGGATTCTTGTGGCCAAAGTGCAGGACCCAGCATTTGGCCTTATTGAATTTCATGATGTTGGCCCAGTGATCCAGCCTGACCGGATCCCTCTGGAGAGCCTCCTTACTCTACAGCAGATCGACACTTCCACCCAGCTTGGTGTCATCTGCAAACTTACTGAGGGTGCACTTCATCCCCTGGTCCAAATCATTAATAAAGATGTTAGAGAGGAGCAGCCCCAGTACTGAGCCATGGGGGACACCACTCGTGACTGGCTGCCAACTGGATTTGACTTCATTGACCACGACTCTTTGGACTCAGCCAGCGAAGCATATGCTCATCCAAGCCAAGAGCAGTAAGTATCACTAGGAGAATGCTGTCGGCAACAATATTGAATGTATTACTGAAGTCAAGGGAGACAACGTCCACAGCCTTTCCTTCATCCAGCAAGTGGGTCACCCTGTCACAGAAGGAGGTCAAGTTTGTTAGACAGGACCTGCCCTTCATAAGCCCATGCTGACCGGGTCTGATCACCTGGGTGTCCTGCATGTGCTGCATAATGGAACTCAGGATGATCTGCTCCATCAGCTTCCTTGGGACTGAAGTTAAACTGACAGATCAGGTGTTTGGCACACCTGGATTCAAGTCCTTGGTATATTTGATGCTTTATTTTCTCAGAAAGTTGTTTAGTTCCTCTGAAGGGATGTAAATAGAACCAATTATCAGATCCAAAAGTGTAATCCACAACTCCATGCACAAGTTTTTAGTCACCTTTTCTTGTTGGCAGTGAAAGTTTTTTATTTCCTAGAGATCTGCCCAAAAATGTTTCTGTCTTCTTAGTGCCTGACTCTTGCCAGTAGTGAAAAGTAAATCTTCTGGTTTCCACCACCTTTCTCCCCAGGTGCTATGTCCTGTGTTTTCTTCATCTCAAGCAAACCTATGGAATTGAACACACAAGTCATCAATGATCAGTTCTCTCCCTCTTCCCCACTGCCCTGCCTCTGTATCCCCTGTCTCTCTCTGCCTTTCTCTGTTGGAATGAGTGTCTAGCTGGAGAGTGGAGTGAAAGACTTGAGTTCTAGTTTCTGGTCTTAGAAGCAGAACTATTAACATATTTTGAATTAAAATCATTAGAAAAATATTAATATTTATAACTTGAATATGGTACATAGAACTGCTATTTCAGGAACATATTCCTTCTGTTTCAGGAAACTTAATCACATGAGACTGTTCATAAATTTATGCCATTTACTGTTAAAATCAGAATGATGCTGAATGCCTCACTGCTTTTTAGTCATTCACTTTATAATAACTCTTCTTTGAGGGGATTTATTCATTAAGCTGGGCAGCTTACTGATTTTAAACTGGTTTTTTTTTTGTTTTCTGTTCTGGGCATTAATTGCTGGTGGTTTCACTTCAGTGAACTGTCATCTGTATTTTGGTTTTGGTGCTTGCTTTGTGTGGGATTGCTCTTTTCATGAGCACAACTGGACTTTCAAACAATTCTTCCTGTTGGTGGTTATCTACAAATAACTCAGAAATCATGTCAAACTCATTTCACTGAATGAAGGAGATTGTTGTAGTTATTAGCCTTTTCTTGTTTGTTAGTTAATTCGCAGAATGCATTCAGAGCAACTACTTTTCTATTCTTTTTTTTTTCCTCACAGAAGCAAAAAATAAATAGCACCAAATAATTTTAAAAATGGAACATCTTCCTAGCAGCTGGGAAGTGTCTTCTGTTCACTATCGTTACCAGCAATTTTATCTATATCTATTCCACTAGACCACAGAAAGGTTGATGGTAACTTTATTTTCAGCTACTGATGATTGGAAAAAAAATAGCTCTGAGAGTTATAGCCAGAAAAATGTTTTTCATGTGTGATGTTCAGGCAACTCAGAACTAGAGTGGGATTTCAAAAGAGCTTAAAGGTCACTTACCTCTGTTCTTCTTGATGTCCTGTTCAACTTTTTTTTTCTCATTGAGAGAAGCTGGCTCCATTATTATTATTTGAAGGAATATATATCGGATCCTAGTAATTCAGAAATGGTGACTTGTTTCTGGGAGTAAAGTGAGGAAAATGATGGACAATCAATTGCAAGACATTTCTGAACACCTTCATCTCACTTAACCAATTATCAAAATAAATTCTTCCTGATGGTGCAATGGTGGTACAAAATCTTGGGGAGAAGATTACAGGAGCCCCTGAGGAGGAAGAGGACAGTGTCTCTGGAGAAACCAGAAGTGACTGAAGAAATTGTAATGGATGTATGGGTATAGATGTGTGAGACTTGCTAAGGTCATGAAGGAACTTGAGATACCACATTATCACAAGTCAATGTGCTGTGTGTACACTCTGGGTGACATGATGAGGCAATCACTGTTGTGACGTGTGGATAGTTTTCCTTTATCCTCCCTATAACAGTGTATATACCCTCTGCACTTGTCAATCTGAAAAATGTGCTTTTCAGATGTTACTTTGGGAATGGGCACTCCCCTACTGGATTTGTAACAGTTCCCCTACTAATGGACTTCAATATAGGAGAAACATTAAGGGGCCTTTCAAAAAAAAATAATACCTATTTGTGATTAAGTATTAGCTAACACAACCAAATGTTTACTGTGGGAAATACCATTTGCAGAAAAGTATTGACCGTGTTACCTGAGTCCTATGCAGATTCAAATCTCTCAGATTTTCTGCTGTCAGCTGCCATCACTCCCAACACATGTTAAAACATCACAGAACAAAAAATCCCAGTTCTCTATTGGCATGGGAGGAGTGTGTCTGCTCTTTTCCCCTTTCCCTTTTACAAAATTTGCAAGGATTCTTGGTTATGGTCTCTAATAGTAGTAACTCCTAAGGGTGATTACATTTTAATTAATAGTCAGTCTTTCAGACGTTCTAAGCAATCACACAGTTAGGGGTCAAATATTAAAAAACTAGATATCCGTCCTTTTGCTGTTGTGGTATGCATCTCTAGGAAACTAATTTTCCACTTCTAACAATGGCTTAATATTCAGATGTGGATCATCTTTAGAATCAGTTGTACTCCCTGCCCACCATCATCTTTATGATCTTTGCAGCTCAAGCCTGCTCTGTTTCTCTTTTTTTTTAAATAAAAACCCACATGTTTCTCCTGAGATCAGTGAGGTGATAAATTTCTTTCTTTTATGCAAAGTAAATTTGTCCACAGTTATGTATTGTTACAGTTAGGACTTCTGATCCTGAAGGACAACACACTATAAATTACAGGGGGGGGCAAAAAAAATCAATCCTACATGCAGGCCTCAAATGTGATATTTGCAGAGTTTCTATGCAAACTATGTCAGTGTGTCATTGCTTGCAGCAAATTAAATTTTGATGTATTACTGAAAATAACTGAGCTGTGAACATTACCCATTACGCAAAGAACTGTAAATGCAGAAAAATTAGGCCAAATAATGTAAAATCCAAATATCTTTTATGGGGTAACTCTTAATGCAGTTTGTGACTGAGTTCAGATTGGAATGTTTCAGGGAGGAACCTCAGGGAAAAGCTTTTCGTGCTTTACTCATGGGGTGAACCTGTGGAGTGTGAACATCAGCGCTTTCCAGATTCATGTACTGAGAAAATCTTCACACTCCACCCCACATGCCAAGAAAAAAGTTCTCTGTGACCTTTTAACTTGTTATCAAGAACTGAAGAAATACACTTGCCAGCAGCTGAAATGGATGTAAGTAATTGGTTCTACTTTTAACATATCTGTATCACAATATCGTTTTGTATACTAAGGGAAAGAAGAAAAGAACTCAATGTAGGCTTTGAGAAGATTCTCATCCTCAGTTTTCATATATTACAATTAATAAAATAATAATTATTTTACAATGCCCTATTTATGAAAATCTAAAATTTGTTTTGTATTTTTTTTAATCCACTGTTTTAGAGATTGAAAAGTATCAGCCCCAGGCGTTCTTGCTTTCCTACATTTTCCACTCTTCTCTTGGCTATGTAATATAAGTAAAGTAAGGCTATCATGTAAATAAATTGCAGAATGACATATTTGGCGCCTTTCTCTAAATTCAAGAAGGATTGATCAAGGTTTTTCATTACAAGTGTATTAATGAGCTTGTATTGCTTCTCCTTCAATTTATATTGTTTTGAAAGTATGCCCCATGAGGAAAGTATTAAGAGAATTAAAAAGTGCTTATGCGATGGCAAAAACTGTGCTTTCACTTAATTCAGTGCAGGAATTTCAAAACCTTTAGAGTACTCACTTTTACTTCAGTGTGTTGAAGGAAAAAGGACTGAGAATTATTAGATTTTCAAACCATAATTCTCAAGTAGAATAAAGATGATACATTTTCATTTTTTTCCCCACCTTTGATCATGAAACAAGAGTAATTAAAACCTCAAATGGTTGTTTGCGAATTCAGTGTTCAAAGGTGCATTTAACATCTGTGTGTGAAGAATATATTTGGTTTTCCGTCTCACAGGATACAGGATTCACTGTCTGAGTAAACACATCTCTGTATGCCAACTGCAATCACATCCATGCCAGTCTATAAATGTCTCCTTTTGTAGTCTCCTGCCTGTATCTGTTTCAACAGTATCCACTGGATAAAGATATAATCCATTTCTGCAGGTCGAATAATCCTCAGAAGTCAAAAGAGTCCAAGGGAACAGTGCAGTGTGCACTGCTTATTAGACTGATTTTATTAAGCAGAAATCAAAACTGTAGGTTACATTCTAAAATCAGGTGCACAGAGGCTGGGGTTTGTAGGCAGTGTAATAGGTTGTTTGCATGTTTTTTTCCTTTTGCCTTGTAGCAAGGTGTTTTGTCCTGGAGATGAAACAAGCAACAGCTAAACTAATTAACTAACCAGCAGTGATCTACAGCCTCAGCACCTCACATTCCTGAAGATTTATCCCATTTTGAATTCATTGCCATTTCCCTCCAGGGAAATAAAGATTGCTGCCTATTAAAGATGGGGACAGAAAAAGGCACCTTCACTGGAGACAGCCTGTACAAGAAAATAATACTGTAATCATTCCCTCCAATCAGCTGAAAAGGATTAAATCTTCGGCTTCTAAAGTAATGTTCCAATTGAGCCTTGGGGAAGAATAATTCATGATTAGGGAGAAGGCTGGTCTAGCAAATGTGAACATTATGTCCATTACTTAAACACACTTCCTGGGCTGACTGCTAATGTACCCAGGGGAGCTTGCAGCAGCAGCAACTGATAGGAGCAATGAAATAGGCCGACAAGGACAAGAAGTATTATCATCTGCATTCAACAGCACTACATGGACTTTACCACTGTTAAATCACTGCCTTTGGTAAATAGCCCAGATAACTCATTTTAATAGAAGAATTCTTCTCTTCTTTATGTGTATTAAACAACAGACTCTTATGAGCTGTGGCAGTGTATTGATTCCTGGGAAAGGTAGCGTGAATACCAATTCTGTAATTTATGCTGTTTTGTGGCTCTGGTTGTATTTGTTATGCATAGTATATTAAACATTCAATAGCTCAATTTAATCTTTGCAGCCAAATTGTGCAGCACATCATGCCAGATAGTGGTTGTTTCATGTACACAGCCCATCTGCTTGCTGTTCTATAATTCATTCAGCAGGCAAAATTTCTGGCAGCCTCAGGCTACCGTATACATATACCACACACACACACACACACACATATATATATATGTAATGCAGACATACACATACATACAAACTTACCTAAGGATATCAGAAGCGTTTGCCACTCCCTCATTTTTTTGTGTTACTCTATGACTGAACAAATCACTGAACACGTCACAAAAACTGGTGTCTCCCTAATTTTGAAGGAATTGTGTGGGTAGTATTCCCACCTTCAGCTCTGTGAGTATTTTCAGAAGCTACTGGTAATTCGAAGTAGGAAAAGCTGAACCAAAACAAAGCACTCTTTTTAGTTCAGGAAAAACAACTCTTTCCAAATAGCTCCCAGGGCACACTAGTCCTAAGGGTATAGCTGTTCTGTAGCCTTAACCTGTGCTGTTCTCTTTCAGGTGTCCTGTTTGCTTTGTGTATACATAGGTCATGTGCACTTCTCAAAAAAATTGCTTTGAAATTGTCCTGAGCTAGGGGGCCTTTGCTTCTGGACATAAAATCTCAGCTGGTAGCCGTGCAGGACACATCTCTTGACACCTCTGCAGAGGAGGTGATACCAGAGGTTTCTGGCTCAGCTTTCAGGCACTGTGTGATGGCAAGCCTTGGTGACCTGGAGTCTGTTAACATCCACTGACATTAGTGGGTAGGATGTATTCTGAGGTGGTTTCGCTCGGGTGACAGCCTTTCCTTCTTTATCTGTGAGGTATTCTTATGACATAAAACATGCTTTCTAAATCTGTTTTTTTCCTTTGCTTCTTCTTGCAATTAATTCCCTCCTCAAATGACTTTAGTAGTTTGTTTGCAGTTTGTGGTATCTATTTAGAATTGAGTATGGCATCTGTTTAGAACTGAATATGATACTCTGGTATGGAGAAGTGATATGTCCTCTATTGTAGGTATACTTAACTTTATCAGTAACTGTTGTTAATTGCCCCTCACATTAATTGCATTGGAGTTTGGGCCTGCACTTTTAAAGGTTGAACAAATCTTTAAGAAGATGGTCCTTGCTTGAAGTTGCTGGCAGTGAAGATGGCAACACTGGTACAGGACAGTGGAGGTTCTTGTCTGAGGTCCTGTAGCAAACTGGAAATTGAACTGGTGTCTTCTGAATCCTACTGCAGGAATTTCGTAGTGGTTTTTTTTCTCCCTGCCCTCTTCCCACACACTGTGGGAAATAGGCTTATCAGCATACCTTGTAACAAATGTCACGGTTTCTGTTTGACATTTCTTAATAAGAAGATCTTGTTCTTATTGGGGTATGGTTCACAACTGACGTACCTTGTCTATATGATTAGATCATCAGACGTATACTGAAGTTTGTGCTCAGCTACAAAAACAGTTGGGCAGACTTTAAAAATGACTTTGTGCTTGTGCCACTTGGAGCACAAGTGAGATATGCTCTGCTTCTTTCTTACTTTTTACTTGGCTGAGAGTGCACTTTATGGTAATAAATTCTGAAGAAAATTTCTTCAGTTAGAAGCTGTTCCACTCAAGTAGTAGGATGCAAGTGAGTACAAGACACCCATGTTATTAAAATAAATAGAACCAAGAATAGCATTTTCCCAGTCATGGAGGTTGAGAACTTCAAAAATGACAAACTAAGAGAAAAAAACAGTATGACCTAAAAATGATCTGGTTTGCTGAACTCATTTGATTTCAGTAAAAGCAAATACCTTCACATAGTATGGAAAACTCTTTTGCAATATGTGTCTGAATTGGTAAACGGCAACGGAAAATGACCCTACTAAAGTTAGATGGCAAGAAAGGTTAAATAGTTAAGAGGTAGGAACAAAACCAAAGTCCTCTAGCCCCTGCACTTGCTGTTATTAGTTTCTCCTTGCATTACAATCCAAACTCATGTGCCAATTGGACAATTGTTCATTTCAAAAGCAAAAGTGCTAATTTTTTTCTTTTCACTCCTAACAATAAAGTGCAATATTAATAGTCAATTTCTATTTTCTTTTCAATCTTACCTGTTTTATAGTAACATGAATGTTCACACTTAGTGCTGCTCATATTGAACATTTTCATAGGAAATTTACAGGAGATTCTATTTTAACCCTTTCAGAACTGGATACATATAGATTCTGTCCATATCATTAACTTTTTTAACATGCAGTAGTTGTTTATTGTTTGCAGTTTGGCTTGACTGTCATAGTCCTAGCTGTACTAAATTAACTCCTACAACTTTAACATACTTGAAAGACTACTTACTGATACTATTGATATTTTTCTCTTATGCGCATTCCCAGCTAAGCACAGAGGTGGGAGTGTGAAGTGATCTGGTAAATTAAAAAAAGTGTATTTAAAAATAAAATTTAAAAACTGACATATGGCTAATTGCATATTTTTCATGCAGTAGGAGGTAAAAAGAGACTTCATGATTCTTATTATTGCATCACAAGAAATCAAAGAAACTTTGAGCATAGCATGGTGCTATTTTTTGTTTAATATACTTTATGGTATCAAAAAAATACTTTAAAGCTGGCTTATCTACAGATTTCTGTTTTAGACTGAGGTGCATAGTCTAAATGGTGAAGTACTATATGGTACAACAAACATTCCTTGGTACTTTGGAAATACATGGTTTTCGGAGGATATAAAATGAAGGTAAAGTTACTGAAACATGTTCCTTGTCCTGGCTGTGTCAGGCTGAGATGCTGCTTGGATTACGTCAGAGGAAATATTATGCAAAGTGAGTAAAGGTTTTCATTTAATGTGTATTTAGTGGCTGCATTGCTTAAACAGATGTTGTCTAGCTGACACTATTCTGAGCTTACATACTGATATCACCAAGGGTTTTCTACAGTATAGGCCTTTTGATTTTTACATCCTCTGGTGGAAGGAGATCCCATTTTTTTCTGAAAATAAATTGCTAGTGCCATAATTTACCATCTATATATTCCACTACACAGATCATACCAATTCATTACATGTATATTTGAACTGTGCAGGGTTTGAACGAATGAACTGAAAAGGAAGAGAAGGCATTCTTGCTGGTTGTGTTTAGATGAGGCAGGTGGTGCTCACCGGCAGTGCCAGAAGTCTATGTGTGTGATAGCAGTAGTACTTTGTGCTGTGCACTTGTGGCTGTCCCTAAGGTGTGAAAACTTCAGCTGACTTACTGGAGTATGTACTTGAGTACTGGAGAGCAGCACTTGGTCCTGTGCCTGTGGATGTCAAGGCTTTTGTTAACTTCCCTGATCTGACTCTGTTGCTAGACACTCTTGTCTAATTGCTTCTTCCCAAATTTGAGGCTTTCAGAAATGCAGAGCAAATGCTTTTCCACTTTTGTAGCCAACTCAGTGGTTTAACTGAACTCACACAAAGTCCAAATCTTTGGCCATTAGCAGACCTGAATGCAGGTCTTAAATTTTCCTTTTGGCTGTGTGGATGGATTCTGCATTTTGGCACATTTCTATAAAAGGCATCCAAAAATGTGACCTGAGCACACAGCTGAGAGTCCTCTTCACATAATGAATCAAGCCTTGATTCCAGTAGCTGGTTTTCACATATTATGATATCCCGCTTAGTTGGTAGGTTGTGGAAATATGGAGCACAGCTGTTGAGGAATTGTTACAAGGCAAATACTTTTTTGTGTGTATGCTGTTAGATAGAAATCCCTTTACTCACTCTGGCCACCTTAGGTACAATTTTTTATGCCTTTCTTGCTTCACTTTAAGATCTTGTGACCAAGCCCAAGAATTCTGCTGATGTAGAACATCATTTAGCAATCTTTTGAGTTTGCTTCAGGTTTATTTTTGTTTGGATCCAAGCATCCAACATAATCTTATACAGGTGGTGCCATGCAACATCGTTTTCTTCAGTAAAAAAAATAATTTCAAAATTGTGTAGTAGCGGTTCCTTTCCTTTTTCCTTTTTTTGTGGCTTTGAATACAACTAGAAAACTTGTACTCTTGAATTACCTCCAGAGTCAAATGCATAATGTAACAGCTTACCTCCTGTTTGATTTCCAAACCCAGGCTCTCTGGGGATATAACTTTATTGTTGCGGTGTTGCCTTGTAGCACTACAGTCTAACAGATCAATTCATCCTTCAAAGCATCCTATCACCTGTCGATACGAAATTCTAGCAATTGCTGAAGTGGGATGGCTGCAAAGCATCTGAAAAACATTCCCTATTGATTGCTTTATTGCTCCAGAGTATGATGAACTTGTTTAAGAAAAATTGATCTGGCAAATTGATTTTTTTTTAATCAAGGAATCATATGAGTGTAATTTAAGTAACGATATTTTTTGCCCTGGAGAATGTATAATATATACTTGGTGTGTGTGCACATAAAGAGAAAAAAAAAAAAAAAGAAAAAGATGAGAGGGATTTATACAGAAGAACTTGGAATTGTCCCTCTTATATTTATGGGTTGTTTTTCACGTTCTTCCAAATGCTTCTTTTTATTGTTAAATGCTTTTGTGGATTGTATTTTGTTTTAATCTTTCTTTATCAAATATATATTTAAAAGTGACTTTTCAATATTTAATACATGAATTCATTCTCCTGGGATGTCCCAGGTCATTTGAGATATGAGCTGTAACCTTCTTATTTGTCCAAGTTAATATATGGTTTTTCAAAACTGGTTCCTTGTAATGCAGATGATGAGGGGAATAATTAAGTACATAACTTGGAAATTATCTTAAAATTTCAGCTCTGCTGCTACATCCTCATTTTTGCTGCTCTGTTTGTATTCTTACTAACAGCTAAAAGCACCCCTCCCAGCCCATATCAACAACCATCTTTTGCACGGCAGTGCTGTGAAGGGTATGATTCACATTGAGGGCATGCAAATGACAAATGACTTAGTAGTACATTTAGAAACAAATTTTTTCCTGCCTTGCTTCTTCCTCCCTGCCCCGGTTCAGACTTTAAAACTGCGTAAGAATGAATACAGATCAAACCGCAAAATTCTATTCTTATCCAGAAAAATATTAAAAATTTGCCACTTAATTTCTGTATTCTACAAACCCATGCTACAAATTCAGTACCCAGGGTTACCTTCCCCTAGTGCATGAAACCCAGCCCTAGGACAATGGAGCACAGAAAGACCTTTCCACCAGCTGAAGTCTGCTAAGAATCTGTTGGACCTTTTTATTTTACATTCTTTTATGTACCTTTTGGTCTTCATTCTGTGATCATTTAGTTACTTCTCACTTTTGGTATTTCTGTAGATTCTGCTAAGATGTGCTGAGGAATTACTGCATGCTTGTAGCAGTATTCAGAGTTACTGTATATATGTTTTCCAAGTGCTTAGAAAATATTACATTCAATACCTCGAATATCCATGAGTATATTTGAGTTGAGTGAAAGAGACGGTAGTACTAGAGGACATGCACAACTTAGAGTTGTCAGTTTTGTTATTAAAACAGAGGCCTTGTGTTTCAGGTGTTTCCCGGATAGAATGTGGAATCTGTTCAATGCAAGGCTCTGCTTTCAGCAAAATTGTTAATTGTAGACCATAATAAGCTGTTAAAGGCGAAACACACACATAATTTGAAAGTGAAATGAGGCACACTACATAGATAAACGAATTGTTTATTTAAGAAGTGATTAGCAGCAGCAAAACAAGCAAACTGATACTTGAACCTGGAAGAAATTATACCCATCTGAAATTGTTAAACTATTTGCTTATTTGTGCATTGCAACCTAATGCAAAGGTAAATGCACAGCGATATGAGTTTTCTCTCCTATGTGTTGAGTATCTCAGTGGATATACCTCTTGTTCAAACTACCATCGTGTTAAAAAATAGCCTGTCAAAAGGAGAAAAAAAGTCAAGTGCCTCAACTTGACAGAGGAAAGCTATAGAGGTTTAAATTGTTCTATACCATGGTAGACTGTAAGCTTTTAAAAGGCACTGTAATCACTGAATGAACAAAACAGTTTGCCTTGGGTAATTACGCCTTTCAGTTTCTTTCACTTTAAAGTTTATTTCCTCAGACATTGCATGGCATGCTTGTTTGTCATGTCAGAGTGTTAATCTCAGTGCAAAACACTGATTTTCTGCAAGGATAAATGAGCCCAGAGTTCAGATCAAGTTGAATGCCATGATGGTAATCCAATCTAATTTTACATTTAAATCAGTGCTTAACTGGGTGTTTAATCTGGCTCTCATGGGATAGCAATTCATTTGAAATGTAAAACTTTGCTCATACACCAATTGGATAGTTGTTTCATAAAGTCATGGGACAGGCAGACATTAAGAACGTATTTACGAAGGCACAAATCAGAGCTGTGTGAAAGGTTGGTGAAGTGTAAATAGGCCCACATTGCTTTACTTTGAGGTT
This sequence comes from Trogon surrucura, assembly GCA_020746105.1. Lineage (NCBI taxonomy): Eukaryota > Metazoa > Chordata > Aves > Trogoniformes > Trogonidae > Trogon > Trogon surrucura. The sequence goes on from CM036658.1 coordinate 19,030,240, forward strand.
TCTCCTCTTCATGAAAATGAGAATACATTCACTTTTAGATTTTTTTTTTAATGCAGTGTGATTGTTAGAAGTTTCGGTGCTAAAGTGTCTGTGAACTCTTAAAACAGAAACATAAATAGACACTGTGGAAAACAACCTTTACCTGACCTTAGTCCTTCCCTAACAGGTGGTTTACTCTTTGTAATGTCTACGTACTCCTTCACTGCGTCTCTTTCAGGCATGTTGTTCTGGGGACTTTTCTTCCCCCAAACCTTTGAAAGTAAGTCAAAGGACTACCTGAGCATTATTTTTTTTCTCCTCAGTTGCATGGCAGTAGTTTTGAAAGAAAAATGCTGTTATTGAACATCCTTTCATTAAGTATTCTCCGGAAAAGTAAAAATGATAGTAACCTGAATATCAGACTGAAAAACTACACCTTTGCTGTCTTAGAGAAGCCAGATTTGTAAGCATATTATGTCTTGTTGTTATGCCTGCATCCGTGATCCTGGGATGTTAGTAGCTTGGCAGCATTTCTCCTTATATTGTAAGAACAGGGTGAGCTTAAGCTGTTTGTAAATCTTATCTGAGGAACATGTCTTCAGGGTTCAGCCAGAGAGGCTCCTGTGAGTTGTTTTCTTTGTCCTAGTGTGATACTAAAGGGAAAAATGTGGTGTGGTAAACTCCACGAACTAGATAGAGAGAAGCATCAACTGCAAGAGAATTACTGGTGGAATATAGCTCAGGAGAAGGTAAGAGGGAACCCGGAAATGTGACGTACTGTATGTGTATGGTAGTGTAACGTTTCTTTTGATGAGTCTTGATTAGGATTAAATTTTTCTCTGAGTACTGAGAGAACATGTAAGGTGGACAAGGAAGCAAACCGAGCATATGTCATGAAAATATGGTAATGTATTGTCAAAAATATTTTCCATGAGTAAATAGAACCCAGTTGTAGAATGCTAGTTGATAAAGATGATGGAGGGTGTGAATAAGTCACTGAGATAGCTAAAACAGTATAAAGTAGAAGCTAAGAAAGACACTAAACCTATGTAAATGTCTGTATTTTTATTTTTATTTTTGAATTCACTGAGTGTCATATTAATTTAATTTCTCTTTATGGGCCTAAGTTACAATTTTTTTTAAATACTGAATTTTACTTAAAAAATACTTACTCAGTTTTGATAAGACAGACCTTACTTCAGTGTCTTAATTCTAAAGATTTTAAGGGTGGTAGATATTTTTTAATCTGTTTACAACACTGCAATATTGAATCTGAGCAGATCTGTTTGTTGAAGCCAAGCCCCACTGATACAAGAGACATTTAGAAACTTATCTGCATACTGGTAGCTTATTATATTTGTCAGGATTTAAGGGTGTCTGGTGATTGAAAAGTGAAAGCTAATATTATTGTAGGTACATAACAGTTGTTCTCTGTTCTAATAGTTTTCATTGCACTTTTTCTGCATTTCCCAAACTTACTACAGCAGTCTTCCAGGACATGAATACTTATTTCATTTTCCCTTTCCTGCAATAAGTCTGGAATTAGAGTCTTAAATTGTTCATATACCAAGTTTTTTTGTTTAATTCTGTGACCTTTTGTGCATCTTGGCTCTTATTCGGCAAAAGGGCAAAGGAAGTACCTTACGCAGTGAAAAATTCTATTCTTGATGCATAGCTGGAGGTACCTCAATCTCGTGTCAGTCCTTGGAAAATTTTAATCTGAATTTAGATAATTTAAACAAAATTTGAATAAAATTTGTGCTTCTAGATGTTGTGATTCTCTCTTACAGCTTACAAACTGTGGGAATGCTCTGTAGTATTTTTAAATGTGTCATATATTAGTTGGAATTGCAGGTGAGCAACCGCAGGCATTTTATGTCGTTACTCGGTTTAATGTACTCTGATATTTTCTTTTTATCTAGTCTGTCCACTTCCTTTCCTCCCTAGCTCTTAACAAGCTCCTCAATACTCAACCTTCAGGGACTTCAGTGGTTCACCTGAGACAATAAAATCACTGTAACATACCGACCAGTGTGTCTTGTGGTTTCTGACCATGTGTGCCTGATAAACAATGGAGGGCTGTCCAAATTCCCTGTCTCTGTGGCTGTCTCTCTCTCCTAGGATAGTTGTGTTGAGACATAATAACTCATCTTCATTAGAACTCTGACTCATAATGCAATTAATTGTGTCAGGAAATGAAACTCAACCCTTGAACAGACCTGCCTCTGAAACATGTCCCAGCATGTGCTGAACACAATAGCAAATGATTCACTGTAGGAGGTGCATATTTCCACAGGTAGATGAGAGATGGGGGCAGACACAGGGGGATCTGCTGGTTTTTGCACTTGGCTTCCACTGTTGGTTTTGTGAAGGATGAGATTTTTTTATCCAAGAAAGTAAGGAAACTAAATAATAGGTTGTTGTTGTAGCTGTAATTAGTATTATTAATAATATTAGTTAAGTAGTAATATTATACTTTCTTCTGTCAGTATCATCAGTCTCGTACTATCTGGGTAATCAGAACTGAAGAAATGTATTTTTAATTCAATGCTGGTAAAATTATTTTTGTGACATCCATGACGGGACTTGAGATTTCCAGCACGAAAAGCCAAGTCAAAAATATAACCTTCCCACATAATATGATTTGGCTTCTCATGTGTGTTTGTGATTGAAGTTAAATGCTCCAAGGATTTTTCTTAAATTGAACTGTAGTTTACTTCTGACCCTTTACGCAGAGGTGATTTCTCCTATTATTGGGCAGGTCTTCTGCATAACACATAAATAGTCAGTTAGAAAAATAATATTCAAGAGACATTTCATTGAAATGATGTTGAAAGGATGGTTTACCCTCCAAGAAAATAGTGGAGTCAGGGGTTGTACTGTATTTCAAACAAACTACAGTGAAGGAAATTTGCAGGTTTTCAACTTCTTACAGTTCTCTAGTGGTGGAAACAGATATTTCAGAAATATATCGGGGAGAAAACATTCTATAAACCAGAACTGAAGTTTTTGTAACATTAAGGTTTGTTTGGTTTTTTTTTTAATTAATGTCAAATGTAGATACCCTTGTGTTCTGAATGCAAAACCGTGTTGTGTGTCGATAAATTTCATCAAGTGTTTTTCTTCTCTACTCCTTAATCCTGTATAATTGTTTACTTTTTGTCCCCATTTTACAAAGTGAGCTTGAATGTGCATCACAAATATATGATTAGCATATGGTTAACTAGAAGTGCGTTGTAGGTGGACAGATATGCTCTCCAAATGGATTATGGCGAGGATCTTCAAAGTAGAATGTGGGAATTAGAGTCTCAAAATTCTATTGATATTCAACTTGAGTTGGACATTTAATTCCTATGGAAATCCTATCCAAGTGCAATTGAATTTTAAGTGGCAGATAGTGGGAGAAGAAATATAAAACATCCCTAAAATGTTGCCCCTCCTCTTGCCCAGAATCATGTAAATAGTGTCGCCGGCTCTGTTCTCTTTACCCTAGTTCATCTGTTTTGCTATTACAAAGTGTTCACTATTCACTGCAACAATGTGAGCGGTAGGAACACCTTGGAATCTGAATTAAATAAATTTTTCTCCACATTAAGGGAAACATGAGGAAAAGTGGCCAACACAAATACAAACTGTTGTGGCAGACAAGGACCCATTACTACTGTGCACTCTGATTGACCAAAGAAATTCAGGCTTTGCTTGGAAAAGCCATAGGAGATGTTGAGTTTTCATGAAAGGAAGGAGAGTTGGCTGCGTGAACTCGTTTTCACAGCAGGGAAAAAAAGTGAAGTCATTGGTACACTGTTAAACCAATCAGCTGAGATGATTTCAGTATAAAAATCTAAGATTGGCTTTGTGTTGACAAAAATGGATGCGAGCTGGACTTTGGTCAAACTGAATTAGAATGTTAGCCAAACCTGCATTATCTCTATTTAACTCTTACTGTAATAAAATATGCCTTTTTCTAGTGTGTGTCAGAAGTCTACCAGTACTACTGGCAAAAGCAGATGACAGAGCTTCTTTGATTTTACAGTGTTCTGAAGTTTTACCTCTAACTAATGAAGATTTTAAGTTATCATATGCTTCTGAGATACTTTGCAAACCAAGGATTTTTCATTTTTTGAAAATAGGTGAAGGGTTTGAGCCAAAGATCAGTTGTTCGGTCTTTTAAAGTCTAGCCTTCATAAGCCATGAATGGATGGCCGAGACACTCCTAGAATTTGTATTATTCTGTTTAAAGCAGGGACCTTTCATCAGGGCCTCGTGAACACACAAGTAGTTGTGTCTCCCTGTAGATCTAGAAAGCTGAATAGCTGAACTTGCTCAGCTGCACACCTGAAGAAATAAAAGTTCTATGTCTGGTTTGTTTTGAATAAAACTATAAGCCTTCTATTCATGAGGAAAGGGAACACTTTCTTCTCTTTAGTGACGATTTTGGCGCATTGCCAGTCCTTGTTGTTTTGTCACAAAATAGTGGTAGTTCAATGTTTACCTCAGGCTCTGGTTTCTGAGAACAGGTATTAAACAGAAAGTACATCTTTCACTGGAGGTATGAGGAAACAAGGAGAAAAGTTTCTTTATTCTTAGTTACAGAGGAAAATTTGAAATTTGAGCTTGGTCTATCCATAAGACTCAAAACAAAGATGGTAAATAAGATGCATCATTGCCTTTCTTTCTTCTCACTCCTCCTTTAAAATTAATAATATTTAAGTCAGTTTTAAGATTTCTAGCCTACTGAATTTTTAATTTTTACAATCTGGAAAATGACCAAGACTAATTATGTAAGTAGGTGGCTTTTACATGAACTTAGCTTGTTCTTACAGACGTGATTTCCCAGATGGTTTTCCCTGAGACACTCTACTGTTTACGTAGTGTCAGGCAGTTGAAAAGAGTTGGGATCAATCACAGACCTATATATATTCTTTAAGTCTCTGATCCTGTCTCTCTAAACGAACAGACTATATCTCATTCCTGTCCTAAATCCATACTATGGTGAGGCGACAGTAACAAAGACTGCTTTGAAGACACAAGGTGCAACTGATCAGCACATTTTATTTTTAGGTAATTATGGTATTTAGGTATTTCTGTTTTAGGTAAAATTTTCAACGATGCTGAAATGAGCTCATTTTCAAAAGTGGCTTTTCAATGCATGAAGAGCTTACATTTACTGCCTTTCAGTGACTCTCAACAAGATTTTTTTCCTGCATTAAAACAAAAATGATCTTAATCATCTTTCTAAAGAAGAATAGTAGAAGATAAATCAGAAGAAAATTGTAAATTTACACACATACATAACCAGTAAAATAATTTTAATATAAAGTTTAGATTTTTAAATGCTGCTTTAATGATCAAATATATTCCCGTCATTAACTAGAACCATAAACTTACATGTGGATACGACCTGTAAGTTAACAAGCGTATGATAGTACAAGTAGACCACATTCTTGGGGAATTTGTACTTTTTGTTTCCCTTTATCTTATGTGTAGGGGAAGGGATTGGTTCAAACAGATACAGCAACTGAATAGAAGTTGAGACGTTAATTTTATTTTTTTACGTATTTATTTTAACCCGTAAACTTGAGTTTACACTAGGTATCCTAAAATGTCCTGTCACCTGGCTTATAGCAAAATTTACTTCTTCTAATTAAGGGCAAGGCTTGAGTCTGATTCTGGTTTGGACTTCAGGTTGCTGAACTGGCACGGCAGACATGAATGTTAAAGAGAAGGTTTCCGGCCAAAGAGGTCTCCTATCTCTTTGTTGCTTCCTATTGCTGATGACTTTAAAGCCTGACGTTGACACTGAGCCAACAGCTTGTTCTTGTTCCTTGTCAAAAGAAGGACTGGAACAGGGTCAGATAGATGCATGTTGGTTTCTAAATGGAGAGACCGTTTTGGCAGTGAGCATAGTGTTAAAAATAGCTGTACCTGTAGAGAGAACAAAGGGAAGAACAAAAGGTAAAAGGGACACCAGAGTTTAAACTGCATTTAATCAGGCCTTGGATTTATCCTTGTTTCTAAATTTTTACTAAACATCTTTTTTTTTCTATTGGCATATTTCTGCAATGTTTTGATTTCTTAGGGCACTCTATTCTTAGACAAAAGGAGTTCTGATGAAAAATAGTTGTAGGGACATGCACAAGTACAAAGAAAAAACCAATTACTATTCAATTGTATGTCTGAATTAAATAAATTTGTAAGTAATTTTCAGTGAAATTAGATATAAGACCAAGGATAAAAATATTCTAATCAACATGGCTAAGGTCAAGACATTTGCATTGAGGTTAAGCATTTTGTCCCAGGTGCACTTTTAAATGCAGTTTAAGGAATAGTCAAACATACTTACCCCACGTGGCAGAACCAGCATGAGATTCCTGTTCCTAATTACTCAATTCAGCTCTGTGTCACAGCTTGCCATTCCCTGAGTTAAAATGATGCAAAGGTATGTGAATTCTGGCTGTAAATCCCACTGCTGCTGTCCAAGAATGCAGCAATAGTAATTTGAGAACCTTCTGTAGAGCTTTAACTTGCAAGAGCAAATACTTGGGTGTTTAGCTACTGTTCTTGTGCTTTCCTCCTATGCAACCATGATGGCATGTGCTGTACAGGTGTGGCTGAATACTCTTGCAGAGGACTCAGATATGGCACTCAAATTTTCTTGCTTTTGAGCATCTAGAACACCTTTCCTGAATGCTTGTAGTTAGAGCCATCGGCTAGGACTGGAGCAACAGAAAACTCCCTGTACTGTAGCTTAGTTCACACAAACACACTGTGATATGTTAACACTATTTTAAAAGACACCTGTCAACCAGCAAGTGTATTGACACACAAAGTTGAAAAGTCAGGTGGTTACAAGCTCTGATGGCCTATGGATTCTGTTGATTTTCTACTTCTACTTTGATTCAGTTTCACACATTTCTACTTAACTATTTTCATGTTTCTAAACAAAATCATTTGTAGGCAGGGTTGTGGTTGGTTTGTTCATTTTTTTACTATCTTGAATCAAATACTACTGCAGTGTTATTATCTATACCATAGTTTGAAAAACAAACATGGCAGGAAAATTAGTCTTGACAAGTATAGAAACCCATGCTTTGGCAAGATCCATTGTACCTCACAAGATCTGGGACATGGCCCTTTAGTTCTCTTTTTTCAGCCTGTTTTAAGTAAAGAGTTGTTTTTTAAATAAAGATCAGACTTTTTTTTTTGTCATACTATTATTATTTTCACTTACAAACAAAAATTGGGCTCGGTTTTGAGTGTTTTCTCATGCTTAGCTAATCTGTTTTCATGCATAGAAATTACGTTTTTGCAGTTGCAATATGTTAATAGAAGGTCTTGTAAGACTTCTTAAATTTCAATTATCACATTTTCAGTACTAGACTGAAGCTTTAGGCATTGATATTAGCTTTCAGGAATGCCCAACATATACTGTAAAAAGCTTGTCAATCTGCAAATGGTCTTTTTCATGTATGTTACTTCCTAATTTTACATAGAAAGGGAACTGTTGTTTTCTTAGGGCAGAAAAAATACTAGAAAAAATAGTTGGCATGCTTTTAAAACTGTAAGATCCTATGGCAAAGGGGAAGTGCAGGAGACTTACAACTTGAGGATCACTCATTCCAGATCAAGAGAATTTTCTCTGTCTAGTCTTGTGAATTAACTTGACAAATATTTCTTCTGAAGTACAGACTTGAATGCTATTGTTTGCAGCCATTCAGATGAAACTGGAAAATTGAGATCTTTTCTGCTTCACAAGAGCATATATGTTTGTCCTGGTTCTGCTTTGGAGTATGGCAAATTCATTGTGCAAATATTAGAATTGGTAATTTTCTTTCCCTGCAATTCTCATCTGTCACTTTCTTTGTTTTTTGCCCCCCCCCCCCCCCCTTCACTCTCTCCAAGCCCAGCTGCCTCCTTATCTTTCACCTTACCTTCTTCTACATCAGGTTGAGGCTATTTGTCCCCAAACTCCACTCCTGGACTCACTTTGCTTTTAACAACTTGCACATTAAATGAATTCTATAGAGTAAAACAGTAACATCTGCCATTCCCTATCACAGTTGCACTCCTGAGCATTCATCAGGATTTTGCTTGTTATCCTTCCAAGTCCTAAATACTCTCAGCTGTACCAGAGACAACCTGCTCTTCTCTGCTTGCTGCTTTCCTCTTCCCTGTCACCAAAGCAGCCACCATCCTTCAGCTGCTCCCTGATGTCAGAAAGAAGGTGAAAGATGCTTATTTTTTTCCTCACTCCCCAAGCTTCTCTGCCGCCGCATTATTTTTCTCTTTTTCTTCCTCATAAATTTGCCTTTCTACAGACCATCTGGAAGAACTGATTCACTCTGTGCCCTTCTCCTGCTGTAACGAGATTTCTGCCAGAGAAGTCATGCCATGTTAGTCTCGTCTTCTTTTCCATCTGTAGCCTGTTCCAGACAGGGAACAGCACATGTGAGAAGGCCCTTGTCAGCCCAGGGCTCACGTATTACACCCTTGGACATGCTTATAGACAGAATGCCCAAAGTCAGATCGTTTTCTGAAGTTTTGGGGTACTAGAGTGTCTCCGCACTCAGACTTCTACTGGCTGCCAGAGGAATTCTGCACTGTGCAGTTCAGCTCTTTGTAGAAACTTGTGACTTAAGTCTCAGTGAGGAAGCTTGTTACCAACAGAAAGCCATCAGCTCTGGCCAAGCAGTCCTGTCAGGGTCATGAGTGTAACAAGGTATGTAAGCAAGGGTGCAACTTCCTATAACACCATAACTTCTAGAGCTTCATTGGTGGTTGGATCAATAAGATGAAATTGATTATGCAGATGCCTGTGGTCTTGCAGAGAAGCAAAGGAGCAATCTTTTGGGTTTTGTAAGCTTTGGGTATCGTGGGAAAATTAGAACCATCAAAACATTTGGATTTCAGATTAAATAATATGTTTCTAGAATTTCTCAAATTTAACATAGTTATTTCCTCTTGTCAGAACCAAGAAGACATGTAGAAAAAAACTGATAACAAAAATAAGACTTCTAAGAATGTAATTTTATTTTTCTGGCTTCTTTCTTTCTGATCAGACCTTAAAATGAGAGGCCTTGAGAAACACAGGCTGGTTATTTTAAAGTAATTCTTGCGGAAACCCTATGAGCTGATCGATTCTTTTGCAGAAGAGAGAGACTGATCCTCATGCATAGCAGCTTTCTATACATTCCATACTAAGTGTGTATCTTGCTCTACTGATAACAATACATAAGGAGATAATACCTTAAAGTCATGTCTGGCTCGAATATTTTGAGCTCAAGTATTTTCATTGTATGCAACGTTGCTTCGGCATATATTTTTAGCACTAAATGTAACTGTGGTGAAGTTAACAACTGTTGACTTGTGAGAGGTTTGGGGGAGAAAAATCAACCTTTATTGCAGTTTGGGAGGGGAGAGAATCAGTTTCCTTCCAAATCAGAAGTGAGTTGGTTGTTGAGACAGTACCAACTTTCCTGGTACATCTGTATATATTTACTATTTATGGCTGAGTTTGTGCCTATGTATCCTGGCATGCCTCACTGTTAACCTATCATGTCAGATTCTTCTCAGTCTATATAACAATAATAACTCTTGTTAACTACTGAAAAAAATAATTACATGATTGAAAGATTTGTTAACATGTTAGTAGGTGCTGGAAAATAGTAATAAACATGAGTATGGAATTACTGAAGTTCTGGAAGCAACTTTTCCTAAGGGAAGTAATTTTTGTTGGTTTTGTTTGTTTGTTGTTGGTTCCATCCCCACTTCTGAACTCTTGCAAGCCCTTTCAAATCCTGTTTACAAAAAATGAGATTTAATTCCACTACCTGCAGACTAATAATGAATAGCTGTCTTCATTCTCCTTTCTGCCTTCTCAGGCACCTGTAAAGAGTAAATCACTGTTCTTTTGACTGTAATTTAGTTATAAGTTGTAAGTATATTAAGTGTAAGTGAAAATTAAAATTACTCAAAAAACCAGTTAAAATTAGACTTCATATCAGTCTTAAATAAGCTTTAAGAAAACTCATAAACTTTCTCTAAAGAAAAGCGAACAAAAACCCCTCTCAATAAACTATTGAATAAAAAACATGAGTTACAATGAGTTACCTAGTCCAGAGCACTTCTGTAGTTGAGATGATGGGCATTTAAACTTTATTTTTGAAATATGTGAAGTTACATAATTAATGGATACATTTTTTAGCACATTCTTTGTTAAACCTACTTGTTTTTTTCTTCTCTACAATCTGGAACTTTATGTGCTTTTGTTTTTATAAACACCCTCAGGCTTATAAACTTTGTAACTTAGGTTTGAGGTTTTCTTATTTTTGCATTAAGAAAATCCCTTTTCAAATACTTTCCCCCTCTCCAACTCCCACAAGATAAAATAGAATTGTCAATTCTTTATCATATTACATTTATATAATTAATGGAACGAAATGAAAATCTATTGAAGAGAACTGACATCACATAGCCATAGTTTTGCCTCTTTTAAAGAACAAAGTAGAGCTTATTATTTTACTGCACATTAAAAAAAAAGCCCTAAAAAAGCCCCATTAAAAAATTTCTGTACCTTAAAGGTACAGGAATCTATATGAATTACAGGAACACTTGAGCTGAGTAGTGTAAGGTTATACATGTCTGTATGTATGTTACTATAGTGGCCGTATATTGCCCTACTGCATATTGTTTTCAGATGAGTTGTTTACTTTGTCTTTCCTGTCCCCCAAGCTTTGCTGTATCTATCTGTAGAAAAGAACTGCATATCTATGTGATGCAACGTTCTATCACGCAGAATTTTAAAGGTAACATACATCATCCATTTTGGACAATAAGCATCCTCTCCAAATGAAGCAGGAAAATCCAGGCAAGCCAGATGGGTGATTTTCTGGAGTACTCAGGGAAATGGTAGCTATTACGGTTCACTGACTATCCAAGGTGCTTTGGCACATATATCATTTTAAGCTATTCAGAACATAGTAACCAAAACCCAGTGAAGTGGCCTGATCCTGTCAGTTCCTTTTCATTTACTGCAGTCAGATTTTTGGCATAAACCTTTAGCTGTATCTCTCCTGTGAATAAGATTACCTTGCTGAAAAAAATAGAGGAATGAAGTATACACTGATAAGAGGTAAATGTTTTAAACTCTAGTAGCTAAAAGATAACGATTTTGTAGAATGATACCTGGCACTTTTATAGAGCAATGGAAGAGCTAATAAAAGTGTTTCTTAATTACATTCAGTACCAACTTATGTTTGTATGGACACAAATAAATAAATAAAGCATTTCTAACCTTTGTGTCTGTAACTGTTTTCAAACATTATCCTTTGAAACCTTATTTAGAAATTGAAGATCATGTACACAGTGACACATTATGAAAAATAGTAGCTCAGATGTACTCACTTTAATGATTATACAGATTCTACTTCTTTTGATTAAATGCAAATAATTGTCAGACATTTTGTGTACATATATACTGCTGTGTCTAGCAGTCAATGGTGACCTTATCAATAAAGTAACACAAAAATCGAAAAGGTTATGATAGGTATAACAATCTTTCAGCTGAAATGTTATTATATTATTCATTTACAGAGAGTCACTAAAATCAAGCATATGGCTAATTTAACAGAAGTCTCAATATTGTGAGTAAATAACAGGTTCTATATGATAGTGAAAAGTGAATCCTGTTTAATGAAGTTTCATTTTACTTGATTGAAATTGCATTTAACATAGCAGCCTATAAATAAACAAACAAACAAATAAATAAATAAACATATAATTCTTACCTCTGCTGTAAGGAACAGCCTTTCAATATTGTACTAGCTACAGGCAGAAAATAAAAGATGCTACAATTATATTTTCTTACCGGGGGTGACCTCTAGTGTGAAACAATGGCATTTTGCATTCTTTTGGGTTTGAAATGACAGCTTTTTGCCAATTACACTGGATTTTTCAAATTCTGTCAGTGTGTAGAGGAGCAAAGTAATTCATCACTAAAAAAAACAATCTCCAACCCCTACTCTGGTGTAATTCTGTCTTCTCAGTCCAGTGTTTTGTTGGAATGTTTCTTTGCTTGTATTTTCTTTAAAAAGTCAAATAGTTTTTCTTGCCCAATTACTGTAACTCAGATTCTGTCCTGTTACTTATGGCACCGGTGCAGATGTTAATTATACTTGTCATTAGCTCTTTACACATTCCTTCCTTCTCTACCTTTCATCTGCATGAGTACAACTATTCAAGATAAAACCCATGAAAAAGCTTTTTAAAATAATTCATAGAGAAGATGCGTTAATGAAAATTCAATTTACCAAATGAAAATCTGAAAAATCAGAGTGTGTGAAAAAGCAAGCTGCACTGCAGCCTCAACTTCAGTCTGCTTGTGATGTACATTTGTGTAACATCTTTAAAGTGGGTGTAGTAGCTGCTAGAACAGTTAACTAGGAGGTAATATTGTAGATTTTTCCATCCCAATTTATCTGTAATGTGTTCTACCTCTTAGAGTTGGACACTCTCTTCATATTCGTGTATACATATAGAGAGTTTTGTTTGTGTTTTAAGTTGAAGGCTAGGTCAATTCACAGCAAAGCTGTAAGTTATTGTATTACCCCTCAGACTGTGTTTAAGAGAGGCGTGGAATTTATGTGCATTGCCATATGACATGCTTTACTCTTACTCATTCCATTAATTGTACAATCATTGCTGAATATTAATTTTCTCCTTTGCTGCAAGACATGTGGAATTATTGTAATTCCAAATGGTGTTATCAATATCAGTAGGAGACACAAATTACTGAGATTTTCCTTTGTTCATTAGCAACATGGATGTTAGTATGAAGACCATCAAATAATAGACATATAAAATTAACTGATTGCATACTTCTGTTCTCTAATTATAAATTTAACCACTGTAGGCTTGTCAGGAAAGCAATGTCACTCAATGGAAAAATAGAAATATTAGTTTGGAGAAAATGTATGTCAGTTTTAAATGAAATATTTGAAGGTCCTTAATTTGGAATGTTGTTCATTTTCCTTGAGATCCTAACCTCTGGTTATTTTACTGCCATATGTCCAGGCAGATCTTGTAAGCTAAAAAAACCTTAGGCTAGTGTGGACATGTACTTTAATCTTGAGATATATGACAAAATAAATTCTACTCTGCAAGAGATGAACTAGTATTTGGTCAACTTAGTGTAAGAGCCAGTGCAGACGGACGCCTCAAGTTACTTCAGAAGCTTGCAGTGGGAGGCCACTGTTGCAAGTTCTGTGCTCATTGCCATAAAAGTAAAAAAAACAAACCCCAAAGTCTTCAGATTGTTGAAGTTCCCTGTTGAAGGGTGTTTTGAGATCTATTGGTGTGCCCATACAATGCCAGTGTTAGTATGGACACTTAGAATTATTGTGGTTTCCTTGGAAGTTGTATCTATTGTAAGTACTCCCTCCAGCCCTTCCTTCCATACTAAGTCATGAAACTTTCTTCAGGTGTCAAATATTTCCGTATCTTTTGTTCATTGATTGATACATGCTGGTTTTTGTTATTCCTATGGATTCAACTACTGTTAGGTTTCTTCTTAGATAAATGTGCAACCCCTCTCATGGAAGTAGCCTGTGTCCAGTTGCTATATGCTAAAAACCCCTGGTACTTGCAGTTCAGTGGTTATGTCACTATCTAGAGCAAAGGGATGGAGGTCCTTTCTTTTTCTAGAGCTAAACAACATTAGAAGATTAGGAAAGTAAGATCTAAGTTTATCTAAATCATATTATAGATATTGGAGATACAGATATTGACATAGGCCTAACTTTGAAGGGCTGTTTTTTGAAGATTATAAATCCTGAGAGCCAGATGAGTGGAAAATACTCTGAATCTGGAATCAAAATACTTGCTCAGTTGCTAGCGATACGTGTTTGACCTTGATTAATACCCTGCAATTAGAAACTTGGAGTTTTCCACAGCTATATCCTATATATAGTCAGGTAGATACATAGTAGAGCATGCACTATGCTTAAATTGAGTTGTTACTACTGCTAGGAGTTGAATCTGTCACATCAAATTAAACTGCAACTTTTCTGCATAACTATTTTAATAATATTGACTCACCAAAATATTTAGAAGTTTCCAAAACACTGTCCCTCCCACCATAGGTTTGTATTGATTCCAAGGGTGATCTGCATAGATTTCTGCAGAGGACTGCATTGAAAGAGTGAATACCATTCTCTCAGTCCACTTCTAACTTAGTTTCCAAGGAAGATCTTCCCATGTGTATGGAGTATTTGCTGGTGCATAGTTAGTGTAAATCAAGTTCAGGGCTTTAAACGTTACTGATTAAATGCTTTCAGGACAATGCCAACATGTTAAATCTTCCTGTGTTTTGAAAAGTGGTTTTTGTTCTGATAATAGAGATAGGAAAAGTGTTGTTCTGAGAGATATTTTTTAAAAATTGAAGAAAATCTCAGAATTGGAAATTATTTTCCAGAAGTACACTTTGTAGATAAAAGCTTGTAGAGTTAATGATACTTGTTTTGTTTGCCTTTGCACTCTTGTATTGATATTTGCTCTTTTTTAAAATATTTTTTTTTCTGTCATTTTTCTTCTCTTTTTGTCTTAAAACAAGTCCTGGTGAATGTAGTTTGTGATCCTGATTAGTGACTAATAGGCAGAATCCATTACTTCTTGTTTAAAGCTCTGAGAAATCTTTCCAAATATTTGATTACTGGATTTGGTTAATGTATGCTCTCTAATTTAGGATCTACCTGGCCTTGCTAAATCAAAGGTTTTTCCTATTTCTTTTGAAAACTGTAATATTTTAGAAAAGATTTTCCCTTATGGTGGAGCAGAAAAGATTCAGTTCATCCCAATGGTGTGACTTCATGTACTTAAGATGAGAAATTAATTTGACCAACTGCTTATTAGTCTGCCTGTTCTATAGAACATTGTTTCCATCCTGTAGCACTCTGCTTTTTATCCAGCTTTTTTGGCTTGAAAAGAGCCATCCTCTGTGTTGCAACGAACACTGGGTACCTTGCAGTGCTGTCAACCAACACTGAGAACTTGTATTTTGATTTCTGTACCACTTTATGAGATACACATACAAGTAATTTTGCTGAAGTCTTGCCATGTGAAAATGTTCATGAGTCCTATAATTTCCTTCACAGTGTTACTAAAGCCTGTTACTTCGCTGGTATCTTGAAAGGGTTCATAGAATCATAGAAGGGCCTAGGCTGGAAGGGACCTTAGAGATCATCTAATCCAACTTCCCTGTCATTGGCAGGGATGCCTCTCAAGTAGATCAGGCTACTCAAGGCCTTGTCCAACCTGGCCTTGAACACCTCCAGGGAGGCGGCAGCCACAACATCTCTGGGCAATTTATTCCAAAGTCTTGCCACCCTTGTACTGGAGAATTTTTGCCTAAGATCCAATCTAAATCTATTCTCCTTCAACTTAAACCCATTTCCTCTTGTCCTATCGGTCCATGCTCTTGTAAAAAGTCCCTCCCCAGCCTTCCTGTAGGATCCCTTCAGGTATTGGAAGGCAGCTATTAGGTCCCCCCAAAGTCTTCCCTTTTCAAGACTGAACAATCCCAGCTCCCGCAGCTTGTCCTCATAGCAGAGGTGCTCCAGCCCCTGGATCATCTTTGTGGCCCTCCTCTGAATGTGCTCCAACAGTTCTATGTCCCTCTTATGGTGGGGACACTGGAACTGGACACCGTATTCGAGGTGGGGTCTCACGAGAGCAGAGTAAAGGGGGAGAGTCACCTCTCTCGACCTGCTGGCCACGCTCCTCTTGAGACATCCCAGGATGCGGTTGGCCTTCTGCGCTGCATGAGTGCACAGCCGGCTCATGTTGAGCTTCTTGTCTATCAACACCCACAAATCCTTCTCTTCAGGGCTACTCTCAACCCACTCTGTGCCCAGTTTGTATTTGTGCCTAGGATTGGTCCAACCCAGGTGAAGGACCTTGCATTTTGACTTGTTGAAGCTCATGCAGTTTGCACTGGCCCATTTCTCAAGCCTAACAAGGTCCCTCTCGATGGCATCTCTTCCCTCAAGTGAGTCCACGGCACCACACAGCTTGGTGTCGTCAGCAGACTTGCTGAGGGTGCACTCAATGTCGTCATCCATATCACTGACAAAGATGTTGAACAGCTCTGGACCCAGAACAGACCCCTGAGGAACACCGCTTGTCACTGGTCTCCATGTGGACATTGAGCCATTGACCACAACTCTTTGAGTGTGACCATCCAGCCAGTTCTTTATCCACCGAGTAGTCCATCTGTCACATCTGTGTCTCTCCATTTTAGAGACAAGGATGTCATGTGGGATGGTGTCAAACTCCTTGCACAAGTCCAGGAAAATGACATCCATTGCTTTTCCCGTGTCAACCAACGCTGTAGCTTTATCGTAGAAGGCCATTAAATTAGTCAGGCACGACTTGCCTCTGGTGAAGCCATGCTGGCTGTCACCAACCACTTGATTATTTTTTATGTGCTTTAGTACAGCTACCAGGAGAATCTGTTCCATGATTTTACCTGGCGCAGAGGTAAGGCTGACTGGTCTGTAGTTCCCTGGGTTGTCTTTGGTTCCTTTTTTAAAGATGATTCAGCCACGGTGCTTTTTCAATATCTGCAGTCATTAAAGCCAAAGGCATGCAAGTATTCTAATGTATTTAAACATTCTTCATATGACTAAAGGGGATGACTTTGGATATATTTTTGGCACAAAATTTTATCTCCATATGTGCTGTAGAGAGTGTGTATCTGGCTTGTAACCTTGTATAGTCAGATACCGATTAGGTAAAATCCTATGTAATTCCTGAACAGAAATATTTTATGCTCCCTAAAAACCTCAAAACAGTTTTACTTACCCTGTGTCTTCTTGTGGTGCACTTGTAATTTGTCTGAATGCCATCTAATCTACATAGTGTAAAAACTCTCATGCTGTCAACTCAGAACTATTATATTTCTGTATGCAGGCTTTTCTTTTCTTCTCTGTTTTTCTCTTTGATCCTTACACTCTTCAAAGTGAGGCAGGTCCAGAAGAATTATGAAATTTGTATGCAGATTCAGAAAGAAGTTCCACATCACTGCTCATGCAAAGAGATGTGGGATAACTCAGTTGAGAAATCAGAACTGTAATAGGATTGATTTTGGCACTGGCAGTGTTGTGTAATATGCATTTCAGGGTTTTTGAAGATGACATTCAGATTAACTCCATATCTCTCCTCAGTTTTTGAAATCATTTGAGCAATTTAGCATATGTTACTTTGTATTAATGGTGGATGACTAAATAACTGGAACATTATCACAAGGCAGTTCCAAAGACATTTAACCTCTACATCCCTACAATACTCCAGTCTACTCCTAATCACAATTTATTAAATAAGACAGATTTTTTTTTTGTGTGTGTAGTGTATCTTAAAACATCATATAGTTAAAATAGTTGTATGGATTTTATAAATAAATGTTAAGAACTTTCTTAATTTCACCTACATCGTATTTACAACATTAAAAAGAAACCAGCTTCAAGCATTCGTTCTTGCAGTCTTACAGCAAAACTGATGTAATTCTTCAGTCTGAATTTCATGAAAACTACGTGCTGGATAAAGAAAGCACTTTGGCTTGTCAGGTCCACTGTTTCATTTAAGCATCTTTGTAGAGATCATTTATTAATTAGAGAATGCACTGTGGTTTGCGAAATAGCCTGGAGATGGTCTTTATAGATCCTCTGCTAGCTCTCATTCACTGAAGTTGTTTGAAACCAAGAGTTGCCACTGTGCTTGTTAGGTGGAATATTAGCTTATAATAAACCTCTCATTTCAGTCATAGTATTTTCCATTACATTCTGAAGTTTAACCACTCTCGCTTAAACTCTTCTTAGCAGTCAGGCTCTCCATTCTTACATGATTATCTGTTGTTATTTGGAAAATTGTTGATGGTCTTTTAATATCTACTAGATTAATTTGCAATTCTTGCTCAGAATGAACATTTTATGCCTATTATTTCAAGGAAGTGCAAGTTGGTGAAACATGCATGACTTCTAAAAAGCTGTACAACTGTGTATTGGCACTGCAGGTGGGCTTAGCTTGAAGAGTGGGTAAGATGTTAGAAGAGTTACTATGCTAGTAAATGAAATGCATTTTAGTATACTCATTATCATTGTTCAACAGCCTGAATTATGCTTTTCATTTTGACAGCTCCACCCTCTACAGCACATCACCTAGCGCTTTGATCTCTTTTGTCTTGCTTTTCCTTTTGCGATTTTATATTGCTTCTTCCTCAGTCTCTATGCAAGTGCTGACACAATTACCCTGACATCGTGAGATATAATTATGTTTTATTTTTCATGGCTCATTTTGGCCATAATAAGTAAGTCAGTTCATATAACCTTGGTCTGACTCCTTTGTGCTTACTTAACTGGTCTTAATCTGCAGAGTTTTATGACTTGTTACTGTGTCTTGTGCCACAAGGTTTTCCGACAACTGCTTAAACCTGTGTGGTCTTGATAATGCTTATTCAAAAGTTCAATATACAAAGTTCAGGGTATAATTTTTAGTATGCTACCTATGAATTAGTAGATCTGATTTTATGTAGAGCTCCTGTACAACCTGGTCTGCTTTTTACCTTTGATTAAGTCTATGCAACTTTGCTGGCTGGCAACTAATTATATGTTACTAGTTTTTACCAGATGAAGTCAGATGAAATTAGTTATAATACAGGATGTGCACAAGTCTATGTGTGTGTATGGGTGTGTGAGGCTAAACTATAATAGGAAAGCCATTGCCCATGGGAAGAAATGTAAGAGTGCTGCTGAAGAAGCTTCAGACTAGCATGATAAGGCAGCTGATAAGGCAGCTCACATAAAGAGAACAGCCTTAAGTTCCATGAGGTATTTAAATAAAAACATAAAGCGTATTGAAGGTGAGGCATCTCATTCTGTCTGTACTGATCTTCACTGGAGTTAGCCATTAACTACTTGCTTAGTAAAATCCACTACTAAATTTCTTAAGTTTTTTTTTTTTTTCCTTTTAAAAAGTGAACAGATGCTTGTTTAGTATGTAATTCTGAACCTGTTTCTTCTTACTTCAGCTGAAATGACTGCTGCAGCTCAGAACCAGGTTTTTGCTTCTGACTGATCCATGCCTTTTTCCAGAATGTCAATATAATGAAGCATTTTCCTGAATTTGCACGTAGGAGAATAGTTCTAAGTTCATGTAAATTAGGGCTAGAGCTCATAGCAGCAGCTTGTTAAATCAACAGTCAAGTTTTTCGCTCCTGTGCTAACTTTATGTGTAAAGAACAGAGGAAGTATGAAGAAAGCAAGTGTAAAGTCAAGGAATAGGTATATGAACTGAGGAATAAATTGAGATAAGTTTTTTTTCTGCATGTTTTATGGATCCTGGATAGGTGCCTCTTTCTTCAGAAGCACAGAAGCTGTGTTGAAGCTGTTTTCTCCCATGTTCACACATTTAGATCCTCCCATGCATATGCTTTTCTATACACGTTATTTTCAGATAGATTTTGGTACAGTGATACTTCAAAATGAACCACAGTGCTGCCAGTAGTTAGAATTTTAGTATATTTAATATTCTTCTATGTGTGTAGAAGTGGAGTACAATGTGTACTGAACATAAACACAAGGATCAGTACTAGGACCAGTGCTATTTAACGTAGTCAGCGACAGGGACAGTGCATTAGAGTGCACCCTCAGCAAATTTGCCGATGACACCAAACTGTGTGGAGTAGTCAACATGCTGGAGGGAAGGGATGCCATCCAGAGGGACCTTGACAGGCTTGAGAGGTGGGAGCAGGCCAACTTCATGGAATTCAACAAGGTCCTGCACCTGGGTCGAGGCAATCCCAAGCAGAAATGCAGGCTGAGCAGAGAACAAATTAAGAGCAGTCCTGGGAGAAGGATTTGGATGTGTTGGTGGATGATAAGATCAACATGATCCAACAAATTGCACTTGCAGCCCAGAAAGCCAACCCTATCCTGGGGTGCCTCAAGACATGTGTGACCAGCAGGTCGAAGGAGGTGATCCTCCCCCTCTACTTTACTCTGGTGAGGCCCCTCCTGGAGTTCTACATCCAGTTCTGGAGACTACAGTACGAAAAGGACATGGATCTGCTGGAGCAGGTTCAGAGGAGGCCCACAAAGATGATTAAAAGGCTGGAGCACTTCTGCTATGAAGACAGGCTGAAGAAGCTGGGATTATTCAGCTTAGAGAAGAAAAGGCTCTGGGGTGACCTAATAGCAGCCTTCTGATACGTGAAAGGAGCCTACAGGAAAGCTGAAGAATGATTTTTCACAAGAGTCTGTAGTGATAGGGTGTGGGGCAATGGTCTGAAACTGGAGGAGAGTAGATTTAGATTAGATATAAGGAAAAAAATCTTCACCATGAGGGTAGTGAAGCACTTGAGCAGGTTGTCCAAGGAAGTTGTGGATGCCTCATCCCTGGAAGTGTTCAAGGGCAGGTTGGATGGGGCTTTGAACAACCTAGGCTAGTGGGAGAGAGGTGTCCCTGCCTCCAACAGGAGAGGTTGGAACTGGTAGATCTTCAAGGTCCCTTCCAACCTTAACCATTCTATGATTCTATGATAAATGATTAGCAAAAAATGAGGATGGAGGTTTATAGGAATCTGCTTGGTTTTCCATTAATAAAAGCCTTTTGCCTTTGAAGATCAAGTTGTGTTATTGTCGTGGTTCAAGCCAAATGGGACAAAGAACCATGGAGTCTCCAGCTCACTCATCCCCCCACCTGCATTTCCATAGTGACGTGGAGGGAGTCAATTTCAACTAAAAAGGTTCAAGACTTTCAGATTAACTATAGGGAGGGCAGTAATCTACTATTTAAAATGCCGGGTAAAGAACCAGAGCAACTTGGGGAGAAAAACTTAGATTTGATTCACCACCACCATTTATGAGGTAGGAAAGTAAGTTGAATACATCAATAAATATGACTCAGCCTTAAATACCCTTCACCTCCCCACCCCTCCCATCTTCCTGGCTACCTCCTTCCCCCCCATCTATGCAAGGGGGGCAGGGGGTGGGGAATGCAGTCCATCTGACCATTACTCATGGTCCGTGACAGTTCCTCCTCCTTGAGAAAGAGGGCTACTTGCAGTCTCTCCTTCCTGCTGCATGATGTCCACCTCACAGGAGGCAATCCTCTTCCTCCTCACGACTCCCTTGCATCTACGGATGACTTCGGGCATGCCCCCTGCTGATGCTTGGTCTCTCTCCCCTCTCGCATGGGGCTCTACAGGTACAGACACATGCTGGATGCTCTCACTGCTGTCAGTCCCCTCAACTGGCAGGCAATCACCTTCCTGCCATCTCAACCACCCGGGGCTGCAGGGAAATGTCCTGCTCTGGCAGCCTTTTTCGCTTTCTCCTCAGGGGGATGTTCCTTTGTTCTCCTCTCACCTCCCCCTCCTCCAACAGGAAAAAAACTCCCTAACGTTAAAGACAGGACAGCTCAAAACAAGAGGAAACCAAAAGAGAAAGAACGAACAATGGGGTCGCCTCTTAAATACCTTGATCACAGAGGCGTTGATTTGCCTGGCCCTGGCCAGAGGCAGGTCCAACTCTACCTGGGGGTGGGGAAGGCTCTCGAAGTTTCCCATGAGTCTACCCCCACTTTTTTTTTTTACAAAAAAACCCATCAAACTCAAATCCATGACATTTATGATACAGAAAATATGATTTTCTGTATATCACAGAATGTATACTGTCAAAGCCAATGCAGTCTCCACAGAAGTAACATAATATTTTAATTCTACCTGTTCTTGTCAGTTTCATATCATCATAATAGTTATAGTGAATGACTTGAAACTATGTGTACAAGAGTACAAAAATTGCTTATTCCTTTACCATGTTTTGCACTTTGGATCTTTTGTTCCCTATATAGGGACAAATTGCTCAGGCTGAATTATGTCTGAAGCTTATCTCATGTCTAAATATTCTTTTCTATGTAAAATTTTATGAACAGGTGATATTTTTTCTTTGTTTAAGAACTAGGATTTTTCATTCTTCCTGAAGCAAAAACAACACAAGAGGAGCAAAAAACACATATTCAGACATGAATGATTTCATGCTCTTTTTCTTTTTAGCTTTTTTTTTTTTTGTTAACTTTGCCATGAAACCAGGTTGCACATGTCAATTCTTATTCTTGCTTCCTGGTCTTAGATCTCACTTTGTAAAAACAACAGCCAATGAGTGGAAGTTTACTTTAGAATACTGGTTTTAGTCATTTACAAGCTGTTTATGTGACAGCTATGACCTAAGAGGGATCTAATTATTGACATTTTTTTTAAACACTCATGTTTTTTTTCACTGTGATGATCAACGCATTTGAAAGCTGTTAGTGATCTTTCCATAATAAATTACTGTTCCTACAATTATATGTCATTGTAAAGAGCTCTTAATGCATTATAAACTATTAATTATTAATTCATTTCTCTAATGTGCCTGCATTTCTTGCAGTATTTCTCCCTTGCTGTATAAATTAAATGCCATGTCACATTTGCGTTTGAAAGCCTTGTTCTTCACTTCCATAGTGGAGTGACTTCCACTAACTCTTCCTAGCCTTGCAATTCCTTGAGGCTATAAGCGTGAGCACCACATGCAATTTTCAAGTTGTAAGTTCAGACTCACATTTTTGGAATCGGTGGTGAGGATACACTTAAGAAGTTTCCAGAGAAGTTGTGAAGCAGTGGTCTGTTACTCAAAAACTTAGAGGAAGGAATGCTTGAGAGCTGCCTGCCTTACAAAATATAGCACAAAATGACATCTCCCTTGCTACCTAGATTGAAAGGGTATGATTTCACTTCAAGGTCTTATATATGTATATATGACTCTGCCCACCTGTTTACTTTTGTACTTTCACCTGCTTTTCTATCCTCTCTTTGTTCAACCTGATAACAAGATTTAAAAGCACTTCTCTGTGTGCTTCTCCTCCTCTGCTCTCACAGCTTCTTCCATATGGCCCCATTTGTCTTCATCTCACTTCCTGAAGCAGTCTGACAACCCTTCGCACTATTCTTTTCAAACAACTTGTGAAGACACACAACTTGAGAACTGAGAATGATAAATGTTGGCCTACTCATCCAGTGAATGGATGCATGTCTATATCTGTAAGACACAAGAGTCATGGGGCTAACAAGATGTGTGTTTAATTTTCACCCTTTCCTTACAATGCTTTCATCAGTTCACTCTTTTCCCTCCCACTCCTTTATGTATGTACTGTCTAATTAGACTGTGGCATTTTTGAATCAGGGTCATCTTTTTTTTATATGTTTATGAAGTGCTCTACACAGCACAGTTATGCATGTGTGAAGTGCTTTACACTTTCTGATATTTGGCTATAATGCATATTTTAAAAGTAAATATGATAATTTGAGATGCTTTTTATTATTAAAGGCTTCTCTTGTTATAAGTGATGAGAATAAGGTGATAACAGTGAATGATTAGAATAATATCACTTTATCATTTCAGAAGAGGAAAGTTTTGATACATCTGTCTATGTTTTTTTCATATGTACATTCCAATGACAAAAATGCATGTTACATGAAAAGCCAGTATTTTCCACTCCTGTTAATATACACTGAGGTGTGGTTGTTCATTTGGATGTATTACTTAACTTGTGAGACTGGAAAATGTCATACTAATAGTTCTGAAACTTGTTAGATGGCTTGACCTGCTGCTGACTGAAATGTGTGGAAAGTCTCCCACTGATTTCTGTGGGTGTTCAGTCAGGTTCTGTGTGTTCCTCTGTCTTCATACTTCAGCTTTTAGCAGTTTGGCAAAATTTCAGAGTTGCAAAATTTTCTCAAGTCTGATGTGTTTTTTATGGACTTGAATTTTAAGTATCCCTGCTTGGCTAACACAGGGACTTTAGTCTTATCACATTTACAAGAAAGTAGCTGAATGGACGGACATTCGTGTCTCTCCTCCAGTTCTATTATGTTCAGCATAACTTTGGATGCCTTTATGGTTCCTGTGTGCCTGATTTTTCAATTACAGCTCATGAATTCTTCTTAAAGGTCTGAGACAACACCAGTAAAAGCTTTACGTGGATGTAAGATCAGCAGTTAGGACTGAAAATCTGACTTTGGGATGATGTTAGGCTAGCCAGAGTTACAGTTTGAGGTAGTAAAATAAACATCTTTAATTGATCTTTTTTAATTTTGACAGTAATGTATCTAATGTTTCATATGTACTTATATACAAGGTCTGCAGCTGAACTAAGTGGCAGAGTACTCACATGCAGATTCAAGCCCAGGATGTGCTAGTCTATGTTCAGCAGAAGGAATGCATCAAGGGTAATAAATTTCCATACGAGGAGAATTGTAATTTAAATCCAGGGTAAAAGTAGAAAGAGCAGCAGACAGCTAATGTCTGGGAAATTAAATTAGGATTGAAATATTACAGAATCAGCGAAGCAGAGGTATAAGACACTGTCAGTTCATCTTTTTCTGTTTTCAAGTATTTCAAAACCTCTTGAGTGCTAAGTGTGGTGGGATGTGGTGGATACACAAAAACCACCAAATCCTAGCAAGAAGTGTACATCAAAGCAGACACATAGGGTCTTTGGCTCTTGAAAAGAAAAGTCACCCAGTTGCCTCTCCCAAATGCTAACAGAAATCTTTCTTAGAGAACAGTAGTAGTTTTTATTATCAGCTCAGTAAGGCACTGCTGTCAGTGACTGACAAGGTTTTCACCTCCAGATTTCTTCCATAACCATGCTTAACAACTTGGAACTTGCAGGCTGGTGCTTGTAATAAAAATTCAGCAGGACTCAGGAAAGCTGAAAATTCACCAGTGGG
This sequence comes from Trogon surrucura, assembly GCA_020746105.1. NCBI lineage: Eukaryota > Metazoa > Chordata > Aves > Trogoniformes > Trogonidae > Trogon > Trogon surrucura. The sequence continues at coordinate 19,055,036 of CM036658.1, forward strand.
TCTGATATAGTTATCAATGCACATGGTAATGCAATTTGCAGCAAAGCTTTTGATCACAATCCTTTTTATCTTTACCATAATAGACAGCTTTTAGTGCATTTAGCATGCAGAAATATTATTGTTTTAAAGAGCCGTTATAAGGATATGTTACAGAACTATATGTGTACGGACATATCAGATGTGGTACCTAGGGTGCTGATGATGTCTCTTACTCAAAAAAGCTAAATTGAGTTTCTTCTTGTTCTATCTTCTGCTTTCTTCCCCTAATTTGATAGCTGTTGTTAACCCCCATTTCATGTATGGGTAAAGATGAGAGTGAGCCTAGGGCAAAAAAAGAAGCAAATGACTTTCCCAAATTCACATAGTTGGTGAAACTGAATATACTGTTTCAAAAATCCTTCTTAGCAGCAAAGAGATAGTAAAACATCTGTTTTTATAACAAAGGTACAAATTAATTTCATCGTGAACCCAGAATTAAGGAAAAAAGATGAGTTTTAGAACATTCAGATGATTAATGATCCTTTTGCAACCTGTACCCTCACACAAAGACAAGACCTGTGTGCCCAGGAGTATGATTACCCGTTTTTCTGCGTGTGTCTACAGTTATCCGAAGATCTGTGCCTGATCATTAGTGTCTGTGGCTTGTTCAGTGGTCACAGCATTATTCCTAGAGGATAAAGATCTGATCAAACCTTCATTAAATTCAGCAGAGGTTTCGCCATTGATTAAAGTGAGGGGAGTGCTTTCCTAAATGAACATAAAGGCCAAACTAATCTTTCCTTTCATAGGTCACTCTAGCAGGTCAGGACTGCAGCACGCTAGTGGGACACTGTGCTGAAAGCTTGCACTGTTTCATATTTCACTGTAGCAGTTCTCTGAATAAGTCAATGAGTTCAGTCTCTGGGGCATTCACTCTAATGGCTTTCAAGATAACTAAATTCACTTTATAAATTAATTTATAGCTGGAATTTGAATAACTTAAGCCCATCACCAATTGCTTTGTTCAACAAACTGCAGAAGGAAAGCTGCCCTTACCGTACTATAGAAGTGGACATACTACTTTAAAAAACAGAGCTGGAAACAATTTTTCTTCCCTCCTACTGACTTCTTTAAGATCATTAGAGACAATGCTTAAAAACAAGGGTAAAAGGGGAAAAAAAAATTAGTGTTGGTGAATACACTAAAATACCTTCTAGGTCATGCTTTCGTAACTGGAGTCTGACCTTGACAAGTAAAGGAACAACAACATGGTAGCAGGGTTAAAACTCAGGACCCTGTAGCACAACTGAGACACTTTTGATTTTTGATGTTTTTGTGATCCTCCAGTGTCCAATCAACAGGAATAACCTACAGGATTCAAAGAGCAAAGCTCAGCATCTTTATGTCAGTTTGGCGATCTGTTCTCCCCAGCTCTGTCGCTGTAGGTCTTTAGCAGACAGATCCTGCAGTGCTCTTTGCACTTAGCACACACATAGACTAGTCTTCATTTTACTCTTGTACTTCTCTTGTGCCATAATGCCACCTGAAAGCTTGAAGAAAAGGCTCTTTTGAGAAACTGAATGCTTGAACAAATGAGACTTTCTGAGCTTTTCTAAAGAACATACCAAATAGGAGGGCACAACTCTGAACGTATATGGCCTATCTTTTCAAATCTTTGTAATTTTCCCTTTTCTAGGACTAATATCTCTTAATATAGCTATGATAAGTTAAAAAAATAAGAAAAATATAGATGATATAGTTAATAATTTGGGACAGCAAAATGAGAGATTAATAGGTTAATGGGGCAGATGAAATTTGATGCTGACAGAGGTAAAATGATGTACAATTGGAAGAATAATTTCTTATTCATGTGTGATTTGCATATAAAATAACTGAGGAAAATAAAGATTAAACATTGTTGTGGACTTTAGGCTGCAATGTTTCTGTAGTCAAAAGTAAGAAGAGGTACTAAATGTTTAAATCTCCTTGGTATTAGTGTCTAATCAACAGGAATAACCTACAGGATTCAAAGAGCAAAGCTCAGCATCTTTATGTCATTTTGATAGAAGCTCACTTTTGACATGAGAGACAGAATAGGTAAAAAAGAGGAGGGGCTACTTCTTTTGGTCCTGCATCTGTTGAATGTCAATGAAGTATATGCAACATCATTAAGTGCTAATACAGATGATTATGTTTCATTAATATCTTAACTTTTCAAATTCAGAAAATCTGCTTACTCTATTGTAAACTTAGAGATGTATCTAACTGCTTTCAGACTATTTTTCTCTCTTAATCCTACTGCATCTGTCACAGAAAAAAAATGGAACTTTACAGACAGTCAATAACAAGGGATACAATTTCTTCTCTTGTGACATTCTCATGATATCACCTCAGAGGTATTAAAATGCTGTACTCCCTGTTCCTCTCTCAAATGTAGAGAATCTCAGTTTTTCCTAGTAAAATAATTTTCTATACACACATCCATGCTCATCTGACGAACCTGTTTCTCCCAGTCCCATGACTGGGAGGTCCCTTCCAACCCAATAATCTATAATTCTATGATTCTATGATTAATATCTTCATCAATGATACAGACAGTGGGATCAAGTGCACCCTCAGCAAGTTTGCAGATGACCCGAATCTGAGTAGTGTGGTCGGCAGGCCAGAAGGACAGTATGTCCTCTGAAGAAGTGGGCCCATGTGAACCTCATGGTGTTCAACAAGACCAAGTACAAGGTCCTGCACCTAGGCTGGGGAAATCATCGTTATCAGTACAGGCTGGGGCATGATGTGCTAGAGAACAGAACTGCAGAAAAGGACTTTGGGATACTGGTGGATGAAAAGCTGGATATGAGCCACCAGCGGCCCGGAAGGCCAATTGCGTCCTGGGCCTTATCAAAAGAAGCGTGGCCAGCAGATTGAGAGAGGTGATTCTGTCCCTCTGCTCTGCTCTGATCAGACTTCCACCTGGAGTGCTGTGTCCAGCTCTGGAGCCCTCAACACAAGAAGGACATGGACTTGTTGGACTGAGTCCAGGGGAGAGCCACAAAAATAAACAAAGGAGCACCTCTGCTGTGAGGACAGACTGAAAGAGTTGAGGTTGTTCAGCTGGGAGAAGAGAAGGCTCCAGGGAGACAGTATAGCGTCCTTCCAGTACTTGAAGGGAGCCTACAGGAAAGCTGGTGAGGGACTGTTTGCAAGGGTGAATAGTGACAGGATTAGGGCAACAGTCTTAAACTAGAATAGGGTAGATTTGCAACAGACATTAGGAAGAAGTTCTTTACCATGAAGGTGGTGAAACACTGGTGCAGGTTGCCCAAAGAGGTGGTGGAGGCTCCATCCCTAGAGGAATTCAAGATCAGGCTTGATGGAGCTCTGGGCAACTTGATCTAGTTAAATATATCCCTGCTCACTGCAAAGGGGTTGGACTAGATGACCTTGAAAGGTCCATTCCAACCCAGCACATTCTATGATTCCATGAATCTGTGACAAAGGCTGTGGCTTCCTTTGGCTGTATTCCATTATTGACATAATACGTTGGTGGATGTTTATAAAAGCACAGAAGACAATCTGTCCAGGGTAAGGAAATTTAAAACTGTTTCTTTGAATCAAGTTTCATGAAAGTTCTTTCCTTCATATGGTTCTGATCCAATAACTCCTTTTCCCCTTGAAAATAAATTTTTTAAACTATCTGTAACTTTTTAAAAAAAATTTATTATCATCCAAAGGCATTCCTAACAGTGGTTCAATAGGCACGGCTATTGATAGTTTTTCCTGCTCTCCTCCCCCAGTCATATACTCTTGATCCGATTTTCCTTCCACCTGGGCTAGGCACTGGCCACCTGCCCTTCTTTGTTAAAGTGCGTGATCTTCTGATTTAATTGACCTTTTGGTTAGAGTCCAAGAGTTTTCCCTGCAGATTTGGAAACCAGAAATCTTATTGAGTTTTTTGTGAAGGTTTTTGAGCCAGCGAAATTAAGAAATTCATTATCCTTTTGACTCAAGATAAACATGACCAGGATGAAAGCTTTCCAGTTACTGTACTTTGTTTCAGCAGGGACATTGCAACAGAATAAGTTACTCCACAGTGGTCACAGCTGATTAGCTGGAATAGATGAGTTTAGTAGTTAGAATTCTTCACATCTAATCACCTAGTTGGAATAGGGAAGTTTAGTAGTTAGAATTCTTCACATCTAGTTCATTTGGAATTATTTTTCATTTTAGTTGCCTTATGTTCGCCAGTTTTTCTTGGTAAAATATCCCCAAGCCTGTAACTTTAATCTATTTTTAGTGCAGAAACAGTGGATAACTATGATAGATTTTTGGTATCTGATAAGTGTTGGAAAGAGCTTGGTTGTTCACCGTATCAGCAGCAATGTTGTCCAGTGTGTACTGTTACACCAAGCACAGGTGAGGCAGTCACCAAAAGAATACAGCTAATGCTATACCACTGTGTGGATTTCAACACTGTTTTTGTTGCAAGTGTTGATGTGCACTCTCAATGGTTCTATTTCCATTTGCTTTTGATGGTCAGTGATGAACAGAGCATAATCACGTTAGTTAAAAGTGAACAGACATACCTAACAATTCCAAGAGTTGGCAGTCATTTTAAGGCATTTGCTTTTCAACTTCACAAAGGGCAGCTAATTCTTCAAAAGCTTTTAGGAAACTCCTAGTACTCATGCTTAAGCACTGACAACATACTGTAAATTGATAGAAGATACGTAAGATGTATATGCAATAGCTTCATGTTCTGGGAGCTTTACACTTCTTTCAGTGAGTAAAACTATTTTAAGCGATACAATGAAAATACTAACCTTAGAAATCTCAGCTCCCAATGAAATGCATGTTAAATGTATTTATGAAGTGCATGGAAACCATATATTCTGCTCTTTCTCATAAAAATGACAAGAAAGAATCTAACTTTTTTTTTATTGTTATGTGTTAAAATTTCATAGCTCAGCTGGCTTTTTGCATTGTCTCCCAACAAGCCTTCAGAAATCCATTTTTGTTCCTGCACCTCAGAAACCAATTGCTTGATAGACAGATGAGGCTTGTGAAAGCTGCAGATAAATTAATAGCAGAGAATGTTCCTGAGGACCATGCCTGGCTGCTCTTGAAATCCTTCTGAAGCCTGAATTATTTGTATTAAGATGGGCCAAGACTCAGGCTTCTGTGAGTCAATTCTTTGTAACAGTTGCCAATATTTTTATACCTGAGAGAGCAGCTTCATTCTTTATTATTGCTCAAGAATCAATACTCCCATTGCCCTCACAAAATGCTATACAAGCATTATTGGCATTTCACTTGGCAGTGAAGGGTATCAACATCAATCTCGCCAACTGCACACTTCGCTAACCTTGTTCCACTTCTCCAGCACAAATTTGTATTCAGTCAGCACTGTGCTCTCCTGCTCAATTTGAATGGGAATTCTTAGTGAATCCCTGACTCGTTCCGTGATGAGGAAATGGAAAGATGTCATTTAGCCATGGATGAAAACAGGGTTTTTTTGTGTGTGCGCACACTTGTGTGAGGTGGGGAGTACATGGAAGCCCTGAAGGTGACTAAACTGTGATTTAAAAAAAAACCAAACAAAAACCCAAGAAAAAACAGCAAACAGCATTGCTGCTCATAGAGCCTCTAAAAAAAAGACAGCTGTAGATCCAAAGAGCAGGTTCAGTTTCAAAAACTACTGTAGGGTAGTTTTTCAAGGCTTATGAAATCCTTTTGAACTAACAACTCCTAATTCACAAATAGTCCTACGTGTTGGATATAAGTGATATATTGCCAAACAAACGAACAACACTATGTACTAGAGCAAACGAAAGGCTCTTTGGAACAGCAACCACATTTTGCTCTAATTGTGTACAGCTGCACCAGTTTGATATGCTAGTTCAGTCACAAAGATTTGCATTCAACATGTAAATTCAGCTTTAAGCACGCAATTTCTAGACGTAATCTAAAGTGGGAATTGTTCAAAGCATCCCATCTCCTGCAGAGCTTTGTGTCACTACAGAGTATAATAGAAGACATAGTTTGTTCAAATAACACCAGAATTATAGCAGTCAGAGCACCATTAATAAAATAATAATCACTTCAGTATAGCTGCTTTAGAACAACAACAACATGCTCTTATTCTGCTTTCTTCTCCCTTTTCGTGTTGAATCTGTCTATTTTTCCCTCTCTTTTATGGTTATGGTTCAGCTAATCCTCAGGCAAGGAGTTAATAAAAAAATCCTAAAGCAAATTATTTTTATGTCAAAGTGGAAAATTATCTGGAGAGGATAGGTTTGTGTCTGTGTGTGTATGTGGGTGCAGGGTCATGACACTGAGGTTCTGTGTTCATGTGTCCTGGTGTGAGCTAAACAGAACCAATTCCATTCAGTGTTCAGATTCTACCTTTCGACTCAACCTCTTCTGAGAGGCTGCACTTGCTGAAGTTAACAGCATGTTTTTATAGACAGTGGCTGCTACTAGAAGTGATAACGCCTGATGATTACAGTTGCTGCCATGGACTGGGATGCAGAAAGACTCTTGCTTATACTTTCTCCTGTAGTGACCAAGGCCACTGCTGGCTCTTGTGTAACATATTGGGGGTGCTGGGAAGGAAAAAGGGCACCAGGAAGTAAAAGGTTGCACTTCCAGTGAGGAACAGACAGGATAGATGACCATTTGATATATGTCATATTCAGTATAAAACCAAGGGATCATGGGTGTTAAGCACTCCTTCTCTTCTGCTTCTTCAATGGCCGGTGTCCACGGAGGACTCTGTCTGTTCTTCTGCCTTTGATCCTGATCCTGACTTCCTGAATCCAGCTCCTGTACCCAGTTTTCCTCTGCTGCTGAGCCTCATGCTTCCCCAGGGCTACCTGCTCTGCAGCATCAGTGGGTGGGTGTTGGTTTTGACATATGGATTTTGAATATATTTTACACATTTCATTATCTTCATTATTTCCTTATAAGTACTATTATTGTTTATTAAAGCAGCTGTAGTTTTCTTTTACAGTTTGTAAGTCTCTGCTTTATTCCTTTTCCCTTCCTGTTTCGGAAGGAGAGGAGTTAGAGAGCATAGAGTTTAACATCACATTAATACCGTTCAGGAATTTCCAGATTGCATTTGACTTTGTGGGAGGCATAGCTATGAATTTCTTACTGGGAGAGAAATCTAATTTCTCCTTTAGTTCTTGTTATAGAGTCCTGATAACAGCAAGTCCCAGGCACAGACCTTCGCAGCCCTGTTTTTCCATCTAGGCCAATCTGATTACACCTTCATCTTTAAAATGTATCAACTGAGTATTGATATCCCATATTTTATTTGAATCCAAACTTGCTTATTATGTCAAATTTTGTTTTGAAATTTTTTTATTTTTGTTTTAGCCTGCATTCAGGCACCTTTCTAACTATGTAAGATGTTACAGTGCTTCAATAGGCAATTTCTCGTTTATATGGAGGCAAAGCTGGATGAACTGAAGTCTATGCTGTATCGGTTCTAAGACAGTTGCTCATAAAAAGTAAGCCAGGGATAAAAATTATGTCTGACAGGAATAATTTAATAGGATGCAGAAAAAGGAATGAACAACTGTCAGAGACAAAAAAAAAAAATCTCTTTCTGATTATAATGCTTTTCATTTAAACAGCTAAGCAGTACTATGGCTGTTCAAGTAAACAATAGGAGGATGTGGAAGGGAGAGGAATTGTAAACATCTGTCAGTATAACTGAAGCACAAAAATAACGAACAAGGAAAATATTAGTAGATTATAATCTCTTTTGTACATCTGGCAGACCACTGATTTTCCATGAGATGAATTGCATTATTAATACAATTATTATCGTTATTTTAAATCCATACTTGATATGAAAATAATATTTTTCACATGTAAAGTAAATAAAAATGAAAGGCAGAGGATGGTAACAGTTACTGTTAACTTTATTCATTTTTGCTGACAGTCATTATTTACTGTAGCAATGTCTTGCAGGCTTTGGAGGTAGATTCTATCATTCCTCTCAAACTGTTTACATCTGAACCTGAAAAAAGGAATTGTGATATAAGGCTTTTTAAAAAAAAATACAGAAACTTGATCTAGCTTTTATTTTCACTTCAATTTTTTTTTCTCTCTCTATAGCTCATGCACCTGTAATGTTCATTGAGATCAGCTGTCAGTGTGGTCAGGCAAATGCTTCAGCCCCTCAAGGGAAACTGCAGGCACGCCACATGTCGTGGTGTTAACATCTAGAAATCAAGGTACTGTTGTACTTTCAACATATTCATACAGTGGCTGTAAAACAGCAGTCTTGACAAAAAGCCACAAATATCTCTCATAGCTATTTCCTGGCAACATGAAGAACCTTGACATTGCTCTTCATGCTTCATTGCATAAGACTTTTGATATCAGCGTTAGTCTTGCGCGTAGGTAGAGTTCCATTTTACGTAGTACTTAAAGGACTTTTCTACACAGTGAGGTGCTTCAGTTCTGCAAGATTCCAGATAGTGATTTGCAAAGAATAAAGCGACACGTGCAGTTACCAGTAACAGCCAACAACCAATACAAATTTAAACCACAGAAGAAACCTTAAGATGGATACTCATGTAGATATTTGTGTTCATAAACATATGGTCAAATTTGGAAAAGAACCAAGATGTTCTTACATAGACTGTTTGAAGTGTTTTGGAGCACAGAGAAATGATGAAAACTCTGATGTTTATTCAAGTATGAGATTTTAAAATACATAGCTTGGTACTTTAAGGAAGAAATTTATAAACCAAACCATTTTCATGCAATAAGAAAGGCTGACATTTTGCTACCTTTCATGGGTCACTGCTGAATGAATTGATTATTTGATGGAATATGTCTTGTATGTTATTTTAGTAATGCTGTCTTTGAAAAGAAAAAAAAACCAAGCAGTTCTTCTTACCAAAGTGATAATGTATTGAGTAAACTTCAGAAAGTGGTTACAGCTGCAGCCTATTCTTTTTTCAATCTGTACTTCATGTTCTGGTTGATTTCAGAATCATAGAATCATAGAATGGTTTGGGTTGGAAGGGACCACAAAAATCATCTAGTTCCAACCCCTCTGCCATGGGCAGGGACACCTCCCACTAGATCAGGCTGCTCAAAGCCCCATCCAGCCTGGCTTTGAACACTGCCAGGGGTGAGGCAGCCACAGCTTCGCTGGGCAACCTGTTCTGGTGTCTCACCACCCTCACAGTAAAGAATTTCCTCTTAATATATAATCTAAATCTACCCTCTTAACGGTCTTACAAAATGCTCTTGTAAGGTCTCTTATGTGACAGTATTGCTTATGTCTAAGTAAATAACACTGAAACTGAGAAGAAGAAAAAATTCTTCCATTTCTTGGGAAGGAGATCTCATGCCTAGTCTAAGACCAGAGGTGCATTAGCATAAAATATTGGCATTAGGACACCCACTTTTCTCTTGCTGCCTTCTCAGTCTCTACGCGGAGGGTACTGTTGGGTTTGGATGTTATTACTCTACTGTGATAATTAAAACAGTAGTTACAGATATTGCTGCAGACTATCCACAACACTGCTTGAGGGAATAGACAGCACCTGACAGATGGATCCGTGGTGAAATACCTGCTGCTGTACGGTCTCTCCTGCTGTTGAATAAGTATGTTTTTTCACAGGGACAAGTTCATTCACCACAGTGAAATTTCTTCCCACCTATAAGCTAGGACTGAACGTCAATCTGCTTAAATGTGGACCCTGCCATCCATCTCTTCATGGCAACTCAAAGCCACAATGAATCATGGAGACACTTGAGGGCTGGGATGCCATTTAGAGGGACCTGGAAAGATTCATGAAGCAGTCCTGTGTGAATATCATGACGTTCAACAAGGCCGAGTACAAGTTCTTGCATCCGAGTCAGGGCAATTAGCAGTATCAATACTGACTGGGGGATGAATAGATTGGCAGCAGCTCTGTGGAGAAGGACTTGGAGTTGCTGGCAGATGAAAGCTAGACATGAGCCAACAATGTGTGCTCACAGCCCCCAGAAAGTAAACCATATCCTGGGCTGCATCAAAAGAATCATGGCCAGCTTGTTGAGGGAGGTGATTCTCCCCCTCTGTTCTGCTCTGGTAAGACACCACCTGCAGTACTGTGTCCAGCTCAGGGATCCTCAGTATGAGAGGATTGGGTCCAGAGGAGGGACACAAAAATGATCAGAAGGCTGGAACACCTCTCCTATGAAGAAAGGCTGAGAGAGCTGAGGTTGTTCAGCTTGGCAAAGAGGTTTCGGTGAGACCTTATTGTGGCATTTCAGTACTTAAAGGGGGCTTATAAGAAAGATGGGAATAGACTTTTTGGCAGGTCCTGTTACGCTGGTACACAGGGTAATGGTTCCAAACTAAAGGAGGGTAGGTTTAGATTATATATAAGATATTTTTAACAATAAGCATGACTAAACACTGGAACAAGTTTCCCAGGGTGGTGGTACATGCCTCATCCCTGGAATCATTCAAAGTCAAGTTCTTCAGGGCTCTGAGAAACCTTGAGCTTGGGTTAGATAATCTTTTGAGCTCTCTTCCAAACCAAAACATTCTATGATTCTATGAAGATTCTACGATTCTATGATCATACCCGTAACTGGTAGTTTGACATATGAAAGCATTTCTGACTCTCTTATTTGCTTTTGCTTGTGATGGAAATGTGTGATTGGCTACAGAAGAACTCTCCAATTTGTGATCTGACTGCTGTGAGACTTATTTGTCACAAGATGATTTCTTCTCTTTGGATGATAGGACTTCAATTTCTGATGCAGTTCTTCAGACAAGGGCAGAAATTGTACTTGTCTTTTTTTTTTTTTTTTTTTTTTGTAGGCTTGTTACTCAGCCGCTTTGTAGAGAGAACTTTGCAATTGCTTCAGTCCACTGATCGTAGTAGCCTTCTAGAACTTGAACACTTGGCATCCCTGCGTAAGGTTCTCCTCAGATCTGTTCCTAATCAGTTGCGTGGCCTTGTATCTCCCAGGCTCAGAGAAAAACAACTGCTTTGGACACAGATGTTAGAGTACAACAAGCTGAAGAGGGAAGGTGTGTTTGTAAAATTAATTTCTCTTTTTCTGTACCACGCAGTGTGATTACAAAGTTAAGATTAGAACACATGACATGTTGTAGCCATCAGTACAAGCTATGTAAGGTTCGGATATGTAGAAAAATGGAAAGTTAAAAAGTATATATGCATACATACATGTACAAATCTATGGTGGTAAGATATAAAACAATATTTAGATCGCTGTAAGAAACAAATGTTTTGTTTGGTTTGTTTTTTCTTTCTCTAAACTTTGTTTTCCTCAGCTGTATACATATCTCCTAGTTTACTGTACTCTCTCTGATCCTTGGAGACACCTCTGTGTGCCTGGTCATGACTTTTCCTGATAGTGCAACTGCAATTATTGTTTTATTCTCACATTTCTGTTTCCGTAATTCCCATTCCAACTCCATGTGCCCGCTGTGCCCCTTTTCACCCAGTACCCATCTTACACTTCTCTTTGGTCTTTCTCTCCATCTTCACTGTTAAACTTGAAGTCTTCTGGGGTCCACCTTGATTTCCTTATTGCTCTTCACTTTGTCCCTGATCACTTGTCGTCGCTAAGTCCTATGCTGTTTGTTGGTGTTCTTCCTCTGCAGGTTAGTGTTTTTGAGGGTGCAGGTTCCCATACTGTCCCCTGAGCTGCCTCTCAGTACCCTGAGCACGTCTCAGCCTCTGTTGCCTCCCCTCCCAGCAACTGCTACTGCATCAGGATCTAAAGTTGGCAACAAATCAGGGTGATATATAGACTTAAGTTGAACTATCATTATAGATACATAATTTTACTGGAGTGGCCATGCCTTTCTGCTCTGTGAAAGCTCTAATCAGTCTCTTGAATTTTTCACAATCTATGTAAACCAAACTATTTTTCACAAACTACGTAAAAACATCGGGTTTATGTACTTTCATGGTATACGACATGTAAGAGAAAACTTGAAACAAAAGCTGTTTTGGTGGGTAGTGTTCTTGTGCTAGATTAATTGCCTTGTAATCCTTTTGAAGTATTAACACAGGTTATCTAGCTAAAATAGCTGCTTTGTCTTATCCACAGCCTCCCCAAAACCCTTCTTTCACACTAATACAACAAAAGTACTTCAGTAAGTTCATTAACCTGCAACTCTGAGTAAGGTGGATTACACAAACATGATTCAGCTGAGAGGAAGACAAGAAGTTATGAAGGAGGGTTTGCTTCAAAAAAACTCCTCAAAACACACTAGCAATATTTGCTTTTTTAAATGTGAATTTACAAAAATCTTATAGAAAGTTATGTCACCTCCAGCTGGAATGGGATGTCGTTTCACAGGTACAAGACCTTCAAAAGGGGAGAAATTTTAGAAGCAGATGTTTGTGTTGAACTAATGCAACCTCTTTTAAAAGAGAAACGTAAACTGTGAATCATATCACACTTAGCCAGCTCTCATTCCCTGAACAAATCAGTCTCTTTTTCTACAAAATGGGACAGAAGCATGAAAATGTAACAGTAATGTAGATATTAAAGTGGTGTGGGCAATGAAGCCCCGCAATTACAAAGATAAAGCCAGTCCCTTCAGGTTACAGCATCATGATTTCTTACTTTACAGTTCCACGGTTGTAAAACAATAACAAATATTTTCTTTTATTGGTAACAGCAATTTAAGTTTGTTGTCATACAAAAAAATGTGTTTTACTAGAGAATTTGGAAAGTAGTCCAAAAAGTTATAAGCTAGAGTTAGAAGTTATTTTCAATAATACTGAAAAAGATCACCTAAAAGCAAGAGTAAGAAGAATAAAAATGAGCGATTAAAAATAGTTTCTTGAAAAAGTGTCTGGGTTATAAATAAGTCAGCTATTATTTTGATATGGTTAGTCATTAATAATGTATCTCTGCTTTGGATTTTTAAAAGAAGGGAAAAAAATTTTCTCTGTTAATGAAGTTGTTTTTCTCTCTTAGTTTCCTAGGAAATGACTGGTTTATGCCTTAAAGAAAGATCAAGTGCAAAGTGGAAAAAGAGGTCCTAACCACCTTTTGAACAGTGTTTTTGTTGACAGAGCATGTTTACAGAAAGAAATATGTTTAGAATGCATTCCTTCTGCTTGCATGTGATATTTTGTGTTGTACGGGGCTGTTTAAGTTGATCATGATGGCATGACATGAAGGGGAAAGAAAATGAGATGACTTCTAATGTTGTTTTGCAGCTAGCTCAGGGCTCATCTTGAAATGATTTTGTGCTCAAGCCATTCAACAAGCATGAGGATGATAATAAGGCTTTGTTTTTAGATTCCTTTTAGCTTTATTGTAGAATAATTTAATTAAAATACATTTTTATTGTCATTTTACTGTCTCTGCCTGCTCTTGTTACTGCTTTAATTTCCTGAAAGGGAGATGTATGACATACTGTGGGCATCAATGGTAGCTTTCAATCATCAGTTCATGTTCTTTGAAATCATTTTCATTCCATAGAAAGAACTTATTGTGTGGAAATAGAAGTGATTATCTGATGCAAAGCTGAGGGGAAGAATCCTTTCTTTAAAGGCACTCTGGTTTTGTGCTGATATGGCTGAGGGAGTGAAATGGAAAATTAGGAACATGTTTTATTGAATAGTTTGTTTAGGAAGGAATGTTGGTTCCGGGTGAAGACTGGGAGACTGGGCCTTGGAAGAACTTAGCCAATCTCCAGCCTGTCGTGCGTATGATTTGCCAAGGCAGTTATGCCAAGGTAGGTCTACAACCTCTCTGCGAAGCTCGTTCCAGTGCTCCATCACCTGCACAGTAAAGAAATAAATTAATATTGCCATCACAGCAACATTGCTTTTGTCCAGAAATATTATCTTTTCAAAACTGGTCTTTTTAAGAACTCAGTTATATGTAAAAAATGTATGCAAATTGCAATGAAACTATAGAAAAATGTGATATCTTTTAAACATGCTTTAAAAAAAAATGAAAGTAGGTAGAGCATTTAAGATTCCTTATGTATGCACAATTGAAGTAAAACAGTTTCATAGTGTTTATAAACATATCCCAAGCAAGGACATCTTAGTGCAGGAGGAAGACCAGGCAAAATTCTTTGGCTGAAGATGTTAACAAATAAGAAATATTGTGCCACCTGCTTTGTGCTTTCTGCACAAAGATATAGACTTGTGGACAGAAGATGTAAAAAAAGGTGCAATGAAAGATGGCATCAAAGGCTAGGGGAGCTCCAGCTTTTTGTTAACCATACTTGTTTGCAAAAGGACTGAGTCACTTTTGCAACCATTAGTATTATTTTAATGAAATATTTATCTTGATTTTTTTTTTCTGGTACATTTATTACCTGTAAGAATTTTGTTATTCTGATTTGCCATCTGAACATTCACTCATGTGTCATGGGTTTGAGTCTGGTGGGCTTTCTTGTAAAAGTGGAGGTAGACTCGTCCAAAACTTTGAGAGCCTCCCCCACTCCCAGGTAGGAGTTGGACCTGCCTCTGGCCAGGGCCAGGCAAATCAGTGCCTCTGACATCGAGGTATTTAAGAGGTAACCCCACTGTTCTATCTCTCTCTTTTGATTTTGTCTTTTTTTGAGCTGTCCTGTCACTAATGTCGGGGAGTTTCTCCTGCTGAAGGAGGAGGAGGTGAGAGGAGAACAAAGGAATGTCACCCTGAGAAGAAAGACGGGTAGAAGAGTCCCGGAGGAGAAGGAGAAGGGGAAAGCTGCCAGAGCAGGACCTCTCCCTGAAGCCCGTGGTGGATGAGAGGGCAGGAAGGTGACTGCCTGCTGAGGGAATCGACAGTGGAAAGAACATCCAGGATGTGTCGGTACATGCAGAGCCCCATGTGAGAGGGGAGAGAGACCAAGCATCAGCAGAGGACAGGCCCAAAGCAGCCTGTGGTCTCGATGGACTCACTAGGAGGAAGAGGGTTGCCTCCTTTGAGGTGGACACCACGTGGCAGGAAGGAGAGACTGTGAGGAGCCCTCTTTCTCTAGGAGGAGCTGCCATGGACACTGAGTAATGGCCAGACGGGCTGCACCCGCCACCCCCTGCCCCCCTTGCACTGATGGGGGGAGGAGGAGGTAGTCAGGAAGATGGAAGGGAGAGGCGAAGTGTATTTAAGATTGGGTCGTATTTATTGATGTATTCTTCTCACTATCCTACTTCATTAATTGTGCTGGTGAATTAGATCTGTATGTTTCTCCCCAAGTTGCTCTGGTTCTTTGCCTGTCATCTTAGATAGTAGATTATTACCCTCCCTATCCTTAATCTGAAACCCCTGAGCCTTTTTAGTTGAATTGTGTCCCTCCACAGCTCTGTGGAAGTAGAGGTGGAGGGAGGAGTGAGCTGGAGACCGCTCAGTTGTCTCAGTTGTCTCAGTTGTCTCAGTTGTCTCAGTTGGCTTGAACCACAACACTCATGCCATGTGTTTGGTTGTCTTCATCACATGACTTCAGCTCCTTTGTTAACGTCTACTGAAACTCTGAAAGAAAGAAAATAATAAATAAATGTCCTTTAGTAGAGATGAACAGATGAGATATTATATGTGACTGAGCTCATGCAAAACTCTTAACTACTACAAGCATTTCCTCCAGTATCAATCACAGAATCATAGAACAACATAGCCTGGAAGGAACCTTAGAGATCATCTAATCCAACCTCCCTGCCATGGGCAGAGACACCTCTCAACTAGAGCAGGTTGCTCAAGGTCACATCCAACCTGGCTTTGAACATCTCCGTGGAGGGGACATCCACAGCTTCTCTGGGAGATTTATTCTAGTCTTGCTACCTCCATACTGAAGAATTTCTCCCAAAAATCCAACCTAAACATATTCTCCTTCTGTTTAAATCCATTTCACCTTGTCCTATCACTGAACACTCTCGTATGTGAAGACTGACTGAAGACTCACAAGTAAAAAGGTGTTCTCATCAGTTGAAGTAGTTCTTTTAATTCTGAACCTTTCCGGTTTTCACAAAACCCCAATGGTTCTTGTAGTGGCTATTATTGATTTTTACTAGGCAGGTATTTTACCCACTTAAAAACTTGACACAAATACTGCTGGTTTACATGAATGGCACAAGTGTTGGTCTAGCTCATTTAGAACCTAAACTGGAGCTTAGCAGGTTCGTTTTACCCTACTGATGATGTGTTGCTGCAATAGTAATAGTTGGGTTTTTCTTCATTGACGCCATTTACTTTGATGCAAAACCTCTATGCTACTTTCCAGTTCCTTGACCGAGATATCACAAATTTGGGATTTGAAGGTAGGGAGGGGAAAACTGTAATTGGAAGGGTTATGTCAGTTGGCTTTTACCACTTCTGGGTGTAATTTGTCTAGCTTTAGTATTAGAAGTTGAAAATGTGAGACATTGACCTGAACCGTAACTGACTTTGGCTGACTGGGAAATTCTGCCTGAAATGGTTTGTTGCTTCCAGACAAGCTGGCGGTTTCTGCTTGCTTTTTTTTCTCCATTCTGAATTTTATTTTTGCAAGATGTGGTGGGGAGGAAAGGGGAAGTTTTTTTGTCCCTGTAGACCTCTCTCTGACTTCTACTCAGGTGCTACTTTTGCTGCCTATTTTTTTCCTTTGTTTTGTTTATCATTATTTCCTCTACTTGTGTATAGCACTGTGTTGTTTCTCCCGCTGTGCCCGTTTGCACGCTGAATGCAGTCTCTGAGAGCCAGTAGTTGCACTGCAACTCTGTCTCCCTCCCTCCTTCCACCCCTCCCTCCTTCCACTTGGTGGCACAATGGAGCAACCATTTTTTTCGAGGCAAAGGTGGTGTGTCCTGGTGAAGGTTTTTGCTTCATTTTGGAACGCCAGCAGTAAGTAGCATATTAAGGAATGTCAAAATCTCTTCTTTGTTAGATTTTTTTTTTTATTATTATTTTTATTTTTTCGTGTGGCTAAATTTTCCCTGGTTTCCCACACATACTTTAATTTCCTACTTGTCTTTAAGGGACAGTGCTTATGTCCACAGTATGAGTACCCAGTGTTGGTCTTCAAGAAGTCCTGAATGCCAAGCTGAAGTTTAGATGATGGAATTACTTAAGATTCTGGGAGATTTAAGCTTCTTATATCAGTAGGAGCAGGTCGCTCCACTTCATCTGCATTCCCCAGTATAACCCATGAGCTGGAGGCAGTAGGCTTCTTCTCAGGAATCTTCTTCTAATTTTGGTCATTGACATCAAAGAGCTTTTTGAATGTGCTTATTCTGTCTTTTTTTTTTTTTTTTTTTTTGGTGTTTTAGCCTCTGCATCACTGGCATAATATCCAGAGGAGACATTTCTGTGTTGGGGAAATTAATTTTCATGGAAAATAGTCTAGTTCTAACTGTGCTAAGTATTTCACGGAAATTGCAAGAGACAGGTGGTTTCATGGACATGACACAGTGAGTGAGGATTATAATGATTTAGTACAGGAACATGAGCATACGTGTGCTTTTCTAGAGTTCTTTTTATAAAAAATGTATCAGCAGGAATTCAGTGAGGAAAAGATGTAGAAACCTGATAAAGATGAGCTGGAAAAAGCAGGACAGCAACTCTGTCGCTGACACGTAAAACTCTGAAAATTTGAGACATGTAGATGACTAAAATTTGCATGTCAATGCAGGTCATTAGAATAGCTATGTTTATTGGCATGGGTAATTTAGCAAAATATGTAGCTTAAAGAGGTTATTTAGAGATGGATGCTGTTGCTGAACATTTCAGCAACGTTTTTCCTCTAGCACTCTTACCCATCTCTTCCACCTTACCTGGGTTAAATGGTAAAAATCTGCAGAGTGTTCATGTGCCTGCATGTGTGTGGTCCTGGGGGTCTAGCGACCTGCAAAAAGAAGAGATGTTTAATGCAGTTTCTACTAGCCTATGGTAATTGTTCTCAAGGTAAGTCCTTGTTTCATGTTCCTAGCACATATTTTATGCAGGTAAACTATAGACATAGCTGCTGAGGTTGTTCTACTTGCTCTCACTCCAGGGCTTTCCTGTGAAGAAACTGTACAATTATTGTAAACTGGGGATTACACTGTCATGTGAACAGATGGACATAAGGCTTCGTCTGAGTCAGACTGATATAATATTTATATGATGCCACTGAAATGATCTGTGATGAAAATATAACGCTAGAGCTGCCAAGCGTGTTAGACAGAAATGCCAATGCTTTGCTTCAACTCTGTGTGTTGCTCCCAAGTCTGGCTCTGCTTCTCAGCTCACTTCATAAGGTCATAATAACTTGCTTGTCTGCTGACACTAATCATCATCATCTCTAAGTAGTATTGATCTTTTAGTGTCTGCCAGTCATCTTTATATGGCATATACTGTCACCACAAAGCCTTCTGTTAGAAAGCTTTACCTGCAAATAAGGCTATTAGCAGTTGGTTTTAAATTCTGTCAAAGTCTAGTTCCCACTTCCTAATGCACAGTCTTCCATATAATGTATGATTATTGCCATGAAGTACCAGCAACCTGAATATATATCTAGGGAAAGGGAAAAAGAAAGTATGAATGAAAAAGAAATGCCATATATTCTTTTCTTCACTGTGTAATTTTTTGTCTTGTTATGATTCTTTAACATACTTCAGAAAGGGAAAATGTACTGTCAAATGGAAGTTGCAAGCAAAAAAATAGCTAGCTTAAAGCCCTTCTGTGTCACATAAAGGTGAAAATCTTCCAGTTTTTACCCCACAGAGCATGAGCTTTGACGGGGAAAGATGAATCACTGCAGAATAAATTCCCTCTAATTCAGACTTTTTTTTTAGTTCTTGTATCAAGTATGCTGTACTTCAGATTAGAAATTTGTTAGTGAATTACCCTGTTGATATATCTGCACATGAGAAGCGTATTTTGCAGATTTGTAGTTACCCTCATCAACTATAAGATGAAGCTATATTCGTTTTTACATTGCCAAGGTGCCACTGACTGTTTCTGTTTAATTTATTCTGGTGCATGATGAAATTCCATCATGATTTTTTTTTTCTATCATAGAATCATTAACATTGGAAAAGACCTCTAAGACCATCACACCCAACCATGTCCCGAAGTGCCACATCAACATGTTTTTACACACCTCCAGGGATGGCGACTCCACCACTTCCCTGGGCAGCCTGTTCCAATGCCTCATGCATGACTCTCTCTGTAAAGAAATTTTCCCTGATATCCCATCTAAACCTCCCCTGGCACAACTTGAGCCCATTTCATCTTGTCCTATCACTAGTTATTTATGTGAGGGACTGCTAAATGAATGCGTCAAACAGTCTGGAACCTAAACGGGCCAGAGCGACCTGCCTGGCCCCTGTCCGTGTCAGTGTGGGGGTGAACCAGGCTGAGCCCCTGCCCCAGCCCTGGACCAATGGAGCTGTGGGAGCAGGCAGGGCTTGGAGCTGTGGCCGCAAGAAGCAGAAGAGAGAGGGGTGACGCCCCTCAGAAGCCCCCACCATCCCCCAGACCTGTTCCTGGCAATTTTCCACACGGGCTGAACAACGCGAAGGGGCGGGAACGTGACGGGATAGAGGCGTTCGCCCTGGGCAGTCAGGGCGCTCTCGCCTACCTCTTGCCCACCAGGGCAATCCTGGCACCCGAGGGTGGTGATCTTTCTTCTCCTATCCTTTCCTTTCTCTTTCTTTCCAGTTCCAGCAAAAGGGTTGTCTATGACAAGGCCAATTCTTTTGTTTCCTCTAATGGTTCTTTACTGTGAGGCATGTTAATACCGTCAGGTGGGCAAATGGAACACATCGGTGTTAATTCTTTGTTAAATTGGTTAATAAAATGATGTTAGGATCCTTGGTGTTGATTCACCTTAATCCTGGCCGCAGAATCAGGTTCACTGATACCCAGTCATCATGTTGAAAGCTCAAGACGTGACAATCTGGAAGAAGAGATCAATACCCACCTCACTACAACCTCCTTTCAGGCAGTTGTAGAGAGCAATGAGGTCTCCTCTCAGCCTTCTCTTCTCCAGACTAAACAATCCTAGCTCCCTCAACCACTCCTAGTTAAGAGGCGCTCCTCAGACCCCTCACCAGCTTCATTGTCCTTCTCTGAACCCACTCAATCACTTTGAAGTTTTTCCTGTACTGCTCTGCCCAAAACTTAGCACAGTTTGTGCTGCAGCCTCACCTGTGCTGAGCACAGGGGATGATCATTTTCCTACTCCTACTGGACACATTATTTCTGATACAGGCCAGGATGCTGTTGTTAGCCTTCTTGGCCACCTGGACACACTGCTGGCTCATGTCCAACCTTCCACAGAAATATAAAAAATAGATCACATGAACAAGAGTAGATTCTTAATTAATTTGATTAGTCAACCAAGTTATCAGACTTTTAATTTTCAGGTCTAATGAGCAATCCTGTGAAATTCTGAGTTATGCTGTAGAGTCCTTTGTCAAACCTATAACAGCAACTGATGTTTACAATAAATTATTTTGTTATTTTTGTCACTATAATGGAGAAACTGTCTTTCCCAGACTGTATCATTTGCTTTTTGCTCTCTGTAGAATGACTTCCTTAACTTCTCTTTTTTTTTGGTCCTCCTACCCTGTTTGTCTATAATCTATGTGATGGTCTATATGACAGAAACCTGAGTTTTCTGGTTGTACTTGTAATTACTGGTTGAAGTATTCAGAGTTATTAAGGATAAATAGATGTATGATTTCGAGAGAAATTAATGAGAGTTTGTGACTAAATATCTAGTTTGTGATTCTTGGCAGGAAATACAATTATTATTTCATATTTCAGGCAAGACATGTTAACACTTCATAATTTATTATGGAAGTATTAAATTTTGGATGCAACTCAGAATTCTAGATTTTTAGTTTTGTGAAATTTCACTCTTTCATCCACAGTTTCAACCAAAAGCAACACAATCCCCAGCGTAAATTTGTGTGGCGTTCAATCACAGGTGAAATTTTGCAGTTCAGTCTGTGAGTGGAAATCTTTAAATAGCTTTAGAAACAGTCCACCCAATCTGCTGAATTAACTCTTATGAAGGAGCTAGTTCTGAAGAACTTGTGTTATGCAATCAGTGAAGATGAAGGTCGATTAGCAACACTGTCAAAGCCATAGAGAGAGTCCGCATCAGATCTAGATTTCATCTAAAACCTCCCAGCTGTAACACATTTGGTAGAAAACCAAACACACTTTTTGTTCCAGAGCAAAGATTCACACCAGTTTATCTCCAGGAGATTATGAAAGCCTCTGAAACACACAAACTATATGCCTAGCATGGGGTTCAGTGGGGTGCTCACTGATCCTCTGCACCTATTTTAGTTTGCTGGGAAAACCCAATGGAGAGTTCCAGTAGAAAATCCAAGTCATTGCTGACTTTTAGGCGTCTTACTCTGCCAGGAGACTAGTATTTGCCTGTGAAGTCTGGAGAACATAGGTGTAATAACACAAATGTACTAGTCTAGTGCCCTGCTAGACCTACTGTTTACGAATAGGGAAGGGCTGATGGAAGACGCGGTGGTAGGAGGTCGCCTTGGCCACAGCGACCATTATATGATAGAATTTTCAATATGTGGTGAAGTTAGGAGGGTCGTCAGCAAAACCTCTACCTTGGGCTTCCGGAGGCCTGACTTTAGACTATTCAGGATGCTGGTTTGAAGAATCTCTTGGGAATAGGTGCTTAAAAACAAAGGGGTCCAGGAAGGCTGGGCTTACTTTAAGTTATGAAGGCACAGGAGCCAGCTGTCCCTATGCGCTGTAAAATGAGCCGTCGGGGAAGAAAACTGATGTGGTTGAGCACGGAGCTCTCTCAAGAATTCAGGGAAGAAAAAAAGAGTGTATCAACTCTGGAAAAAGAGGCAGGTGAATCAGGAAGCATTTAAAGATATTGTAAGATCGTGCAGAAAGAGAATCAGAGAAGAAAAAGCTCGATTAGAACTTAATTTGGCCATCTCTGTAAAGGTTAACAAAAAGTGCTTTTATAAATACATTAATAACAAAAGGAGGGTCAGGGAAGATCTCTGCTCCTTATTGGATGGGGGGGGGGGAACACAGTAACAGAAGATAAGGAAAAGGCCAAGGTACTTAACACCTTCTTTGCCTCAATCTTCAACAAGAAGACTGGCTATCCTCAGGACAGCTGGACTCCTGAGTTGGTAGACAGGGATGGGGAGCAGAATATCCTTCCTGTAATCTGGGAGGAAATAGTTAGTGACCTGCTGTGCCAGTTAGATCCCAATAAGTCCATGGGTCTGGATGGGATTCATCCTAGGGTGCTGAGGTAGCTGGCAGGAGAACTGGGAGGGTTGGGGAGGAGTGGCTGGAGAACTACCAGAGAGTGACATGGGAGTGTTGATGGACAGCCGGCTGAACATGAGCCAGCAGTGTGCCCAGGTGGCCAAGAAGGCCAACGGCATCCTGGCCTGTGTCAGGAATGGTGTTGTCAGCAGGAGCAGGTTTGTGATCATGCCTCTCTATTCGGCTTTAGTGAGGCCTCACCTTGAGTACTGTGTCCAGTTTTGGGCCCCTCACTCCAAGAGGGACACTGAGAGAGCGTACAGAGGTTGGCTACCAAGCTGGTAAAGGGCTTAGAACACAAGTTGTACGAGGAAGGGCTGTGGGATCTGCGGCTGTTTAGCCTAGAGAAGAGGAGATTGAGGGGGAGACCTCATTGCTGTCTACAATTACCCGAATGAAGGTTGTAGAGAGGCAGGAGTTGGTCTATTCTTCCTACTGGAGAGTGATGGGACAAGGGGAAATAGATTTAACTTGCATCAGGGAAGGTTCAGGTTAGATATTAGGAAGAATTTCTTTACTGAAAGAATTGTCAACCATTGGAACAGGCTGCCCAGAGAGGTAGTTGAGTCACCGTCCCTGGAGGTGTTTAAGAGACGGGTGGATGTTGCGTTGCGGGGAATCGTTTAGTAGATTGATAAGGCTGGGACAAAGGCTGGACTCGATGATCTTCAAGATCTCTTCTAGCTGAAAGTATTCTGTGATTCTATGATCTGGTTTCTCTGCTCAGATCACTGGGTCAGTTGAACATCATTTAAAGTGATAGGTGGTTGGCTTGATTCATCACTTTTTTTTTTTTTTTTTTTTTTGTGATGCTTGTAGAAAAGTGCTACTACATTGACTCGTGGTTCAAAAGCGTGTGTCACTCCATGAGGTTTAGGGCTTCATGGAGAGCATTTATTAGTCTCTGTGTCGGTGCTGGAAATAGTTAACACACTGTGATTGTTACAGATCCTCCTGCTAGGCCATTCAGGTCACACCAGCATCAATATAAGAACAAACTAGAGTGAGGACCTGCTTCTTTAAGCTAGAAACACACAATTTTTGTGAAGAAAATTCCCAAGCTGCTCTCAGGCTGTCCCAGAGCCTTTCTGGGTGGGCTACTGTGTCTGCATATGTGCAAGGGAAAGGCAAAGAGACATAGGAGGCCCCGAGGTGGAAATCTAATAAATGAAAAGGTCTTACATGATCCAAGATACCAGGCACATTTGCAAAGCCTAGTGAGCTGACTTCATTACTGACTGCCTCAGGTTATCTGGGTAGACAGTGACAGATCATTTTGTAGGGCCTGAAGGGAGACAGATAGGTCTGCCTAGAAAAGTAAATAAATTCAGACCTGAGACTGAGGTTAAAGAAGATTTACAAGACTCACTGCTGCATGTGGCCCTCTCGGAGAGGATTTTGGCCACTGGCCCTGCATGGCTGCCCTCCTTTCACATTTGCTGCAGTCTGTAAAGTGAGTGAATTACCTTCTTCTGATAGCAGAAAGTTTGGGTTTGGTTTTGTTTGTTTTATTTTTCCCCCACTAACATCTGCACATTAAACAGACAAACATATATACAAAGACAAAGAAGAGATGGGAAGGGTCTTTTATGAAAAATCACGTTAAAGAAGGCATAAATCTTTTGATGCCTGACCTTTTAGCCATACATTTCCAGAAGTAGATTAAATAAAACAAAACTCATCAGATTATTGGAAGAGTTATGTCTCCTATTCAGCAAGAAAACAAAGGGCAACTGCTTTTCTAGGTAAGATAGGGAAGAAAACACACAGAACCATTATTAAAAAGAAAATAATCTTGAAATTTACTTGATGTATTAGAAATTAAAATGTATCTTTTCTTTATTAAAAGAATTTTTTTATTTAACCATAAGCAATCATGAGCAATAAAGCTTATCTGCTGATACAAGTTAGAATTAGTGAAACAGATTGAAAGAAAGGTCTGATTATTGTTCTCCTTCATCCTATGTGAGATCCAGAAAAAATAATAAAACAAAGAAGCATTAATGATAGAACATGTAGGATCATATCATGGAATAATTTAACTCTTTTTGGTTGATTACTGTCTTCTGTCTGCTAGTCTTACATAATTTGTTAACATTCGAGAAACACAGTCTTCATTTAACTTCCATACAGGCCCACGTGACAGAAGTCAACTGAAACTTAGCAGCATCATGTTGAACCCAACTAGACAAAAACATGGGGAACCATTTTAAGAAAAACAATAAAAATGGTGATATCGCATGTTAGAAAAAAATAAACATGCTCTCCTTCTCAACAGTTTGTAGAATGGTTTCTAATAGCAGTGATGTTTTATTCTCAGAAATTGGAAAGTCGGTTCTAGAGATGCATGCAGTACTATTTCTCAGGTGTAATTGCCTTCTGATCTTAGATAACAAATATGTTCAACAGAGAGACGCTGTTTCACTTTCCTGTGT